>CM077100.1:28800741-28962120 GCA_039619505.1 Cimex hemipterus | reverse complement strand
ATATATATATATATATATATATATATATATATATATATATTATATATTTTAATCAGAATTTCATGGTGAAAGAAGTCTATTGTTTGTTTTCGTAAAATGTATGATATCGCGGAGCTGAGATTAAAGGCAAAGCAGCTGAGATTATTGTAAATTTATCATTAGGCTCTTGGGATGAAATTAAAACTGCTCTACAAGCAGGATATTGTGACAAAAGAGATGGCTTCACGTCGAAAGAAATCTTCAGAAATCGAGATGACAAAATGACAAGAGCATAACGAAACTGGAGTTAGTACAGCACAGCTACGAAGTGTGTACCGTTACTTCACAAAAATTTCTAATTTCGAAATATTAGGAGAATCAGAAAAAAATAATTAAAATCCCTGTTGGGAACATTAAACAAGAACTAGGACCACGTAACTATGAAACTTTATGTCCAATAATCAATACATAGTCACAACGAGTAAAAATAAAAAACCCATACCGCTAACGGAAATACCAGAAGACAAAAATCACCAGAATAGGTAGGATCGGTAAAAGCGGAAAATATTTAATTTAACTATCAATTTCATCATGATAGCGCAAGAATTATATAAACGGCGAAGAAAAAATCATTATAAAAATTTAGTTAGCCAATATTTAGATATATTTCATCTGGACGATAAACCATTAACATTTACAAGTTAAATTTAGTAAACAATTAGAACAAAAGATGACATACCAATTTACGCAAAAACATATAGATACCCAGAACTACACAAAGAAGAAATAAAGAACCAAATTAAAAAGATGCTAGATAAAAAAATAATACAACCTTCAAACAATCCATGGAATGCGCCTGTTTGGGTGGTACCAAAGAAAATAGATTCGGTCAAAATAGTAGAGGAAAACACAAATGGAGAGACTACAGGAAACTGAATCATAAAACTCTAGACAATAGATATCCGATCCCAAATATCTGTGATTTATTGGACAAGTTAGGTAAGTGTAACTATTTCACCACCCTAGACTTAGCGTCAGAGTTTCATCAAGTGGTAATGGATCGAAAGCCGCATTTAGTGTCCACCAGAGACACTACGAATTCTTAAGAATGGCGTTCGGGTTACAGGATTCTCCGCCCGCGTTTCAACGAGTTATTGATAATGTTTTAAGAGGATTAAAAATGTGATACCATACCTAGATGACATAATAATATTTAGTGGAAGACTACAAGAACATGTTAGCAATTTAAAAGCAGTCTTTGACAGATTATGCGAAGTTTAAAATACAACTCGATAAAACTGAGTTTTGTAAAAAAAAAGAAGAAGAAAAAGTGGCATATCTTCGTCATATCGTAACTCAAGAAGGTGTTAAACCTAATCCACAAAAAATTGAAGCAATACAAATATTTCCTCTTACAAAAACCGAAAAGGAAAAATCATTTCTAGGATTGCTCGGTTATTATAGAAAATTCATAAAAAATTTTGCACACCTGGCAAAGCCCTTTACTAATATTAAATTTCTTAATCAATCCGTTCCGGGCTTTCAGCGAGTATAGACCGAAGGTTCCCTGATTGCAATTGGTTATTCCAATTTTGTATTGTCTTGCTGTGTAATAAATAGTGTTCTTATTAAAAACTAATTTAATACACGTAAAACCATAACTTATATGTATAAAAGATTCGACAAAGCTTTTTCTTCTTACGTGATGCTGAAGGGGTGCGTTTAGGTTTCCTCGTCCAGAAAAAGCACGTACACATGTTGAACAGTGTAGCAAATTGATTGTCCGACCAGGAATCACCTCAAATTCAGACTTATGTCTACCGAACGCACATGACCTTTTTGGCAAACCTTTCACGGCTTGGCACAGAAGAGCCGTTTACTCAGACAACCAATTGCTCTATTGCTTTCGGGTTGTTGAATTAGATCCACTTTTCATCGCAATTCTATGAAAACACATTTGCTCTTAAACTTAAAATATTGGGTTGTCCGGAAAATAATGCAGGATTTTGGTATTAAACAAAAAAAAACAGAAACTAGTTACTTTAAAGCAATGTTCTTTAATCAAAATAATTTCCCATACTCTCAATACATTTCTCCCAACGTGTTGGTAACTTATTAATTCCGTCTGAGTAGAATTCAGAATTTTTAGAATTGATAAAGTCAATAAATGCATTTTCCAGTTCCGTTTGATTTTTGAATATTATGTGTTGTAAGTAGTGGTCCAGGTGTCTAAAAAATGGTAGTCAGTAGGCGAGAGGTCCGGAGAGTAGGGTGGGTGAGGCAAAGTTTCATAGCCAAGCTCCAATAATTTTTGTGACGTTACACGTGACACATGTGGTCGAGCGTTGTCATGCAACAAAATGGGCCCTTTCCGATTGACCAAAGAGGTGGTCAGCGACGGTCGTTTTACTGACTTTGAGTTGCTCTGCAAGTTCTCGAACAGTTGTTTTGGGGTTTTCTTCCACCACTGATCGCAGAACATCATCATTAAGAGAGGAAGGCCTTCCACGACCTTCTTCATCTTCAAGGCTGAAATCTCCCTCCCGAAATTTTTTAAACCACCTTTGCACAGTGCACTCATTAACACAACCCTCGCCCCAGACTTGGTTAATGTTTCTAGCCGTTTGGGCTCCGCTTCGGCCGAGTTTAAACTCGTAAAAGAAAATCGTACGAAATTCTCGCTTTGACATTATAAGGATGACTGAATTATTTCCAAGTAGCGGAATGCTACAGAGGTAAACAAACAATATCATTTGGAAGAGGATTAATAAGTGTTGACATTCATACAAATGAGTAATCCTGTAAACGTAAACAGAATATTTTATATAGATTTTTTTAAATGAAAACTTAAAATCCTGCATTATTTTCCGGACAACCCAATATTTGCATCGTAATGCACATATGTTGAGCGGTCATCTGAATCAGAACTGTTAACACGAGCAGTTAGTCCAGCGGCTAATGGAACGGCTGCTCGTGACACTAACTTTTTCATCTCAGCCAATTGCACAAAAAGAATAATTAATTGAAATAATTGTAGTACAAAATCATATAGATGAGCTATTGAAGATAAAAAAGAAAGAGAACAACTAGTATCGAAATTATTGCAAAATGTTTGGTTGAAGTCAGATAGTCCATAGTAGAAGGAAAACATCAAGATTAGGTATCGATTTTAAAATTATAGAAACTCAGTCACAACTTTTCCGATTATTCGAAAATTAATGGTAAAAACAAGAAGATGTAAATTATTTTCAACTATAAACATAAACTAAGCATTCTAGGCAATTCCCTTAAGAATTAAAGGCATGCAAAAAACAGCATTTGTTACTCAAGAAGAAAATTTTCAGCGGACGTCTTTACCATTTTGTTTGAAAACATCACCAGCAATTTTTCAAAGAAAATTAAGCAGCATTATAAGAAAGCATAAACTATCCGATTTCACCGTGAATTAGATAGGTGATATTTTGATTTTTTCTAAAAAAACATTTGCACAACATGTTAGTCACTTATTATTGTTATTGGTAGCCGTTTTGAAGGAAGACTTTTCAAAGTGAACTTTGTTCAAGATTTGGTGAAATATAGGTGAAATAGGCATCTGTCTGTATCTCCCCTTCAGTTTCCATGGTTCGATGAATAAATACGTAGCAATGTAAGTTTTGTCTCGTGAAATTGTGTTCTGGACGTGGTTAAATCATGGACAGGTCCTGTGCCGTAAATAGTAGGTTTTAATAAACGACTGCGGTTTTTGGTTTGGTTGCATTGATTATACACAATTCAATAATCTTCGTGTTAATATCTAATCTAATCAGAAAGGGAACAGAGGTTTTTAAGTTTTTTTCTATATAAAATCGAGATGTCAGAGTCATTTTAAAAAACGATTTAGAATTCGTGAGATGCGGTCTGGCGCATCTCACGATTTCTGAATAATTATCGATTAACGGTCACTAATCGCCACATACCAATAAACAAAAATGATTACAAGCCGAGGTGGAAACCGCGAAACTAAATTACGTGACGTAAGTACATGTGGCTTAAATATTTACAAAAATGAAATATTTACATATCAACATATCTATAAAGACCTTTGCTGACGTATTAAAAATTTAAAATAAGCTCCTCAGTTTATTTCAAAAATTATAATTTATAATTATTAAAATTACAAAAGGGCCTGGTAAAAGTGCTGAATTTCAATTGTAATAATACTTCGTAAGCACCTTTGGAGTGATTACGCAAACAATGTCTGTATGTCAAAAAATACAGTACTAGTAAATACACAGATATTTGTTTACGTGCAAACCCAAATCCACAATGGCATATTTTGGTTTATTTATTTCTCTTTAAAATAATGGCATGGCTAAGGGAGAACGTAAATGCGATTCAAATTGTTTTAATTTTACATCTTAAGCAACTGGGAAATCTTATACACACACATCTGCATGTGAACGAGTGCAAAAACTTGGAAGCATAAAAACATTTTAAAAAATCAAAAACTAAAAAAAAAGCCAGTTAAATTATTAATACACTTGTAATTAGTGTAATGTAACAATGATTAGTATTAAAGCTACTTTTTCAAGCCTATAAAGCATTAGGCGTACATATTCAGATGTTCTAATTATTATTAGACGCGTTGTGAGACTCTTCTTATAAAAAATAATTGTCTTTAAAAGGATGACAAGGCAAAGAAACAAAGAATCGCAATAATACTTTGTGTAAACAGGAACATTTACACAAACAAGCGTCTGGATGTCAACAAATCGTAAATCTTTGAAACATATTTTTGTTCGTGGACCAAAACAAAAACAACCAAAAGGTTCACTTTTTATTTTTGTCATTTAAAACGAACAAGCCTAGACAAAAAGGGATAATGTTAATGTGCTTAATTTGGGTCAGTGTGAATGTAATTTATTAGTGTGAATGGAGAAACCTCTGCCCCTCCATGTCCGAAGTATTTCGAGCACAATTGATCTACTCAGGTCGAAGTGCAGAAAGCCTTACGGCCACGCCTTTTATCCCTATCCCCTATTCCTATCGTGGATAGGGTCGGAAAAATGGCATAATTCGTATCAAAATATGTTCGAACGTGCTGAGTGGGAAAAAGCTCGCATAACGGAAATGGCGGAATATGTAAAAGCAGTTCTGGGAGATTTGGAAAATGTAAGGGTGGGTAAAAGGAGTAGTGATGATCCAAGGCATAAGAGTGTCATGTCTATAAAGTTAGGATAGAACACTTAAAGGTGGGTAAAAGGAGATTGGTTTGGTTCAGAGCGAAAGAGGTAAGAATTGGAGAAGGAGTTGGGATCTAAACACTGTAGCTATTTTGGGTGAAGGCATGAACCTCGCTTACAATGTCAAGAAACTGAGGTCAAGCCAACGCGAACTAATTCTGTCAATATTAAAAGGTTTCACAACAATTTCTTTTGAGGTACGCCTTCTGGCAGGAATATAGGCAACAGAAATGAAACTTAGCAGCATGATTGAATATTATGAAACACTGCACGGACTAACATTGCATATCCTGAATATTCAATCGACAGCAACATACCCACACAAATCTGGGTATACCCAGCACGATTTTGGACTCTCTCGTTAGAAACAGGAATACCTATCTACTCTATATAAACTGACGGAAGTAAAATAAATGACGTCACCCGATGTGCCTACTTAGTGTAGGAGAACGGTTATCAGTTCACAGTACTTCCATCTCGCCAACTGGTGTAGCAACAACCAGGCGGAAATGCTAACCATCAACAATCCACAATAAGGCTTGACTGAAAGAACGTAACGTCCCACTACCTGAAAGGACAGGATACGGACTGATAGCCAAACAGTCTCTAATAAATCCTAAAGTTCGTATTGAAAACGTACAAAACATCTGTAGATGTATGGCCGAGTGTACACCCAAAGCTGGAGGATCTCTTTGAAATGGGTAAAGGCCTACTAAAGAATCTCAGGAACTGAAGTAGCCAACCGCTTGGCAAAAGAAGCAGCTATGAACGAAGAGGTGCAACTATTTTCGACTCTTCTACCCAGCTCATATGTGAAAAATTAATGCGAAGAATCCGCCAAGACATTGAGCAAAGAATGGAGAAATGCGACCAACAGATCTCATAACAAAAATTTCTTCGTAACTTTGGGCTTGCAGACTATCACTACGCTTCAATATCACGTACAAAATCCAGCGTCACTCTCAAGACCCAGGAAGTATGCGACCTACATTTGACTCTTTGGTAATAAAGCTGCTAAGATGCGAGCAGTCATGGGAAGACCTCATATTCAATTGCAACTTTACATATGTATATGAAAAGGGGTGGAAATTCAAAAATTCCTTGCACAACGCCTATCCATCTCATTTTAGGAATGCACAGTCACAATGTCAGCCTTTTAGATCGAGCGGTTTGGTCTACGAGTTGGATGACAATCCTTTATTCCGCTTTTGTATATTTATTTTTTTTAAACAGTTTTCTTTACAAGAATAAAAAGGTTTAATAATAATAATAATAATGCTTTATTAAACATAAAAAAGGAAAAAAGATAGATTTCCAAGCATTTAAGGCCATGGATCTTGGATCCGTCTGCCGGAGGTCGTTGATTACACAATCAGAAACCAAAGAAAATAATATAAAATAAAATATAAATACACATAAAATAAAATAAACGTTATAGCTTACGCAATACAAAGAAAACAAAAACTGACAAAATGCAAAAGAGAATAGAAAAACAGGATATAATAGAAATCAAAAATTAAACTCAATAATTAATTCGTATCTGCACTTCCATGCATGCCTAGCGTAACGAATTAAGGGAATTTGAACCACTCAAGAACCGGAGCAGGTCAACCCCAGAATAAAAAGATTTAAGGAGAACGTAAATGTGATTTTTTATGGAAAAAATTCCAAGGTGGCGAGAAAAATAAATGTATCGAACGTCGTAATAAAACACCTGGGGAGTAATGTTTACACAACACCTCAGATCAACAAGAATGATATGTCGCCGTTAGACATTTCATTGTTTAGAGAAAAAAAATATAAAATTGACCAGGAAAAAAAATTGCTTTTGTAAAATAATTTTCTTTAAAAGAATGACAAGATTTAAAGAGGACATAAATGCCCTTTAAAAATAACAACAAATCGCAATACTTCGCAGGGCTGTACACAATGAAATTAAAATATCTAGGATACAGACGGACTTTTTTACTTTAAAAGAGTGAAAAACAATTAAATATATCCATGCCTTGTTTTTTCTTGTATTTTATGAAAAAAAAAAATCCCAAGGTAGCTAGAAAAATCTTGTCGATCTTCGTAATAAACATCCGAGGATTAATATTTACATAAACTCGGGTCAAGAAGAAAGATCTGTCGTCATAAGACTTTTGTTTTGTTTTTTTGGAGAAAAATACAATATTGGTCAGAAAAAAAATTCGTTTTTGTTTATGTATTATTTTTTTTTAATTTTTTACAAGTATGACAAGATTTACGGAAACGTATATCTGCTTAAAACAAATCAAAATACTTCACAGGGTATTAAACACTATCTAGGATACAGACAGACTTTAAAAGAGACAAAGTACAAAACAATTAAATAGACCCATTTATTTATTTTTTCTTTTATTTCTTTTATCGAAAAAAACCCAAGGCAGCGAAAAAAGGTAAATGTGTCGAACGTAATAAAACACCTGTGGAGGAATGTTTACAACAAACAAAGATCAAAACACCTGGGATGTGTAGAGAACTGGCACTTTCGACAGTGTAGTTTTAAAACAAAGTTATTATAATAGACTTAGAGAGTGAAACGACCTTAAAGCGTAAATCAGCTTTAAAATGACTAAAACAATAAATCTTTTCAAATTCAATATGGGTCTTATCACACTATTAAGTTGAAGAATGAAGACTATTCACTCTTTAAAAAAAGCGTCCTTTGAAAAACTGCCAATTTAAGAATATTTTCACTAATAGGAGGAACATCGCAGAATAAACGAGCCTTGTAAGTCGAGAGGGATTATTATCTTAGATTTGATTTATTTTCGTATTGATAAAAGATTTTACGGTTGTAATTATAAAATAGTTGTATTTAATGTGTAGAATATTTGGGGGGGGGGGGGGGGAAACGCGTTTTTTAACGGATAAAGAAATGTTTTAAACTTAAGATTTGTAATGATGACGTCGAAGGTGGGCCGAACGCACGCGTATTATCTTAAGTTTGATAAGAAGGGTAACACTTATCTTTGGAAAATCGTACTAAAAAAAGGAAAAAAACTATTCTGTCAAGATAGCCCACCTGTTCGAGTTGTAATTTGGCTTCGTTTTTCTTCATATCCTTCAACTGGGAGCTGACAACCAGGGACAGACCTTCCCGAGCACAGTGGAAAATGAAATTTTTCATGTAAAATGGGCAGACGTCGGACTCCTTCTCCTCCATAGTCCGTAGGATCGTTGGCTTGGGCTGAAAATACGACAGTCGAACCGCCAGCAGCCCGATGACAAAAGAGAAAAAAAGTCGAGGAAAAAATTAAACAAAAACGCGATGAACACTACTCGCGGGTGAATGTAAACACTGACTCGGAGGCGTGGAAGGGAATGAGCCCGTACCGATTCAGGCTTGCCAACGTGAATACCGTGGATTTCCCTCTTCATCGACAGACGGGAAAAAAGTACAATTTCCCCCCCATTTTTCCACTTGACCTTTGCACTGAATCTATGAAAAAACTCTTCGATATAATTTATCGTTCAATCACTCAATCAATAAATCAAAATTCTTTTACCTATTTAAGTGTACAAAACTTACGCAATATTTATTTTTTTCTTTTAATCCTCAGACGGTTGTGAGACTATTAATATTACAACCTAACATAATATAGTATTTTCGTTCTGTTTTTAAATTTAATAACATAAAAAGCATTATAGTTCTCTGGCCTTGGGTACAACTCCTTGGCTCCATATAAAGAGCGCTTAGGAGTTCCAACCGATATGAAGAAGAACGAAACAATACGCTTTATTCTGGGGATTAAATTCTCCACGGTGGTCGTTTGGGCATAAAGACACACACGTCTTGAGGGTAACGCAGGGGCGTTCAACCCCCAGACTAAATCCGGCATCCTGATGCTAAAAATGCAATAAAAACATTATTGCAGAACAAAAGAATAAAGCAACGTGGGTGGGACAGGCAGAGAAGCTCTCGCTCAAGAGCACTTTGATAGGTGGCCCTCGGAGGATCGAACTTTTAGAAGGGTCACCCAAGTAAGAATAGGACACACGGACACTTTTGGTCCGCGTTTGTCTCCGACATATAGAAATAGGCTGTTCCATGTGTCTCACATAATTGAAGGGGGCAATCCTTGGATCCATATACAGAGCGCGGTGGAATGCCACACGGTATGAGATCCTCTGATTCAATTTTTTTGAGGAAACGGAATTGTTTTATTGTATGTAGTAGGGATAATTTTCTGACACGTGAGTGTTGATGGTGTATGTATTTATTGTCGTAATATTCAATACCCATCAACCTTCAGTTATATAATTTTATCTCTGTTTAAATGAACCTTTCTAATGCGACGCAGAATGCTAGTATGATTTTCTAATATTCTTTAATTTATAAAATTTTATCTGTTCAGGCGTTGGGAAGATCGCCAGGAATTGGTTCACTTTTGGGATGTAATTCAAATGGTTGCTGTCAGTATGTAGTCTTTATATTTTGAGAACGTGGTAGTTCCTTTTAAAACCAAATCTTCGTCGCATGTATTTAGATGATTGTTAATTATTGTTTGAGAACTCTGGCTGGCTTCTCCACTTGCAGACGAATTTCCTCTGAAGTACATAAAGATTTTACCAAGTAGTGGGATACGGAATATTGACCTACCTATTTTAAACCAGACCTCAATGTATTATAAAGGCTGGACTATAATCCGTCGACGCATGAACACTTTTAAGAGCAAAAGTGATTTCAGACATGCCTTATTTTCCATGATCCACCCTCCGATATGTGGGGCCTAGTACCCCTGTAAATTAGACCCCCCCCCCCCAGATACCTGCCTGCGTACTACTGGTGTACGGGAGCAAGAGCAGAAGCAGAAACAGGAGTAAACCTGTAGCGACAGCTCGCTAACTCCTTTTATCCTATCCTATGAAGCAAATGGTTATTGAACACGTTGTCCGCTTTGAGACCAAACCTGTAGATGCAGGAGAAAATAATAGTTTTTACGGTAGGATTTTTCCTTCCATTCGTATTTGCTTGTGACCAAGGAGGTAGGTTTATGAATTCGATACCAAATTTATTGGCAAGAGAGAGATTTTGCTGTTTTATGCTTATATACGTTGGATTTTGAAGGGGTGGGGAAGGAAGTCGGTATAGAAAAGACAATTTCACTGGAACTCTCAACACGACACGCAAGAATGGCACCATTACGCAGAAGACACACACTTTGAATGAATAGAAATACATTGATTGAATATAAAATATATTTAGCATTGTATAAATTCACTTTTCCACATCCTAAATGTATTTGTTAAATGTAAACAATGTTTGTTAATCCCAGGCCCTGAAGATGATCTTAATAAAGATAGAAACGTTGGCACGATAATGAAAATGTTTTTCTGAACACCAGACCGCGTCTCACGATATCTCAATAATTCCGACTAATCTAACTTGGGATAATCAAGTTTCCGTAGTTGCATACGAGCAAAATAAATACCCTTCGTTGGGAACGGCACAATCCGGTGGTTCACACCTTAAACAAAAACAAACTGGAAATGAGGGAATTGGACATTAACAATACAAGAACCTTCTAGCATGTTTTGGAAAGAAAAATGTATCGGATAGAAAGCAAGTCGAATCCTGACAGGATTCCTATATAGACACTGTGCCGATCAAATGTGCATTTGAAGAAGAATGGTATAACCCAACATGGCACGTGCAGGTTCTGCAGAGAAGCAGAGGAAACACCAACACACCTACTAACAAACTAGCGCCATATTTGCTCGCACGAGGAAGTGCTTTGCCATGTATAACGTAACCGTAGACAAAATTCAACCGTTGAAAGAATCTCATTGAAAACTATGTGTGCTATAGGTACAGACCATGGATTCAATACCTCTCAAAGGGCGCAGGAGTTAAATTATGAACGTCCGATTGAACGATACAAGGCTAAATGTCTTCATTTCGAGGAATGTTACTCTACTACTTCTATTTATAAAACGATTAGAGAGCTTTGACCAGATGCGATGGTGAAGAGCTTTAGTTCGGTCGTCCCTAATCGTCCTTGCCTGCTGGTTTTGCTTGTTTGAAGGGTTTTTCTTGACCATTCGCTTTTTACTTTATAATAAGGCTTCTGGCTCTAATTTCCTACATTTGACGCGTTAAAATAATAATAATAAATAAATATCTGCTTATGAAATAATCGCACAAATGTACGTTATCCCCGAGAGAATTTCGACGCAGTGCCAAGAGCCGAGCACGCCTCGTCTTGGGGGTCAGTCTGCGTATAAAGTGTTGAAAATCTCTATTTGTGGAACGTTTCCGGGGGGGGGGGGATTATTCCACTGGCGAAATTATTCGGACAGCTTTCAACGCGATCACAATTATGACCGAATTGAACGACAGGAATCTAGTCGAAACGTTATTGATTTTACCTATTGATGATGACCTTTTTCCTAGACTGAACGGATCGTTCTATTTTAGCCCAAATTTGTCATTCTACGTGGCATTGAAACGCTAAGCTTCATTTGACACGATTCACCGTTTTATAAGAAGCCGCGGATTCATTTTTATTTTTGCCGACTAATTTTAGAAAAACATGAAAGAACGCATTATCCCAGCTCGACGCCCTATGCATCTTGTTGGGAAAAATTGGAAAACAATTATTCAATTTTTTTGTTTAAAAATGGTCAGAACATGAGGTGGAATATTCGCTTGATAAAACTGCCATTCTAGCCCTTACAGTTTTAAAATAAATCAGGTTATATCGATCGTCGTGTATTTATAACTACGACGTGAAGCTATATTTAATGGCACCTTTCATAAACGGTGGAACAATCCCAGTTTAAATAAAATTTAGAATTTTTTGTCAAATCGTGAAGACTGGTTTCATAAATTTCAGGATTCCAACAGGCCGCAATTAAATTCCTCGTCTCTTAGAAGACATTCTCTTAAAGGCCTTTGTATAAATGGCCAATTGAGCACAACATCATCGGACAAAAATGACGAGGCGAAAAAAGTCTACTTATATTTAGTTGCTCCTTTAAGTTAACGAACTTGAAGGCTTGGCAAGCAAGATAATCAACAAAATGTTAAAAATAGCCATTAAATTTTTTTCTTCGAGGTTCGCACTTTCAGACTCAGCCGACCTTTATATTTTATTGCACAATAACAATAATAATAATAACTTACGTAATAATAAGTATAGGGGCCGACAAAGAGGTGAGGTCAACACCGGTCATCTGCGTGTTTCACTTCTTTTTCTAATCTTTTTCGAGTATTTTTTAGCCAGCAGACGTTTGAGCGTCTCGATCTGTTACTAACAGAGAAGAGACAAAAGAAAGCAGGAGAGTAAAATATGTAGGTGTACACAAAGACAATGATAGACAGAGAGGCGAAAAAGGGGGGATAGACAGATAGATAAAGAAAGAGAGAAAAAGTGAGAAAGAGAGAGAGAGAGAGAGAGAGAGAGAGAGAGAGAGAGAGAGAGAGAAAGAGACAGAATATTTACAACAATAGAAGAGAAAGTATATACACAAATACATACATGGACAAAGTCCATCTGGAGGAGGTCGATGCTGGAAGACAAAGAAACGTATAATTCAATTAATTAAGGTTTTAAATTGAGATAAAATTTTATTATGTTATGATAATTGAATGTTATTAATTGGTCAATCGGACCACGAAAAATAGTGAATGGAATGAAATGTATAATGACTACTTAATATAAATGTTGGTTGCTACTAAAAGTTATAACAATAAAAAAACTAAAATTAAAAAATCATAAACTGATATGAAAATTAACATACACTAAAAAATTAATAAGAATGAAGGAATAAAAAATGAACCGAACAATGTGAAGAAAAAAAGATAATATCAACATTGGTTATGAATAAAACCGGTAACGATACGATTAAGTAAAATATGGAAACTGACTTACATTAGAATAAATTGAATTAACAGAAAAATTAAGCGAATTATACAAAATAACCCACTAATTCTTATTTAAAAAATAAATAAAAAATCTATGAGAAAGTAAAGAGCATTAAATTAAAAATTAAATTCCTGAACTAATTCATATATGTAGTTCCAGACGTGGCAGGCATATTAAAATTTTTTAGAAATCATAAAAAAATATACATATTAGAAACTAGTTTTTTTTATATGCATATTAAGTTTCATTATTTTACATTACATCATTTCTTTTGGGGTTTTTTTTTTTTTTTTTTTTTGTACCACTCAAGTAATTGATAAGTTTTTCTAGAGAAATAGAAAAAGCACAAATGGAGTCGATGTATTTCATCCAGGAATGAACACAGCTCGAAAATTGAGTAATAAATATTTTCTATCTCACCAGAGTTGCAGAGAGAGCAAATTCAAGAAACTCCCAAAACGAATTCCGATGTAATAACTCTCAACGCATTTTAAATAGCCATCCCAAATCATTTATGGAGTAACCGTTGTAAGTTATCGTATAAAGCTGCAGAGTGATTAAGTTCTTTACATAGCGATAAATGTGTAGATGAAAAAATTTTCAAATGGGAAATCTCACTATGAATTTTGGAAATTCCATTCTCGCTAATACATTACTTTTACTCGCCAGACGTCGCACACTCACCCGATATTCGATATTCTCAGGGCAGGGATTAGACCCACTTAATTCTCGCTAATAATTTACTTTTACTCTAGTATTTTTTATTATTTATTATACAATAAACAACACAAACAAATGAAAAGTGTAGGGAAAGGGTATTAAACCATGAAATGGCGTTTTGGAATGGTAACCTGAGCTGTTTCGCTGTAGATAAATAACCCTCAAAAGTGGATGAATATCGTCAAAATGACAAGCTTTAAGACTTACTTGTCTACGATGTTCATTGGTGGAAAAATGATGAAATTTACAGATATGTTAATAAGCTTAAATTTATACCGTTTTGTGGACGCAATTGCTCAAAATTCCTTAAGAAAAAGAGTTGATCTGCAAAAAGAACATTGCCGACAAGTTGCAATTATTTTCCCCTTTCTTTTGAGTATAGAATTTTTTTGCTCCTTGGCCAATTTTGAAATGAGTGTTTGTTTTTAAACGAAAATTCCGCTCTACAGAAAGTATGACTGGTCTGAAGTCATTAAGACGAAATTTGTACAAAAACACGTTTGGCGGGACATAACTTGCAGTTCTTCACTTTCGTGTCATCGTGTAACAGTGATATTTTCAACTTTGTACAAAGTGACCGAGTTGATCTTTTATTTTGCGCAATGTGGCGTCACGTTTGGGTTATTTTTGTTTTTCCGAATTGCTCTTGACCCGGCAACGAGGTCAAGTTCCGAAATGGACCATGAGGGTTGCCAATGGGGTCGTGATCTTCGAAGCCCCATGGGTTGTACGATTTATGGCAAATAGGGAGAAATCCGTTTTGAATAAAATTAACACTTTATTGTGACACTTTTAAGCCGGATGATGCAAATCAGAAACGTCTCCAGCTGCTTTTTACACATATCTGAATAGTACTGGTTCCTTCCTCTTTTGCGTTGTGATGACGACGGACATATTCATATGACCCGAAACAGACTCAGGGAGTGTACTTCCACCCCATTCTGAAACACTTTACCAAATCTTTTTTTGCCTAAATTTGTCTCAGTGCAACGACAATTTAGCAAATTTGCTAGAGCTTAGCTAATAGCATGCGTTTAGGACCGGTGCAGTTTTTTCTTCAATGTTTCATCCTGTGTATAGGCAAAACTGATTTGTGCACCAAAGTACACTTTGTATTTATGCCTTCCATGTGAATCCATAAGTGTTTTGCAAATGAAGTGTGGGTCTAAGAATATATTTATTACAGCTACCTCAAATCTATCACAACCGTAACAAATCACTATATCACACCACCTCTTCATATTCCAGTGATTTAGAGGTAGTTTTACCGTCGTGCAGTTCAGAATCGCAACATGAAAAGGAAGTTCTGGGTTTTTTAAACTTGTCTAATATCTGGAGCTTTTAACGTGTCCTCCAATGTATTTTTAAAAATTGATGCAATCTTTTCTGCAATGTCAGCATTATTGATGTTTCATGACGAGTTTTTCTTCTGACGGGAACAAGATGAAGTTTTGTGAAATATCGCCCTTAATCAAGTGCAAAAAATCGTCAAAAGTTAATTGACATTCTAAAATAATTGAAAAATGTTGGTTCGTAATGACGTAATTTTTGGGTAAAGAGTAACGAACGTACTATTTGTGAATCTATCTCTCATAATAGGCTGAACGCCACGAGATGTCATCTTTATTTAGTACATAGACTCCTCCACATGATGTCTGACCACGTGTGTAGAACCATGACGAATTATGTTGTTACTACGCAGTTGAAAGTGACCTATGTGTTTTATGTTGGTTTTTTTGTAATCATGAAATAAATGTTTCGATATGCATAAATATATGATAGGGAATAAATGTATTGTAATTCATGCCGTCTGCAGTTTATATCATTGATATTCCGTTTGGGGATATTCATTACAGATTTTAATTAAAAGAGTTTCTACTTTTTAGTTGAGTCTATTGTTGCAGTATTGTTTGAATTACATTTGATTTTGTGTTTCATGTATTATTTGCTTGACCGGCCGTTTTTCTTATGAAGTTTTAGGGTTTTTAGGGTTTTATTTAGGGGTTTTTCATGTTTGGCGATGAGGATTTGGACCTGTAGAAGATTGTGATGCTTGTTTTTTTTTACGACAGCACCGTGTGTAAGATTTTTTGCGTGTACATGTTGTACCTGGAGATTTCAGGTTATTGGTGGAAAATGGCGAAGATAACGTCCTAGGATAGAGAGGAAGATCATTTTATGGTTGTGAGGGGATGTTAATTGATGGGCGAAGAATTAAGTAGGTGATTTAGGAGAGAGTTTATCTTTCGTACTAATGTTCCGTCAACTACAAGGTCTTTTAGTATTTCGATGCTTCATTTGCTATTTGGAAGCGTAGATGGTAGTAGTCGTGTTAGGCGGGGAGGTGCGTGCGAAAACGAGTAAATGTGGCATCTTGATATTTCCCGTTTTTGGAGTAAGTTTCGGTGTGCTTGAATCATGTTTCTCAATTATACGGATGTTTTCTACTTTTCTTTCATATGTATAAACTGGGTAATTTCTGTTCCCCGTTTTCATTGTCATTCTCCACATTTCCCGCAGTTTCATGCATAAAGTATTTACTTGTGCTTTTAAATCTATAGCAGGGGGCGTCGGTGGCCGCGAGGTTTCGTCTTTGATACGGCGCTCATCACTGTAAGGTCAAGGTCCCGGGTTCGAATCCAGCGGCCCTGCATTCGAACCCGACATACTTACAAATGGGCTTTTTTTCAAAAACACCGGCACCCTGAGGGTTTATATGACCTCTACTGTTGCGAACCCTCGTAAAAAATAAAAATAAAAAATCTATAGCAAGAAAAATTGCGTTGGATTTGGGAAGAAATGGCGCACTCTTACTTGAAGAAAATTTGTTCCGGTTGTAATGTTATTATTATTGAAATATTATTTTTTCTGGTTTTTGAAAGGTTATGATGACAACAAAAGTGTGGTTTTGGTAATTTTACAGTTCAGTCTCAATGCTGTTGAGACCTTTCTGGAAAGTTTATGGCACTTTTCGAGTAATTTAAAGAACGATGGAGGGAGAAAGAAATAGTAATATTTCCATATGTATTCATATTCACATTCTTAAATGTTCAACGTTTTGCCCTGTGCATTTTCGGTTTGGGTCACAATATATCATAATCATACATTTTCTACACCTACACCACATCTTTGGTTTAAAAATATAATCATTGTTCTCATCAGCACACGGGCTTAGAAGTTATATGAAGAATTTTGTATCCACCGTGGATTAATACAAAATATAAACTGCTGCGAGAACTCTAATAATTATTTTCAAAAGAAAATATAATATATAAAAAACTAGAAAAGGTAAAAAAGGTAGAAAAGGTAATGTTGTACAAGGAGTAAGAGTTGTTGATAGGTTGAAAGGTTCTTAGGAGAGACCAAACACAATGTTGACAGTGGCCGATGGCCTTTAAACGTTACTGGTTTATTAGGTTTATATCAGCCGCAGTAGGAAGGTCACTAATTAATTCAAATATGTAGCTTTAACATAATATCTTTTTTTAAATACGAATGTGCTCAATAATAAATTATATTGCACTTGGAAAAGTGAGCCCGGAAGAATGACCATTAAGGATTTCAGATTAAGTCTTCCCATCCAATTAGTTGAAAGAAGGAAAAGCCGATCTGATAGGAAATTAATTAATGTTTAAAAAATTATAATTGGTATGATACCGTATACAGACGGTTTACAACAAATGGCTTGATCTTCTGGGAACATCCTGATCCGTTTGTACCCGTTGAGTATTACAAGGTTAAAAATTAATCACATGAATTGTTCGTTTAGATTTTATATTTGAACTTGAAATGAGATTATTGTATAATTGTTTATAAATATCGGACTGGCTCAATAAAACCTTATGTCATTTAATTTCGTCGAAAAAGAAGTATGAATAAATTATTATTGAAATTCTGATCGGACAAAAGGATTCACAGCTCTTGAAGCAGCTGAACGTGAAATTATTAAAACTAAAGGAGAATGGGATAAGCGGTCTAAGGAATGGAAAAAGGGCTAAGGGCGACCATCCAAGTATACTCGCCAGAGAATTTGGGCTGTTTAATAACAGAAAAAGAACAATCGACGAACGCAGATAATTCGTTTAAAAGGTTCTCAAAAATTCTTTAAAAAGCCCACGTGACATGAGAGAGCCGAAAAATGGCCGCTAGCGATGAAGTGAGTTCACTGGAGAAATCGTGAAACCTGTGGACATCAGGAGGTTCAACAGCAAAAGACAGTGTGAAAAAGATCCACGTTGTTCAAAGCGAAATATTTTTCTAGTGCGCCAGGAAAATTGTGCAGGTTAGACAAACCGGGGATTGCGCATGGATATGATTGGTTATGTAGGAATGGTTAGGTTAGTGAGCTTAGCTTGAGGCTTTAGGTGGAGAAAGGATTTGCAGTCGGTCACGGCTGTTAAAGATTGGAATAAATAAACAACAAGTGAATCTGTTTGTTCCAGTTGAAATATTATTAGCATGTAGACTGGTCGCCGGTCGGACTCGAGTGCCCACTGTGTACCATGTCCTGTCCTTTCCATACGGCTGGCCTATCTTCAACGACTCCACTGATGGTAGTGACGTAGTTTTTCGTCGATAACGAGATACGTGTTGAAATTGAATAGCATGAAGTAACTAATCGAAGTGAAAACTGGAGATCAGTTTTTGCCTATAGAATATCGGGAAGTTCCACGACCGTTTGTGAAGAAGAAAGCTGAAGACAATGAATCGAGATTTAACAGCTTTTCCAGTTGCTTCAAAAAGACAAATATTCTCTCTCTCGATGTGGGTTGTTTTTTGGAGCTAGAAAGGAGTTGTTCGACCACAAATGTATCTTTCGACGATCGTTTCGGCAGCAGAATGTGTCTTCGGCACCCTTGAGAGGTGTGAGGAGTTTGTTCTAGCCCAGACTTCGGTCTATAGAAAGGTTATTCAAACTGTCATTCCCATCATATATCCCAGACCTCACTATTTAATATTACATGTGCATATGAAACAACATCAAATTTAGACGGAACTCTTTTACTTCAAACTCACTTCCCCCATTCTTCCATTGACACAATCTTTTTCCTCTTCTGATGACTTCCTGGGATTCTAAATGTCTGAACTCTCGACTATTACAGTGTCTATCGTATACGTAACAAGGAGAGGGAATTAAATATATTCAGAAACCAGTTACAACATACGGCGCCATAATTTGTTATATTACTGGGTCGTCAGTAGATTATTTTTATTGTGAACTGCTTATTAACATGCCTTGCAACATTGCAAATTAAGAAGTTTTAGACTGCTTCATAGAATTTGCATGCAATGGTTTAGACGTTGGACAAGGCTTTCATCACTGCAAGGTAAAGGTCCCGGGTTCGAATCCAGCGGCCCTGCATTCGAACCGGACATACTTACAAATGGGATTTTTTCAAAAACACCGGATTTATATGACCTCTGCTGTTGCGAACCCTCTTAAAAAGAAAATTGTCATTGGATTTTATTTTGATTTCATTTTTGACAATACTAGCTGCTGTTTGATGTGTGCTTCCAGTGTTGACTGTGGGGGTGACATTTATCCCAAAATATTTGTAACATAAATAAAGCGATTTTTACCACCAGCAGTCTTGTTGGTCCTCCTTCAGATTATGTCCTTATTTCGATCATGGCCCATTTTGTCCAAGGGAACAATTTATTAATAAGATAAAAAAAATTGCTAATTATACTTGATGGGGTTTGCATTTTGATTTTATTATATATTAAAAGAAATCTAATGCAAGAACCTTAATGGATCGGGTGAAGATGGTTCGAGTCGTGTATGGCTCATCACATCCTTGGATCGCTCACCACACCAACCTCCGTGGCTGTTGAAACGGACCTTCTGAAGCGTGACAAGAGAGCGAGACCAAGGCGGACCAAAATCAATTGGGAAAGGATGAAAAGGAGGAGTGGGGAAGTGCGTTCCTCACCTCTCGACGGTCACCAGTTAGCATTGTTAGTCTTATAAGGAGTTCCAATCCTGTTGGTTGGTGTTCCAACGTGAGGATTGCCTCATGACACACTCCCAGTTGGATTTTACAACATCTCCACGTTCACCTGGTTTGCAATGTCGCGCAAGTTGGTCAAGTTTCTAATACTTTTCGACAACACGAATCTTCTCTACTTTCCTGGGCAGTTCCTCAGCGGAAGGGTCCTTGTCGAGCTCAAGGATGACACCCCAGCTCTAGGTAACGATTACCAACAACACACCCGACAAATGCCCCCCCTAATTTTTGTTTTATTTTTAAATGAAATCCCTGTTGCCTTTTAAAACATATTTTCTTTCAATTAAAAAATCGCTGTCTAGTTTGACGACCGTGTTTGAGCCTCTAGTTTTTTTAAAAATTTTTATTATTGTTATAAACAATATGTTAAATAATTTATATTGGGACAAAGTTTGACGTTTTTTCCTCTTCCAGGTGAACAGAAGAGGAAATGATTATGTGATTTTTAACATATGAGAAACAATGTAGGCGACAAGGCCAGACCCTTCACAGCATTAACAAATCCGTGTTTAAAGCTCCACCTATTCGAGTAAATTCTATCCGTAACAGTGAAAAAGAGACGATATTTAGATAGTAAATAATTTTGGAATGTTCTTTGACCGACGGCTCTCCTTCTCGGTCGAACAATGAGGAATATTTCCAAGTAGAAAGTTCCTGTGAGAAGACAATGCTGTAACTGAGTTTCATCTCCTTGTTAGAAGAGATTTTAACGAATTTCACAACTTGGCTTTTTTACCACGAAAGGCACCACAAGTAACACCTCTCAGGACGAGCCGTTTTCCAAAAACAACGAAAAAAATATATATTTCAAAATGTTTTGAAAAATCGAGCGTAAAAATAAATAACAAAATTAAATCTTACGACTAAAAATTTTGCTAAATCTCCTCGTTTATTATTTTCAATTTTTTTGCTGTTGAATTTGAATTCACTTTTACCAAGATGAAAATAAGATTATTTATTTAAAAAAAAAAGTATTTATTATTGTACAATTTTTTTCCTGCGTCAACCCTTGCAGGCTCTTGATTCTTGCAAATCTATCTGCAAATCTTGCAGGCTCACCTATCTTCACCAGCTCTGTGAGGGGTTTTGGCATTTCACCATCCTCTTTGTTTGGTCTGTGTCTACTCTGCCGTTGCTGTCTGTATCTCCAATATCACTACATGCTCCCAGAAATCCTTATCATCACAAACGTGAGCTAGTTGGACGCTTGCTTGGAGAAGCTTGGTGTATGCCCTCTTGGTTTCCACTTTCTGTCCGTTCTGCACCTAAGGATGTGACAGACATAGTCATCCTCCTTATCTCATGACTTGATTTTTCATTATCGCTTCTATCGTTGTTCCGTTCTTTGGAAGATTTCCCCCCTATATCAGCCATACTGAAGGTCATCTATCCACCCCCATATTAACCCTAGTATTATTCAGACCCTTTCTCCATCTGGTACACCTTGTATTGTCAGATTGGTTTTATAGCCGAAGAATTTCGTCGAAGCGAAAGATCCTGTTGCAGTCCAATAGTGATCAGATGATGGTCCATATTCGGAAAACATTTATTCCTACAAAACATCTCTTGTTATTTTTAAGGGTGTATCAAAATTTTCTTTAAATTTACATTAATCAAACATTTTTCTTAGTCCCCATTAATTTTCAATCTTTTTTAAAGACGATTTTTTGATGGCTTAGTCTTAAATTGGGTTTAATTCAGTCTTACGTGTGCATCATCACAGGCAAAACCTAGATAAATCCAAAATGCAACTTTTCAGGATTGCAATTTTAGAAGTTTAAACTTTTGTTACAAAATCAATTGTTGTACTTTTTCTCCTTTCTTATGATAAGGTTTCTTTCTGACTTTGTTAATTATACAGGAATCAGTCTTAAATGCACAAGAAATAAGTTATTTCATTTTGTCCTTTCATACACCATCTTCTGGATGTACGAGTGCAATGGTGCCAGATCCTTTGCTGAAATATCCCAATTTTACCAGGTTGTAGGGATTTTGTCCACAATACTAGACTTACATATATGACCAGGTTAGACCTAACCTCTATACCACATGTTTTTACTACAAAATCTTTGACTTTCAAAGATCAAAATCAAAACATTTGTTTTTCTGCCCAGATAATTCATCTCCCTGGAGAAGAAAATGATATTTTTATTTTTCAAAGTGGAGTTATTAGATTAAGTCTCAATGATGATATTCAACCTTTGGCGATGGGGTTCCACTAAAAAAATACACTGATCTATAAAAAAAATTTAATTAAAAGCTGATCTAGGACTGCTTAACTTATCTCCAGCCCTGAGGAAAACAAAATCAGATAACTGATATGGTACCTTGACATGAGAGGATTGAAGGCAATGCACAGGGTGACAAACTGTTAAAAAACGAGTGGGAAAAAGTACTACTAGATGAATTCACAAAGTTTCTCAACTTCCCAACCAAAGTAGGAGAATTAAGAAAAATCATAGGCTTTTATACTGGTCATTGGTTATTCTATTACCCCGTTAAAAAATTAGTAAAACCTGAGCTACCATTCTATTTTTGTTCAGTTTACTGATCTACCTTTCTATCAACATTTTTCTGGAGTGTATACTTACATATTGACATATATTTATCAAATTGTTGCCGACGAAAAAAGGTTCAAATGTCCAAAATCCGCATAGTGTGTAATGAAATTATCAAATATTCATTCTGTTAACCTATACATCTTTACTGTTTTATAATAATACCGTTCTAATAGTCTGTATCATCAAGCTGCTTATCCAGCAACCCTGTCTATGTTTGTACTATTTAGTGATCAATTTATCAATAATCAACTGTCAACCTGTTCAATGAATACATCAATTTTTTCTCTGCTAAGGTTAGAAATGGATGGAGAAAGAAATCACTACATACTGCATGAATAAATAAATACATACAAACCAAAATACAAGAAAATCAAAATCCGCATGCAATTCCATTAACGGTCACTAATCACTACACACTTTTTCTTAGTAGTCAAGAATTAAGAAAAAAATTGGGAATAACTGTGACAGAAACCAACAGAGACATTGGAATACCTGTGACTACGAGGCATTAGCCTGGAAACGGCCTCATCAAAAAGGAAATGCATTATTGCAAAAATAAGTAAAACAACACTGAAAAGTGCTGAACTACCTTAAAGGTTAGGGAAAATAAAGACGGGTAACAAGCAGTCTCATACAAAAAAGAACCACTCTCTAGACTTTAGAACTTGATATATAATGAATTTAAATGTGAAATTCCGATAAGAAACTTATTTGTCACAATAAAATAGTCAATGAACAAAATTGTATATAAAAAGACTGTACGCAGCTGATCAAAACACAAATAGAAAAGTTTAAAACTGTTTGAAGACTGGTGTGAAATGTTGCATGCTTTATTATCAGGGCTCCAGCATCAAACAAATTAATAAAACATGTTTTTTAGGTTTACATTTCCATGTTGTGGGAGAAGGTGTGATTAGGTTAAGGAAACATGGACACGATCGAGTTTCGGATAAAGAAAACTACATTGATTTTAAAATGAGACTCCTTGGAGAACCAGGTAAAGAAATATATATTTCTTCTTGACTGTAGTGCTTTAGAAATAGTAGAGTTTGCTTATACATGTATATTTCATGTTTAAGGGCAAGGATCAGTACTGCTATCACCAGGGATTCATAGTTTCCCATTTAAATTAGGATTGCCATTAGGCCTACCATCGACATTTCTTGGAAAGCATGGATGGGTTCAGTATTTTTGCAAAGCTGCTTTGAGAGAGCCCAACGGTTTGACTCATAAAAACCAACAAGTTTTTATTGTAATGAATCCCATCGATCTGAACCTTGAGCCATCTGTGATATCTGTAAATATATTTCTTTGCCATCTTCTTAGAGAGAAGAACTAAAAAAAAAAAAAAAAAAAAAAAAAAAATTAAAAATGATTGAATTTATGTTTCTTAGCAACCGTTTCAGTGTGAGATAGAACATAAATTAGGCATGGCTTGTTTTAAAAATGGCCAGGTAATATGTCGCGTTTCCCTGGACCGGGGTGGCTATGTACCAGGAGAGACGATAGGCATCTCAGCTACCATTCATAATCATAGTAAAATAAACATCAAACAGACACGAGCTGCATTGACTGAGGTAAGTAATTGATCGGAAAACAAACGTGAAATTTATCCATGATGTTCTTCTTGCAGACGATTCAATACATGACAAGAAACAAAATTGTACAGTCAGAAACTCGAGAGTTAGCTTCACTAAGCCGAGGAAAAATAAGAGCAGGTGAAAGTGACGAATGGGTCAATGAGCAAATATACGTCCCACCGTTGCCTCCCACAAATCTCAGAGGATGCCATTTAATTAGAATATTATACGATGTTTACGTACGTATCTCCTTGTGTAACCTCCAATTTGTTAATCTGAATTATTTCCATAATTTTGCCTTCAGTTTTCTTCTAATAAGATTTTCTGCACACGTAATTTGCTAAATTGTCTTTAATGATTTGATGGTAGAATGGATATTGTAGTTATAAAACTTTGAGAGGTCAATCCTGTAGTTTAATTTGTACCATTAGTCTTGCTTATTCTGTCTGGCAGAATCATTTTCGTATTCATAAATTGTTCATGACTGACAAAATAATATACAAACCTACCACCGAAGATAGTGGAATGTAAAAATGTCTCAGATAGACATCACGTGTGAGTATAGGCAGGACAATTGGAGATGCCAAACAAGTTCAGCACGCAACAGGTCTCATAAAAAATTAAGGAATTAATTTTTTAATTTTTTTTTTTTTTTAAATTGAGAGAGTGAGTGAGAGGAAGGGAGAGACAGAATAAGTGAATGGGTGAGAAAAAGAAAGTAAGTGAGCAGGTGCATAAAAAAAGAGAGACAGAGTAAATGAGCTTAGAGCAAGAAAGAGTCTTTTGAAAGACCAAAACCAGTTTAATTAGTCAAATTGTCGAGAATTAGTTTTGTTCAGTGAAAACGTCTCCTCCCGTCACTACTTAAAAATGAAATGTTAGATCAGTGTATATTTATCCTTAAAATATAATGAAAAAGAGGAAGAAGCGATGAACAAAATGTTAAATACATTTTTAAAAAATGGTCTTTTTTTGTACATATATATATGTGTTTTTTTGTAAAACAATCTCTGTAACCCAAATACCCCCTGCGCTAATTAATTTGGATTATAGAATTTTTTATTACATCTGTACTCATCAATCATTAGTATTGGCATCACTTGACAATCTACCTTCTTGCTTTAGTCATGATTTTCATCTGTTTTCAGTTCATTATACATCCGAAAAATTTTGATAAAGAAGTAAAACTGCAATTACCGATCATGATGGCCACTTATCCGTTAAGGGGACACGAGGGGACACTGAGGCGAAAGCAGGGGACGCATTACCCATCCACGCTGCCCATCTTCCGACCTTGGCTTGAAGAGAAAACATTTTGAAACATTTAAATAAATTAAATTTGACTAATACTAAAACGTTTCTTTAATCGGCATGTTAGATAATTGTAATATTTTCTCGTACAATAAAGTATCGTATTATTGATACAGTTTGTATACTATTACTAAAGTCTATATTGTTTTTTTTAATTTATCATGGCCATTTTATTTTAAATAATAGTAAAATTTTTTTATTCAAAAGTCTGTAATATTTTTTTTTGAATGTATTACTAAATATTTTGAAAATAAAGGACAAAAATTAATGTAGCATATACTAATATACCACATTTGTGTTTGTCTTTAGGACTAATTTTGTATTTAGGATAAAATTATTTCAATGTACATAAAATAAATTTAAAAAAATGTCACGTCACTTAATTATTAAATAAAATAACCCTCGTATATGTCTCATAAAAAGACATCCTGATTGTTTTGAACATGCTTATCATCTTTATTAGTGACAATTATTTAGGGTTTTTAGTTGAGATGAAAAAAAGTTAATGGCACGAGTGGGATTCGAACCCACGACCTTCAGCTAGATACACTGCTACTCTACCACTTGAGCTATCGTGACTTCGATCCACTTGGACATCAACTTTCTATCTCAACCTCACCTTACGAGTTTTCCCTCCTTTTGCCATATTCCAAATCTTTATTAATATTTTGGCAGCCTGACTGACACTTGAAAATTTTTCTTTTCACCCTAAATTACAAAATAATCTACTTGGCATTGGAAACTTGGAAATAAAAAATAACATGAATAAGAGAGGCAGAGCGAATGAAGAGAGGGACGAGAGTTGCATTGTATCCAAGGTGGAGTAAACAAAAACTGTTTTGTCTTCTGTTCTTTGTGGTCAGAGACAACTGTCATTGGTTTTCCATTAATAATATTTTTAAAAAAATCAATCATCAATCAATAATCAAAAGTAACCAAATGTTTTCAATTGTTATATAGAATATAATGGAACAGGAAAGGTGGGAACCAGAACAGTTGTGAGATGTTGGGCGGGGAGCTGGCACCAGGGTGGTGTATGTGCTCTTTGGATCCTTGGGTCCCTATGAGACCCTGGATTGTACTAAGTTTAGGTTTGTTACCCCACAGACATGGTCAGATCTCACAATTTAACAATTAAAATAACCTTGTGTGACTTAGGATTATGATACACACATTTTTTTTTCTTTATGGATACCAGGGACTGGAGGACTTTCCTCCTGAGCACTGCAGCTGTTCAGCTTATTGTACTATACCCTGGCTCCATATTTTTGGGGGAGGGCTCGCAGCACAAAGTGAACTTGAGCCCCCGTTGTACCGGTGTTCTTCCATCGAAGAAACTCATTTTTGAAGGGGGTTGGTCCGAAATCCGATCCTGCCCCTTTCATTGATGAGTGCCGTGTCAATTTCTTTCAATTGTGGCCACCCGCCCCTTTAAGCATCAAAAAAATTGGGGATCGAACCCACGAATGCGGGATCTACTAGGCGAGAGTCTGACGCCTTAACCACTCGGCTACCCCCATACACACATTGATTTAAGTATGTTTTAAAAACTGACTTTCAAGTCAGCTACAATAATATTTTTTTTTTTGCTTTGTTTCAAAAGAAGTGCTTGTATTATTGTGACATAGTCTGTAAGGCGATGAACCTGTATTTTGTTTGTACGATATCTCATTCTTGTTAATTTTATTGTATGAAATGTTCAGCCATGCTAAGTGCATGTGAAAAATGCTTATAACAGGCAAAACAAGCCAGATTAAGTCTTTGCTTTGAATTTTATTTGCAAACTAATAAAAAAACAATGATAATAGTAACCAATAATAACATTGAACTTGCTAATGCCTATGAAAAAAGAATAGAAGAAAGCACAAAATCTTCAAGATCTTTGTTAAAGGTTATGTATATTACAATTTGGACTTGAATGTAAGATAGATTGATAGAATTGATTTTGTCTGTTATATTTGTATTTTGTAATTTTTACCTGATGGAAATGCTTTGTCACACAAAAGAAAGAACAAACGCACATACCAACCAATGAAATATTACAAACTGCCAAACTTGCCTCGAACAGACAGATCAGGTAATAATCTGATGAAGGTACAATACATAAAATTAGGAGTCCGAGTTTTTTGATATATTTCAAGGGATTTACATCCATCAAAGTATATTATTTTATATATGTTTATAGAGTGAATGGTCTGGTAAAGTCCCTGGTGTCATATCAAAAACCCTGTAAGCTCGCCAGTTTTTAAATAGCATGTAATGTTTGTAAAGGTTATGTTTTGTTGGAATGTATTTATTATATGGACTGTTTTGAATATGTGTTGGTCTGTTTCCGTCTGTATATAGAGAAGAACTACAAAAGCAGACTAGTTGTTATGTGTTAGAATGGTGATTAGAAAATGGCGGCGTATTAAAAGTTAGTTTTTATATGTTTATAGAGTGATTCGAAGCAAGACACAGGCACAATATAAATTATTTATTACCACGATAGGTCAACACAATTTCAAACTGAATAAAAAATAATTTCAAGAACATTCGCAGTTGACTTAAGTTTATTTTAGATGAGATGTTTGGGAAAACGATGGTTTTTGCTTTATGTATTGTGGTAAAGGTTATGTAATGTACGAATGTATTTTTTAGCTTGAGTGTTTTAAATATGTTTATGTGGATTACTACCAGAAGGTAGAGAATTACCAAATTAGGTTAGTTATAATCCGGTGACACTTTTTTTTTTTTTTTTAAACTGCATATACTGTTTGAATGTATTTATTAGAGAGAGTGAATTTATAGTAGAATATAATCCACATATTGAATAAACTAGATTAGTGTTTAAATGTTTATAAAGTGATTGAAAGTGAGACACTTGCACAATATCAAGTAAGCATTATTATGATGGGGCAACATAAATTCAAAGTGCATAAAAAATACTTTCAAAAATATTTACAATTTACTTAAGTTTATTTTAATATGCTGTTTAGAGAAATGATGTTTTTTTTTTTTTTTGGTTATATAATGACTTAAAGGTTATGTTTTATCAATGAATGTACAAAAAAGAACCACCAAAGTTGGTTAGTTGTTACATGTTTATAGTGTTGAGAAAAAAATGTCAGTAACATCAAAAACCCTTATGGCTCGCTATTTCTTTTAACTGTTACACATTTTTTGAAAAGGTTTCCATTTTGTATGTATCTATTTATTAGTGTGAGTGGGTTTGTGGCAGAATAAAGAGCACACCCCACAGTCCCATATTAGGTTAGTTTTTAATACATATTTTTTGATAAATTTTCTATGAAATAATTTATTAGTGAGAGCGTGGGAAAATATTGAGAATTTCATAGAGTACTATTGATTATACTGTGTAACCATGCGCAGTCGTCCCGCTTGTAGCTTGTAGAGAAACTCGCTCAGTGTGTCATACTTGCCTTGGCCCCTTATAGGGTGAGTGTAGGCATGGTACCTGATATAAAGACAGTCCTTGAGAACGTGTCATTGGGTCCCCCGTTCCAATTTTCAAGGGAAACAGGAGTGTTTTCCCATCAGTAAATATCATAAATATTATATATATTTGTGTAGCTGTACAGTGTGTATGTATGTATATATTTGTTTGTGCATATTTTTGTTGTGTAGTTGTTTGTTTTGGGAAAGAGTAAATGAGAGGGCCAATGGAGGAATATCTGTCAGCCTTGTGCATTGGGGTACAGCTATGTACACGCATAATTACCTTATGGTATTGGATATATAAAACTGTCCATGTTATACATAAACAAATTTGTTATGAATTTTTTTTTTTAAATTACATTTATTTACAAAATATTTGACAACTAATTTAACATGTGCACAGTGTTTGAGAGAAATTGTTTTATGATTCATACTCTCTCAAGATGTTATAAAAGAAGGGCTTATTCATTTTGCATTTTTAAAATTTGAACCTCTTAACAAATGAACAATGAAGCTCCAAACGAATGCAATAATGATTGATTAAGATACACAAAACTACGCATAATTTTTTAGACAACAAACAATAAATATTTCAATAAAGAAATAAATTGATGAACAAAACTATTAATAAATTGTATTATGTTAAAAGTTAAAAAATTACTCATTTCCAGGGGCTCAATGGAGAAACATTTCACCTAAGGACATTTCAGGTATTCTACCTTACCAAACATACCTGTATTCTTTGTACTAAAAAATTCTGCATATTATCTAATTCATATTAATGAGTATACCTACATTTATAAATATATTATACATATACCAGTTTACAAAAATTACTCTTATTAATAATAAGTTTATCTTATCTACATTTGGGCATAAATTGAGAGATATTTCATACAAAAATATAACTGTCTCTTTAGCTACGATAAATAATGACAAATATTTGGTAAAAATAACATCTACATTATATATTATTTACTTATAAAGATTACAGTTACTTTTTTAAATCACAAATTAAAAGTGAATGAGAAAAACTGTTGAATGGTAGTTTTACAATGGGCCTAATTTCGACCCAAATGATTAAATCAGTTCACATTTTATGACTACATAACTAGAAAAAGAAAACCTGCTTATCGACTTACTCTATACAAATTTAGCTATTAACACATTAGCAGTCTTTAATTTTTAAAAAAGTCTTTCGCTATTCAATACCCTTAGCCTGACCGAATGGTTTAAGGAGGCAAAACTGGTCTAATTAATGGTTAAATTTATTACACATATCCTCTTCCAGAGAGTTTCATAGCTGTTTCATAACTCGGTAGGTCTGGATCGTTTTCACTGCCGGTTTCGTCAGAATGTTCTTTACCATTTTCGATAACATCTTCGTATGAAGGAGGAGAGAGGTTGATGTAGTTCTCCCTCCCCTGGCACAAGCTCAATTGATTGTAGCACTAAAAAGAAAAAAATCATTTACAATCATTCGTGCCAATGTTTTGATCTTTATTGAGATCATCTTCAGGGCTCAAAATGTTTGTTTTCTATGCAGATGTGTCATTGTTTAGTGTACTACTCAACTAACCTACTTTGCCCAGTCTGTGGGATAATATATTCCAGCACAAACCCACTCACACTAATAAATACATTCTTACAAAATGAAAAACATTCAAAAAGTGTATGCAGTTTAAAAGAAAATTGGCGTCACTGGATTGATTATAAATATTACACCATTTTCGCATCATCGTTCACATACATAAAACCTAACCTAATTTGGTGGTTCTTCTCTATCCACTGGCCCAAAGCGACCCATACATTCTGAAACATGGTGCAGCAACACTCCAGGCATGAGGAGTATGCAAAGAAATTCATAAAACCGCACATCCGCGGATCCAGGATTCTGGGTGGACTCCTGACAGGGCACTGCTTTAAGATGGCACGTGCACTAGATATGAATACAGACAGAAGAAACACTGTACAGAAAAGGCCAGGACTGCAGAAAACGTTTTATAATTTGTAAGGGTCTATGTAGCTGCAAGATCCAATAATAAGGATCCCCTCAGGTAAGGATATGTAGGAATATTAACAACCTGTGAGCAGTGTCGTGATATTAGAAGAACCTCTATATTTACGCAAGTCGAGGTGCGAAAGGCCTTGTGGCCACCTGTTTTATCCCTAGTCAATTGTGGCTGAACATGTTAAGATAAAAAACCACGAGCTGGATTCGAACCAACGACCTTTGGCTAAATACGCTGCTACTCTACCACTTGAGCTATCGTGACTTCGATCCACTCGGACATTAACTTCCCAACTCAACTCCCCGTTTTGAATATCCTCTCCTTTTTGCCATTTTTCAATCTAAATACCTTAATTAATTGAAAAATATTAATTGGTCAAGCAGACCACGAAAACTAGTGAATTTAATAAGTTAAATGAAGTATATTTTCACTAAAGCTCTCCTTGGCCATTTCATTGTCGCCGAGAATCAAATAGATTTGACATTTGAAAAATGTCAAAAAGGAGGGAAAATTAAAAATATTTAGCCGAAGGTCGTGGGTTCGAATCCCGGTTGTAACATTGACTTTTTTATCTCAACTAAATACCTTCATATCATTCCATTCGTAACACAGGAGGGAATCTCACTACACAACAAAATGTCAACTTCATTTCGGAAAGTTAAAAACATAGGATCTAAGATACAGCCTTGTCGTACTCCACTAGCTACGGGACTATGGGTTTTATTTATGTAATTTTACGAGTTCTTGGAGTTATGGGTTACCAAACAAACTAACAAAATTCTACGAAAAATAGGGACTAATGAGATGAAAGGGCAGTTAAAGGTTCTATGTTAGTTTAAACAATGTTACAAAGTAAAAAAACCGCAAGAAAATTAACAATTGAAAAACCTTGTCCTCTTCTTAAATCCAGCAGATACAATCTGTTATTAATTCTTTAACTATTTTCCTCTAATTTTCTACGGTGAAATCCTAGGTATTCTCCCTTGCCTTATTCGGTCCCAATGTTACAATGGGTGTAGAAGCGGTCATTTTTTTTCTCCCTTGATATGAACTATAGAATTAATGTTTTCCTTGTGAAAAACCACACCTGTTCATCGAGGGTAAATATATGGACGGACGTTTCGGCATCTGCAACCTGGATCCATGAGTCCCTGCGGACGTATCTGCCTTCGCTCTTCTGGAATCTCCAGTGGCAGAGGTAGCAGATGCAGACTATCGTGATCAGAAGGCAACTCATCATAGCACTGAAAAAATAACTGTTTCAGTTCATATCTTGAAAAATATTTTAATATTAGGTTATCAGTTTACATGAAAATGCCTGATTTAAAAATGAAATGTTATTGGATTGGGTCAAATTCATGAGGATTAAAACGAGTCTTTCGGAACGAAAAGGGAAAGTGCCTTTGCTGTGTAATATATTGGTCAATTTTCAATAATGATCGATTTTATGCAAAATAAATTATGCTTAAAATATTCTTATGTAATAAAAAACAAAAACATATTAAACGCAAGTCTTTATATAATTATTTCCTCACACTCGCTGTTATGGGTGTTTTCATTTAAAAAAATTTCTTCCCAGGAGGAAAATCCAGGTTTTTACATTTTCAACTTGATAGATTTAAAAAAGAAATCTTTCAAAGGATGGTCCACGTGTCAGAGCTTTTCGTAGATTGCATCACGGGCATCATTATAGTCGGGGAAGTAATGGAGTCGCGGTAATGGTAGTCACATACCATGGATCGAGGAGTAGTTTTTTTACATTTCTTTTTTGTTGGTTTTCTGCGGTGCAGAATTTGTTCTTTGTCGCGACCCTCTTCTCCTTCCGAACCTCTTCTTTCCGTCCGACCTCTTCGGCCCTTGCTTTCAAGATTTTCAAATCCTTCAAAATCAATCGGACACCCAGCATTCTTCTTATGCCAGTAATGTAATATATGACAAAGATCTGCGATTGGGTATGTACGTAAAGGATTTAAAAGTATAAACAGGTTAGGATTAACATTTGAATCTCATGAACCTAGATATAATGATAGTTGGTAGTACACTTAATATATAGCAAAAAAAGGATTGAATTTTATTTTCATTTAAATAATATTTTTTCCCAATATAAAAAATTTTCTGCTATACCCATTGAAAATAAATTTCCATTTTTTACACTCCAATTTAATCTATTTACTACTTCTGCATCGATATCCAGATAAAAAAGGGATATTTTCGTGGACAGTACTCGCTCCTGGGTTAAGGCACGTCAGACTGAAAACAAGAAAATGCAACAGCTTTTTGAAAAAATTTAAATAAAATAATCTTTCCTTTTTGACTGGAAAAGGAATTGAATATTTAAAATAAAAGTAGGGTTCCACTCATTTTACGCTTATCAGACAACCAAGGTCTTTTTGAAACTATAAAATAGCTTTTAACACCTTTTTAATAGATGTAATTTTTTACGAGGGTTCTCGATAGCGTTTTTGAAAAAAGCCCATTTGTACGTATGTCGGGTTGGAATGCAGGGCCGCGGGATTCGAACTCGGGACCTTTACCTTTACCTGAGCGCCGTGCCAACGCCTAAACCGTTGCGGCCACCGACGCCCCCGATGTAAATATGAAATAGTAGCTTTATTTGGATGAAAAAGCACTCATAAAATTTGAATTATTTTTGTATGTTGGAAATTTAAGTTCTTCCACCCTCACTCACTCCTAAGCATTCCACTCTTAAGAAATGAGGTAATTAACTTTCTTTATAATAAAAGTCCGGGTTAAGATCTCGTGAACTGTAATAGCCTTCATCATCTTCCATCTTTTTAAGACCGTTATTTTCAAGATGCTGGTCGTTGAATACTATTTGCGAGAATTCGCCCATCATCCTCTGTTCCTCTGTCCGTATAATGTACTTAGAACCTTAAAAAATCGTTGAAACTAAAATATTGTAAAAGGTAAAATACAACATTGTTAAAAAATTATGACAAACCATTATTATAATTAAGAATGTTATCAAAATAAAAGAAATGAAATTAAAATAATTCACGAACATTCTAGATCAAGGAGAGTCTAAGAAAACAGTTTTCGACCTATTTTAAGGTCATCATCAGGTCTATATTAATTTCACATTACGAAAAACATTTGCACTTCATAAATATAAATAAAAAATAATCCCTTTCAGCATACTTCACTAAACAAGAAAACATACTGACGTAACGAGAATGTGCCACTTTTCCTGATGATGACACCGATCTTTTAAAGCTCGACACCGGACTAAGTTATGCCACTTTTCGTAAATGGTGACAGTGAGCTACCGTCACTTCAATGACACACGGTGCTGTCTAGCATCCAAGAGCCCATCTACAGGTGTGTCATTTTTCCAGTAGCGTTACACACCCGAATACTTCCCGAATTGTAATGGGTTTTTAAAAATTTTTGACTTGCGTCACTTTTCTTGTGGGTGCGCGATATTTGAATACTCCCGCCAGGCCGGAAGGGACAACAATTAGAAAGTTGTTTTACGAAGTTCATATGAAACTCTTATTGGGTTAAGAAGCCCCCAGCGAAGTCTCGGGGCGGTAACAATAATTAAATAGGATGATGTACATTATACAGGGTGTCTTTTTTAGATGGCCCGGCTGAATTTTTCTTGAATCAATGACGACGCTATAAAAAAAAGTGTTTACTATTTTGCCTTTTGTTGGAGAAAATTATACAGGGCACATCAGTCCGAGTTCAACTTCAAAATTTGAAGTACGACTTCTACGCTGAAAACAATGGTCCAACCTTATTTTAAATTGGTCAAAAATGTCAAAGTTATGGCTAAAAGTAAAAACACGAAAGAAAAAAACAGACATTCCGTTTGCTATCTATTAAACACAATTAATGTTCGAACGAAGCTTGCGTAAAGATGCAAACATTTGCTCTATTTTAACCACTCTTCTTCGGTGTTCAGAGCGATAGAGTGGAGGAGACGGATTGACCTGCATTTTCTATGATTGGAGTAGACACTGTTTTTTGGCCATGGCCCCACAGAAAATAATCAAGTGGAGTTAAATGAGGGGTGACCAAGAAGGCTAACAGATCGGCTCGTGAGGTCCTATCCACCTATTCCGGAAGTGACGATTCAAATGTGTGAGGGGCATCCATCAAACTGGAGAATCATTCTTTCTCGTTGGTGGAGAGGAACATCATCTAATAGTGATGGTAAAACCTCTTTCAAAAAATTGAGGAACTGAGCCCTTTTAAATTATGTATTTTCGTAGAAATAAGGCCCGACTGATTTATTTTCGACAAGACCACACCAAACGTTGACACTGTGAACCACTTGACGATGACAAGAGTATAGAAGTCTCGGACTTTCCTCAGCCCGCGTTCGAAAATTCCAAAGGTTTGGTATGCCATTAGGGATGAACTTAAATTCGTCAGTCCAGAGGATGTACGGAAGAACGTTTTCTTCAGCCTCCCAATTCGACATTTGGGCAAGGAACGTTTGACGCCTGTCATCGTAATCAGAGTCCCGAAGTTCCTGGACAAGAGAAAGTTGAGAGCGATACGGCTTAAAATTCTAAGTCCGGAGTACAACAATAATTTCATTTTTTGAAAAAACTAAAACTCTTCTTAAAAATAATTGGAAAAATTATTGAATCCAAAATTATTTGATTTGACGACGGAATGCGTTTCTCCAAACTTTTGGACATAACTTTGGCATTTTTTGACCAATTTCGAATCCGATTGCACCATTGTTTTCAGCGTAAAAAAATCGTTTCAAATGTGTTCGGATGCATAGGGATGTATAGCCGAATGCTTACACTTTCGGTTGCTATGAGCACCAATGTATGTACCAATGTATGCACCACAGGTCGCCGTTGCCTCGTTCCCATTTCAACCTACCTTTCGAATTTTCTTCCTTTTTGCCACATTTCAATTCGAAAAGTAGGTTGAGATGGGAAGTTGGTGTCCGAGTGGATCGAAGTCACGATGGCTCAAGTGGTAGAGCAGCGGCGTATCCAGCCGAAGGTCTTGAGTTCGAATCCCGCTCGCGACACTGACTTTTCATTTCAACCAACACCTTATATAAATATTAATTAATTGAACGAATTATTAATTAATTTATCTCATTACTAATTAGATATTTCATTTATTGTGAACTACCAGCCATATACCTGGTAGATACCGTTGATATCTAATAATTCTCTCTTTGTTTTTGAAACCTTTGCAGACTGGTGAGTTCCATTCAACTAAATAGTGAGGTAAGTACATAAAGATGGTTGCTTACTATTTTTGATAAGAAGATGTGTTTATTGACTCTAATAAAATACTTAGCTCTGAAGATGGATAAGGGACCTGGCTCGAAATGCATTAACAATTCAAATATACGGTACAAAAATAAATGATATGTTTAGTCACAAAAAAAAGTTTTACTTTTAGTTTAAAATCTAGTGAGGAATGGTACAAACGAGAGGTTAGCATTTTAGAAAATCGACTAAGTATATACACATATATAGAGTCAGTAACAAAAAATTACGCATAAAAGACCAGAAAAAGAAACAAAGACAAGCAGAGGGCCAGCGAAGACCTCAACCAAATTATTGGTGTAAGATCTTTGGGAAAGTTTGGAGAACCTACAAAACATCCTGCTGGAATATAGACATTTGCGGGAAAATTTGTAAGGAAAAAGAACGGACACACAAGTTTTAAATCTTGCTTACCCTCCGAGCAGAAAGTTGACCCCAGCGTGCGCCGGAGCAACGTTGGTCATGTTGTAATTCGACTTGGTTATATTGTTGTGTTTCGAATTGAATGCCAATATCGCCAAATGTTTGGATGACACGGCAAAAAGAGTGACCATTTTACTAAAAAGAGAATACAAAGTTATACAACTTGTGGGGGGGGGTTGAAATGTTGTGAAAATAATAAAACCTGGTATATCGAAGATTGCACATACAAATCCGAGTCAGGTCATAATCTCGTACAATTATTGTTATCTGGAAAGGTGAGACACGCTGGGCGATGGATCGCCTGTATTCGACCCTTTCCCTCCACACATCTATTAAAACTGAGGAAAAATAGCCTTCAAGATAAACATGCAAACCTTCTATAGCAACCGGTAGAAATCTATAAATGGTACCCCGGACAACCGACCGACAACAACAAACTGGACTGGGCATCGTTCATTCGATCGCTTGTCGCAGTCCGTAGCCGCCATAAAACCCTTCGATCAAAAGATCTTCAAAAGATAAGGAGCACTGTTGGGTCAGTTAATAGCCGGAAACGACAAAAACTTCCTCAAATTTCGACAGTGGAAAAACTTTGTTGAATAAAATGTGAGATTTTCATTCACCGATTTTCATCGTAATTGGCCCGATTTGAACAAATCTTGTTTCTTCCCCTCAGATCAATTGTTTTATTGATCTCAGATCACAGTCCCAATACGACTGGCCTGATTTCTAAATGGGATTATTTTTATATTAAATCCATTATATTTCGTGATCCGATTGACCGAATAACTTCTTTCGATTAATTAATCTTTATGTAAGGTATTGTTTGAAATAAAAAAGCCAGCGTCACGAACGGGATTCGAACCCACGGCCTTCGGCTAGATACGCCGCTGCTCTACCACTTGCGCTGTCGTGATATCGATCTACTCGGACACGAACACTCCATTGAAAAACGGCAAAAAGGAGGGAAAATTCGAAAAGGTGGTTGAGATGTTGGTGTCCGAGTAGATCAAAGTTACTTACGACACTCTAGTGGTAGAGCAGCCGCGTATCTAGCCGAAGGCCGTGGATTCGAATCCCGCTCGCGACACTGGCTTTTTTATTTCAACCAATTCCTTACATAAAGATTAATTTATTTTTATATATTCAATGAAAACACTGGTGGTTAAATTATCGTAAAGTTCTGAGCCATTAGAAGCAAAAACAAAGTATTGTACAGGATTTGGGAGATATCTATTTTTTTCTCTTCGAGACTTCCACATTAGCTTCATTTACATTAATTTTTTGTGATAGGATTCAAAAATTCCATAGGCGACGCCCTACGATTATTTAGTTGTATTCGTATAAATTAAATTACTCTTTCCCTACCAAAAGATATCTGTCACGTGTGGCAGAGTATTCGTACGATCATCATCAGTAGCGTTTGTTCCATTTTGGTTGTAATGACCTCTATGTATATCCAACATCAAACTGAGTCCTGACAAGCTTTTGTAACAATCTTCGGCCGTGTTTTCGTGAAGTTGTATTTGTCCACGGATTTTTTCCCAGTATCCCACGCTCAAAACCATCCATGTAAGGGATTTTAGAGTTTTTCAAACTCCCACCTTTACTGGATAATAAAAGTTATAAACGGTTTGTCCAGAAAACCAGTGACCTGGTGAGTTTGGCAAAAGGCCATGCGTGCATTTTTAGTGAGATTCTGGGGTCACACGCTTAAAATCAGAAATCCACCATGTAGCCAGATAAATATTTCGGATAGAAAATACGTCCCATTGCGTTTCGCCAAACGGCCAAAAATGAAGATGTAAAAACAGGCTGTTTCCTTCGTTAAAGATACACAAATTTAAGATTGATTGATTATGAAGCATTGGAATACTTCGAAAAAGTACTAAATAGAAAAATCTGATGCGAATTGGAGAGGATGATGCACCAGCTTGTAAACGCCAACTCAATATCTACAGTAAATTTTAAATTTAAATTTACATTATCGTAGTCATTTGACCAAGATACATCTTTCAATCAATTAATTATTCTTCTAATTTTCTAATTTCTAGGTTGAGGTGGAAAGTTTGTGTGCAAGAGGAAAGAAGAAGATGGTTCAAGTGGTAGAGCAGCGGCGTATATAGCCGAAGGTTTTGGGTTCGAATCCAGCTCGTAATGCTGACTTTTTATCTCAACCAAGACCTTAGAAAGAATAATTAAATGATTGAAAGATGTAAATTTTAAGTTGGGAATTTGCAGCTAACCGTAAAGCCCTGCCGAATTCAGCTGTGTTATAAACCAGCAAAAAAAGGACAAACGCACAAATGTTTGTGCATGCACGACAAAATAGCCTATAGACATATCCCCTTATATCCCTCCCTAGCTTCTCGTGGAAATTATCGATCAAAAAAATCCAAACACCCAGGACAGGCCACCCGACCAAGCAGCTGTGTCAAATTAAAATATGTCAATGGAAAGAATAAGGGTCCTCAGGTCAACCTGCAGTATGCCGCATCAGTCACACTATGCAGGAGGTTTGACAGGGGGGTCTGTATGTCGCCCTGATCCAAGAACCACACAGGGGTACAAAACGGGACTATGAGAGGATTAAAACCCCAACAGACACACGTAATATACCAGAGGACATCAACAAGATCCCCGTCTTGTGTCGTGTGTAATACAAAAATTAGCTTCATGGTCTAATTTCGGTGCTTCGTGCTTAATTTCGTGGTACGCTTGGCCAATTAATTACAAAAATTAGCTCCACACTATGTCCCCAGACTTTCTTAAAGGAATTCTAACAGCAAATCATATTTGATTGGAACACTCCTTCTCTCTTAGAAACAGGAACCCAAGGAACACCAATTGGATAGGGTAGAAAAGAACCCTCCAGCAATCCTTACAAGGGGTAAACAAGGAATTTAGAAACAAGGAAGGCCTAGATATTTCTGTGCGAGTGGTAACCAACGCCATACTAGGCTCCTACACCGAAAACTGCACATAAAACAGAAGGCTAAATGAACATAAAATAATCAGGTGGAACAAACTCGTAGAACGACTGAGAGTTCTAGTAAGAATTTGATTCAACCAAGACTTCCGAAAAGCTAAACGTAGCGAAGTCACAGAAGCATCTTCATGTGCCCACATACCCAGAACCCTAACGAAGGATTATACAGGGAGGCAGGTAAGCTTCCTCACGAAAATGGATGGAAGCTTCACACAAACGGAAGAAGAAACTCTCTCTCTCCAAGAAGAAGAAGAAGAAGAAGAAGAAGAAGAAATACTTCTTGAGAACTCAAAAACAAAACGATCCTCAAAAGAAGAGTGGAAAGAAGTGCAGCCACAATACGATCAAAAGCCATAGCTGGGCACTTGAGAAGTTTAGCCCATTGATGTTGATAGAATTGAGATAGACAGGATCTAACCAGCGCTACAGCAAGAAGGTCAAGAGATCCTCATCCTTTACTTAGTGAGAATATTCAGAGCTTGTCTAGCGTGGAGTTATATTATTAAAAGACGGCACATGAACGAGTAGGGACCAAAAGTAGGTCGACCCAACGACTACAAGCCCAACACGTACGGACCTATCAATCTCTCATCGTTCATGGTAAAAACATTAAAAAGTCTGGTAGAGAACCACATTCAAGAATAAACCTTTCAGTGAACGGCAATTCGCATACCAACCAGGGAGATACAACGAGCTAGCCCTGGATGACCTGTGCAAATGTCTAATCAAGTCCATAAACGACAAGGAGATAGCTTTTACATTTTTTATGGAGGGAGCTTTTAACAATACAACCACAGCTTGTTTACATAGAGCAATGAAAAATAGGGGAGTTTCGGTAATGATATGCAAATGGTGGGAAAAGGCCTAAGGAACGGGATATTCACATCCACCTTGGGCGGAGCGACCGGACTAAGGCAGCCAGAGGATGCTCACAAGGGGGGGGGGGTTCTCACCCGTACACTGGACGACGCTGTTAGATAAACTCCTACAAATACTGGAAAAAGGATTACATTGTCTAGACTGTGTGAACGACCTTGCCGTAGTAGTAAGGAGCCGCCCTGCAGACATCGTGATGGATGGTATACAACGAGCCTTCAATCTGGACGGGAACCATAATGATTCCATTCACAAGGAATAGGAAACTTAAAAACTGCAAGTCTAAAGGAGACCCCGATTTCATTTTCCAGGGAGGACACACTAGACCAGTGGCTCACGTGGAATCAACATTTAACTAAACCCACCCAGAAAGCCAAAAAGGTATGGGGGGGGGTGCAGAAGGCTCTACGCCAAAAACTGGGGATTAAACCCCAAAATGACCCTATGGCTATGCACTTGCGACTTAAGACCGACGTTGATATGAGTCGGCCGTGGTGCGGTAGACCAAGATTCTGCAGGTCAAAACAGCCAAGCTGTTAAGTGGCACCCAAAGACAAGCTTGTCTCAGTGTCATTGGAGCCTCTCACGCTCACATTCACGTCAATAAATACAACCACTCTCAACACATATTAAGTATACAGAACAGCACATTTTCACACATTCCTACACGCTCTATATACGGAGCCAAGGAGTTGCACCGTTTAAGGAGGGACACATCCAGCAACTCTGCTTTATGTGATTATAAAGGGTGCACTAAGGGGTTACACATGCACTAAATCTAATTCAGAGTCGATGAGGACTAATTATTATTTCACCCTATTGTATTATACATTCACGCTTATAAATACATTCTCACGAAACAATTAACACAAATATATCTATAACCAAAATTTTTATATAAACAAAATTTATTTAACCTGGTCTGTTTTTTTGGAAGGCTCGTTCAACCTTGACTCAATTGTTTGTATTTGATTCATATTGTGCAACTTTTATTGTTTTTTTTTTTTTGTTTTTTTGTGTATATTTCATCGCCTTGGAGTGTTATTTCCAATTGATTTTCTCCCCCGTGATTACGTCAATGAAAGTAATGCGTCAGTCGTCCGCCCTCATCTCATTAAATTCTAACCGGCCACAGACGCAATTCTCCCGCTTTAATTAGGTAACGCAAAGCGGAATTAATTAATTAGTTTGAGATCGATGAGGGTTTTTTTAAATACTTTTCTACCCGAATCCGGAGAATATCGAACTTTTTCTTTGACGTTTATCGTAAACCATTGATAAAAAAAATGTCTATAAACCTTTAAGCTAAGAACGTTAAAGAAAGCAGAAATACACAGAAACTGGCTCCCTCCCCCCGTGAACTTGTGAACTTTCGACACGATGGACCGCAATTTTAAAAGCCGAAAATCTCTCCACTGACTCCGACGGGTCATCGGGACACTCCTTAAAAGGAGAACGGAAAAATCGAGGGGACCCGGTTACAAAATTATTCAAACATAGATTCGGTTTTCGGTTAAATAAAATCCAGATTCGCCCTGCCGAAGTGCACAAATAAAAGGTCAAAACAGCAATATTTGATTTGACATACTTAAAACTTATCGCCAGATTTTTTTCGTTAAATCCACACAATAATAGATGTGTATTTAAAATAAACATATTAATAATCAATACATATTGGTACATAACGATATGAGTAATATAATAATCTTAAAACTAGCTTTATTATTATTATTATTATTTAAAAAAAGAGTTTCCTCCTGGTCATCAGGGCAAACAATCCATCAAAATAACGAATTTCTAAAATAGCCAGGAGCTTTTTAAACGGGCCAATAAAATGACCCAAAATTACCATTTAATCTCACTTATTCTCTTCCCACTGATCTTTTAATTGGCGATTTGTCAAGCAAAAACGCCTTCGGTCCTTTATAATTACATAGTTACTAGCTTTATGACACGAAGTCGCCCAGGGAGGTAATAAAAACTGTTGTTCTGACTTTCACCCCGAAGGGTTGTCACTCTCCGATGTGCTGACCTTAGTCTATACATCAGGGAGTTCACCCAACTCCGTTGTGTGGCTGGGTCGCTGGTATCCCCCTTAAGCCAAATGGCCAGGAGTCGTTTCACTGCTATCGGAGTTAGGCTCCGGCAAGGACTATCAACAGGTCATTTCAGCCTCGAATGCATGCAATGTACTATCTAGCCTAATACGTACTACTTAAATTGGATAGATTACTCACACAATTAAATACATTCGTTCATATAAATGCATTGCACTCATTCTGATTAGTCGGTGGGGTACTGGACATTCCTCCATCTATCTACCTCATGCAAATTAGGGTTGATGAGGTACTTTTATAAATATTCCAATATCGACCACGGACACTGCCGGAGGGTCGTTGGTGACATTAAATTCACCATCATCCCTCACAACTCACACTAACAAATACATGCACTCGAAGAAAACACATAATGACAAAAAAATATATGATATAATTATATACAGTAAAATACCCCCACGTCCTCTAAAAAAAACGGAACAGAACCACCCACTCTTAAATCGGGCGGCATGCCTGCACGCTCACTACATGGAGCCAAGGCATGACACGCCTCTATTATGTGGGACACATCGAGCAACCTTTCTCTTCAGAAGGGGCACCTCACATCAGATAGATGCCCGAGTGCCAACTGCGTATGGCCAATCAAAACTCGGGTGAGGACGATCCCTCGTCTCTAAGGATCATGACTCACAAAAGCCTTTCGAACGATGCTGCCATCTTTCTTTTAAGATGTTTTTCACTGCTTGCTTGGCGTCAGAGTGCCTGATGCGCTGAGCCGGAATGGGGGGAGGTCACGTCCCGGCTTTCGCCGCCTCATCCGCACGTTTGTTACTCTCCAGCCCGACATTTCCGGAAACTCTGACAACAATCGCCGTTTTTCCAAAGAGCTCCAGTTCAGCGTATTACTCTAACAAGAGCACGACTAGAAGGGTACACAGAGAAACTGTCTCATATAGCTGAAACAGCGCTCAGCGAGTTACCAGGCATACGAGGATAGCTGAGCCCCCGCGGTCCGTACCCCTGGAGAGCGTGCCAAATCACATACAGCTCCGCCGTGTATACGCTTCAATGAGGGGGCAACGACCAGAAGGTGGCTACTACCTCGCTATATGTGCGACATATCACTGGCCTTGGATTCGTTTGTAAAAACCTGTGTCGAAAAGACGAAAATCTGTGTGTCTATTTTTAAGTTCAAGAAAGTTACCCTAAGGAATACCGTTCTCCTGAACATGATCCCAGAAGAGAACGGTTCCCAGTCTGACTCGGAGTGGTTGTCTAGGAAACCGTGGAAAAATTTGCCTCTTAGACCGAAATCAGGACATTTCCGAAGTATCATGCGCCTTCTCGAGATGAAGAGAACAGCCAGAGCGTATTCTCTTTTCAAGAACGTGTCCTGAAAGTCGCCCTCGACAAGACAGGCATAATCCACCGCACTTCGTTGCCTAAGGGAATCCAGCCTGATACTGGCTGTAAAATCCCTTCGTCGCTAAGTGCCAGGCCAACTGTTCACGATGGACTCCAGGACCCAACACAAGCTGGTTGTCAACGAAATCTGTCTGTAACGCATCTGTTACACAACAAACAACAAATCCTGGAGCATGCAACGTACAATTATGCATGGGAATACTGTGAATTCTCCAAATTCAATCCTCGTAACAGTAATGATTAATCTTATTATTTGTTCATCATTAATGCAAAAGGCAGTTTAATTGGAAATTGCAATTGTTTGAAATGGAAAGGTACTTCTGTTGACATCATTGTAATATGATATTACCACAGGCATCATCTCATTTGAATTTCTCTAAGAATATTAATATTATTCAATGAATATTATGTTGTCGTTTTGGTGGTTTTTTTAAACAACAGCAAAATGCAGTTCTACAACAGAGTCAGAATGTAAGATTAAACATAATTCATACTACAGCAAATACATCAAAATTAATACTAAACAGTAAAAAAACTTACAAAACTAAGGTAATTTAATTCGTCAACTTGATCTATAACAATATCTGATTGTTCATTTATATAATAAGCTCAAATCCGCAGATTTTGTCCACAAACACACACGTGTGCAGAGTTGAGCCTATCACTTCTCGCAGTCTACCAACAATTCCGGTTTTATAATTTACAGTAAATTATCGGCAGGCATAGAGAATCACTCGCTGTGGTTGGGCTCGGGGAGTTTCAAACAGGTTGTAGGTCATTTCTCCCACACACAGTGCAACCAGTTCCTAAAAAAATCATTCATACTCTCACTATAAGATTATCTATCGATTCGTATGTGTAGTTTTTAGAATGTACCGCTGCGTGTGTGTGTGTGTAAATCCGCACGAGAAAGATGTTACGCCCTGTGTTCACGGTAAGTTTTTATTGACCACATAAACGTGTCTGTACGACAGAAAAACCAGTTTTGGCTTAACGATAAATCGCCGAGCAGTTATTTAACTACACACATTATATATTATACTGGGTGTGCAATGCCCAAGATAAACATTTTATTACATGCTCTTGAAAAAAAGCATTAAATCGTCGATAAAAAAAATATAAGAAAAGATTAACGTGATTGCTAAGCTATAACGCCCGAAGAAGCGGAAACGCCGTGTAGTTTAAGGTCGAAGGGACTGGAAAAACGAAGATCAGAGTCGATTAAACCTCGATACAATATCACATCTGATTTTTAAAACATAAACGGCAAGGACAAATCATCAAATCCAATGACCGTGCAACATTCGGTGTCCTCAACATAATGCAGATTATTTATTTAGAAATCGTGAGATGCGGTCTGGTGTGATGTAGGTTTCAGAAAAACATTTTCTTTATCGTGACAATGTTTCGAGCTTTATTGAGATCATCTTCAGGGCACAATAACGAAAGTCACTCATCATCAATGGTATTCTGGTGTTTTGGTCAATTTTCCACCAAACCATTAAAATTATTATTTTCGAAATAAAAACTAATGGATTTTTGATCTCGGTTAATTCGGTTTACATTAAAATAGGAATGTTGTACTTAACATAACGACAGTAATGCGTTTAGTTTGAATAAAAATACCCGGTTCTTTTGTCTTCGACTGTATCCGACGCTACTCGACGAAAATCAGATCGGCGGGGATCGCGTAGCGTAGTGCAGGGTGGCGTTGCGTGGCATCGGCAGACGTGCACAAGTCTAAATACAATCTTATAGAAAATTGAACCTGGGATTTCCGTCAGTGTCGCATGGGGTTGCATCCATCGGGTGTCTTCCTGGCTTTAAGCACCTAGGTGGTGAAGCAAACGGATCTCACCCAGAATGAAAAACAGATTCGAGGGCAGCGAACAGAAGCCCTGCTCACCCATATTCCACACGGCCGAGTTCAGCTGAAGAAACTCGCAGCGCATTTTAAAAAGCCAACGCAGCTCAACCAAATAGTAAACTTTAAAATTGGGTTTCTTTACCCTTAACTCTTTATACACTGACAGGCAAAAAATTACACCCACTTGTAACATAACTTGATTTGTGTATTTTTTTTATATCAATAAAATTCTCAGTTTTTTCAACCTTTTTTTAAGGAGTATAAAAAAAAGTAAATTACTAAGGAAATTCTGGTGAGATCCATCCACCATTCTCATCAATACTGTCACGTTTTATTGAAGTCGAACCCTTCAAAGTACTGGAAATTCCGTGAATTTCATCGAAATAATGCAAAAGAATGCAATGAATGAATGAAAAACTGTCATATTTGCAATGTAAACAAAAGTACAGTAGAGAGAAGAAAAAACTAACATTAAATAGACAATGGATCGAAAAATCCGTCTTTCTTAGGTCGCCACTTAAATAACAATGAAAATTTATACATACATTAAGATAATTTTAATGTTTTTATCTCGTTTCATTTGGTTTATATTAAAAAAATAAGAATGTTGTAATTAATATAACGACAAAATTACATATACATAGTTTGAAATAAACTACGAAAAATAGTAGTAACCTGTTCGAACACTAATCGGCAAAAAGGGTGTAATTATATGAGCAAAACCGTGTAATAAATTGTCAGTTAAATGCATCAAAAAAATATTCCGGCGTTTTGATCAATTTTCTACCAAACCACTACAATAAATTTTTTGAAAAATAAAAACTAACGAATTTTTGTAATTAACGTAACGACAATAATACATGTAGTTTGAATAGTAGTGCTCTGTTCTGAGGATGTCTTCGAAGTTTTACTTCACACTTCGACGCCTCGGATGTGTACCGATTTTCGAGCCCACGCATTATCCAATTGGAGTTTAGCAAACAAGTGCAGCAACATGCAATTTCATTTGGTTTATTAGGTTAAAAAAATTAAAAATGAAAAAAAAATGCATATACTTTTGGAAGAAATCTTTTACGTTCTGATTAAAAAATAAGATTTAGATTCGATAATTTTTATTTGGTACAATATTCATGAATTTAATTCTTGATATGAAATGACGCTGTGTTTGTGTGTGTAAGGTATCAGGTCACTGGCGTTAAACTGTTGGTAAAACACCCGTAAACCATCAACATTACATTTAAATTTATTTCAAACGAGCCTCCTCGATGTATCATCACTTTGATTTAGTAAAAGGGCTTAAGGGGAGTTCGATGATCGCAAGGTTCAGTCTTTGACACGGCGCTCATCACTGTAAGGTAAAGGTCCCAGGTTCGAATCCGGCGGCCCTGCATTCGAATCCAACATACTTATAAATGTTTTTTTTTTTTTCAAAAACACCGGCAAAAGCTTAAACACTAAGAGAGATACAGATTTATTGTTAAAAATTATTGATAGAATTTTAACAAAATACGCCCACATCTTTTATGCTAGGCCTTCTTCGATAGATTACGGTGAAACACCTTTAACCGCATTTGTACAACATAGATTATGGACATTGTTCAACAACGAAATTATAAAAATAATGTAGAGAAAATAAGTCGAAAGGAATTTTTCCATTTCAAACAATAAATTATATTAATTTGTAGCATCTCATTGTTAATCTACAGATTTTTACTTTTATTCCATCATATTTTTATTAGTAGAGCATTTCTAGAAAGATCGTACCTTTATGTCTCGGGGAAGTAAATATTACAAACTGTTGGACTTTGGACTTCGACGCATTAGAGTCATCTAAGCACAAGAAGAATATAATAAATAAAAAATAAAAAAGTTGGTGTCCGACTGGTTCGAAGACACGATGCTCAAGTGACGTAATCAGCCGAAGATCATGGTTCGAATCCCGCTCGTGACACTAACTTTCCCATCTCAACCAAGGCTTTAGATTAAAAAAAAAATTGAAATAATTAAATAGGTCAATTATGACCGCTATGTATGACACAGTGAAGTATTGTCGTGTTCGGCGTGTTATTAACCTGAAAATCGGACCAACGGGATGGAAAAACGCGCGGATATCCAAACCGGAACGACAACAATTTTGAAGAATGTTCAATTATGTTAAGAACATCCCGAAAAGGACAAACGTGCATGAAAATCGTACCTACCATTTAATATCGAAAGTATTGAGCTATATGAAACGCGTTCCTCGACAATGTTTCTAACATAAATTTATGCTCAAATCCCATGTTAGATTGGGTGAACCGTGAAGGGATTATTCAACTATGAGGAAGAACGGACAAACGACTAGCTAAAAAACGGAGGCGCGAGTCTATTTTCGCTGTTGTCCTTTTTTTCAACCTTGCTATTTTATTGAATCGTCCGCATAGAAGAATGAATTGCGGTTTTCATCATAGTGCATTTGAAAGGCGTATTTTCTCGCTTGATTCAATAAATATAACAATAATGTAATAGTTCTACCAGAATTAAAAAATACTAATAGGCCCGGAGGCATATAAAGTCGAATAGAGAAGGAACACAGTGATCTCCAAACGTGTTCCAGGTTATAAATTCTATCCGGCACACACTGAAATCACATTAGGAATAATGGAACGAATGGTTTCACTTTTGCCCATCCCGATATAATAGGGGCAATGAACAATAAACGGGCTAATTACGGGCGTAGAAGAATGTGCGAAAATTGCCAAATGGAAAAAAATCGTATGAAATTACGATTGGAACTCACGTCCGAGGGAATGGATATCTTCAATTAGCAACGCTTATGATAAAATGCAAATATTTAACAACACTGATGGCATTTTAAGGATGGGAATAAACGACCCCATTTGCTTGACTCTGACGCAAATCATCTTCAGAAGAATTTCAGCCGACGTCGAATTACTCTCTGCAGTAATTTATGTGGGAACGCTGAAACCGAGGGGATCCGGAAAAGGCTGGCACTGAATCCCCTTTTAATTTATATAAACCAAATTAAATGGAACTGAAAATAAATAATAAACAAACCGGATCACTGGAATAAAGGAATTTTTGATCGATAGAAAAAATACTGTCAATAATAATTTTATTAGGAACTTGAAATGTTCACAGATTACGTAATAAGTTTTATATACATATTAATTAAGTTATAAAGTAGCGTGTAGTATTATTTAACTAATTTTTTATTTGCAGGCGACGTCTTTATATTCACTTCGTGAAAAAGTTGTCGTTACATTTGTCCAAATTATCACAGGATTTGGATTTGTTGGACCTGAAAAAAACAAAAAAAAAACAACAAAGAATTAGTGTTTAGCACAAAAAGCTGATAAAAAGAGGGGGATGCATTTTAAATTTTGTACCGGCAAATTAATCCTTTTTCGCATCAACCATTTTCAATCTCAAATTTCTTGCCTTCGGAGAAACCACTTTTTTTAAAATTTGAAATGAATCCTCTACACATAGAACTAATCTTTTTATTTCCAAATAAACCTTTTTTGACCTTCAAATTAATGTTTATTTTATCTGTGTAATGTCTTTTGTTCGCTAAAACCTCGGTGCACATTTTAGTAAGGTTGCACTAATTTAATAAGGAATTTCACTTCATAGGTGTTACAACGCAGTTGTAGGTCAACTACCTGCGGTTGGTGATAGAATTGCCTTCTCTGCAACCCATCCCACATGTGCTCAATGGTATCGAGGTCTGAAGACAATGCGGGAAGAGGTAGATGGGAAATTCCCAGGTTTTTTTAAAACATTGATTAAAAATTCTATCTCTATGAGGTCTGGCATTGTCATCCATTAACCGAAAATCCCTGCCAATGAGATCCTTGGCATGAGGGATGTATTCCTCGATAATTTCTTGGGCAAAAGGACTGCGGTGAGGGTCCCTTCAACAAAATGGAGACCAATTCGTCCTCCAGTCTAAATCCCAGCTCAGACCACCACACCGCTTCCTCCAAACTGCACTGAAGGAAGCACGAACTGAGGCATGAACGCATCCCCTGTTCTCGGTAGACTCTTCGGCGCATGCTGTCACTTCCCTAACAGACACGCCCGGAAGACCACGCTCTGAGAAACGACAACCGCATCTGCGATATCCACTTGCCAGTGACCTCGATGACTCATTTTCACAATAAAATTGCGAACCTCTCGTTCAAGATGATGTCTTTCAACGGTTAAATGCAACTGGATTAAAATGGAGACAAGAAAAGGTGTTTGTTTCTTACTGTTTGTGAAGAGAAGATGTGTTTATTTATTATAATAAAATATTGTAGCACTGAAGAGGAACCAAGAACGTGGCCCCAAATACATTACCAATTAGACTAAATGGCATAAAAATACATGGCGTGGTTTAGTTTATAAAACAACAGCAATACTTTGGGTGTAAAATTTCTTCTTCTAAGTTTGTAAATGTTTTTACATCCTCATATATAGGCTCTGATATGCAATTGTTGTTGTCTGATTGTTTATATTTTGGGCAAGGAAGTTTGTGAGAAATTCCGACATGGAGCTTGAAACGAAACTGTAGAGATTAGGGAGTAAGGAATTATCACGATATTTGTATCGGGAGAAGAACAATTGTGCTACTTCCTGCTGAAGTTGTGTGACCTATGCATGATAGCATACTGTACAAATATGTACATAGGATTAATATATCACAGCACAACACTAGCACTAATGCCAGCACTGCACCGGTAGAACATATGGTTTGAGGAGTCAGCCATAGCTGGACCTCAGTGTGTATGTTTAGGAGGAGGTCCCGAGGCCATTGTCGGTTGAGGCGACGTGTTGGGTTGTCAGGATGGGACTGAGTGGAGAGGGCTCATGCAGTGTAGTTAGGATGTGTTCGAAAGGTTGGTGCGGAAGGTTTCGACTCTGGACCGGATTAGTTCGTTGAAAAAAGGAATGTTGAGGTCTTTGTGTATAGTGAGGTCAGTGACATAATAAGGTGCTTTGACAATTTGTCGAAGGACTTTGGATTGGAAGGACTGACAGTACTCCATACTTCCACACCGTATGTCCTTATTGGTCTTAGTAAAGTCTGCTTCAGTGTTAACTTTGCCTTAATTGTGAAAGTCGATTTCGGTCTTATAAGTCTCCGTAGTTGTCCAAGTCTTGCATTAGTTGCTGTTTGTTGTATGTTTAAGTATTTACCTTCAAGTCATGATCGATTGGCATATAAATCGCAATACCGTTTACCAAGTCAACCGTTGGCCGAATGACATTTGCCCGTTTAAAACTTAAAATCTCAAAACTGCCGGTGTGTAAGTAAAGTCCATGGTACATTTTGAAAAAGGTGGAAATGATATTTTCGATGTCGACGGGCCGCTATTCTGGACAAAACCTATTTCCGAAGAAGGCGTTACTAGGATAATCAAAAAATAACTTTCAGATCTCGAGGGCGAAAAGTTCCGCCGGTTCCGTTACTTTATCGCAATGCAGTTACAGAGGGAGTCTGTACTCAAGATTCACATAATCTCCAGTGGAGGGGCGGAAACCGGTTTCCCGAGACTCGGTTCTCTGGCACAATGCTAACAGCTGAGGGACGTGTAAAACCGCCGTCGTACATGCAACTCCCGATAGAGAAACCGAGAACCATTTTTCGAGATGGAACGGGAGACGGTGGTCGGTAGAGATGGGAGTTTCTCGACAAGAGGGTATGGTCCGACTAATTGCACATGCAAAATGGAAATTTTTAAATCAACTTAAAGGTCTGCCAACACAATCCACCTGGCGGCATCTCCTACAGCATTATCTCAATAACCCTCCGATTTTGAAAAATAATTTCTTCCTTTCAGGTTGTTCTACACTTCCTAACGTCTGATACCTGTAAATGTTAATTAGGAATTAAAGTAGTGTCCTTCACCTGGTGGGCAAGTTGTCCCTCCGGCCGACGTGCATCATCACCGGTCCGCTTTTAATGTCTTTGAAGACTGCAATCGCCTCGGCGTGAGTCAACCCTTGCAAAACGGCGCCGTTCACCGCGAATATCTCGTCACCTTAAAAAAGAATTACTGTTAATTGGCAAACATGTACTTTGTCGTAACAGCCTAACATCGTGAAGGCCTTGCCTCGGCACTTAACATCGATGTATCAAGCTGAACAAATTTTATCCATCCATCTTCAGTTTTGAGTAACTGGTTGGCTAACAATTGGCAAGGCTAAATTATTAACAAGAAATTTCACAAACTCAACACCGAATATGGAAAGAAAAACGCATCTGAATGACAGAATCAGCGCGGTTTGGCAGATCGAGATGACAGGTAACTTATCTATCCTTAGGCTTATCACTCCGTAGAGCACAGGAGGAAATGTTATAATTTAACATAAGGAAAATTACATATAAGCCAAGCTAAATCATGAAAATCGCCCTAACTCAACACTGAAGATGGCGAAAAAACGCCTCTCACTGACTAGATCAGCGAGGATAGGGAGAAGAAGATGAAAGTTAATTATAAATCTATAGATATAATAAAAAGAGCAAAAAGTGAATTGGTATTAAAGGCTTTAACTTTGAAATCGCTATCTTTCTGGACTTTAAAGTTTTCCCCAAGGGTATTTTACCTGAGCCTAGTCTAAATATCTCATACTTTAGATTTTCACTTAGACTATAACTTTATTTCCCAATATTGAAGACTTATTTTTCCAAAATATCATCATCGATTTTACTGAGCTTGAAGTAATGATGGAATTGAAAGTACCCCGAGGTAAATCATTTCTATCCGTTACGTGGCACGTAAGCAATCCATCAGATCTTCGGCTTAACTACCCCCCTCGCAAACCCAATCCATTTTCCGAAACGTGATTTCAAATCGGTCCCTCGAACCCGTTCCTGTATCTCAAGCCCTACGGTCGACAATTATTTCCTACGATATACAACAATCGGGTAAAGCGCTAAACCTATTTCCCATTCTAAAACCGGATTTTGTGAAATAATGATAATTGTCGATGAATAATTTATTAATCTTGGAAAGAGCAGCTAATCGGGTTGAAAGCGCCTTAAGCTGAGTAATGCGAGTCGTTATATGGCACATAAGTAATCCTTCGAGATATTTCGACATAATCCACTCTCTACAGCGAGAAGTTTGAACTGCTAGATCGTAGGAGGAAAAAACCATAAACAACTGTCAGACAAAAATTTTATGATCAAGTTTTATAAGGACTTTTTCTAGAGTATTAAGAAGATGTTGTCCTTTTTATGTTTAAGATAAGATCTTTTTTCAATTTGGATGCCATTCCACCCAGACATCAGTTCAATCGTACAGTACTTCCCGTTAGGCAGTATTACAGCCATTAATAAGGTGCCAAACCACAAGTTTTTGTTCAATGCACGTCTGACAGAATCACAAAGAATTGGACGATGTAAAATACATGCAGAAAAGGCAAACATTTTGTAAAACGCACAGACCACCCACCGAATATAACGAAATTATTTTAACAGAAACCAGTCTGAATAAGACATACTGATAAGAAACGAAACACGGAGGGGAAAAGTGCTGTCTTCAGTCGTGTTGAGAACCTACAGAAGGAAGAAAAAACCATCCCTAACCATCTAACAGACGTCAACAAAACTCCCGAATCTTACATCCAACACGATAAAACAGTACAATCTTCAACCATGTTAAAAACATACAGAAAAACTTAACAAGCACAGAATTTGGCGTAATTCTTCCCAGAGAAACCAGGGGGAATAAATCAGAATGAACCGAAACAGAATCAGGATTCTGGTTGGATTCCTGGCATGGCACTGTCACCTAATAAGGCACCTGCACGCGAGAGGAGTTCAGACAGAAGAAACACTGTGCAGATACTGGCAGGAGAAGACTGCCACATTTTATGTTTTTGTGAAGGTCTTTGTAGGTAGAGGCTCTTGCAACTTGGAGAGGAAAAGATTTTGCACTAAGGAGCCGCTGGCAAGGGTATGGAGGTTGATTAACAACCTCAAGTTGGCCAGTGAGTTATAAAAAACACGGGTACACAATAGATCAATTCAGGTCGACGAGCAGAAGGCCTTGTGGTCGCCTCTTTTAACCTTTTGATGCAGCTCGCCTCTCAGACCGTCAATACAATATCGTACAGTAAATTTGACATTGAAGTTAACGGCTACTGATCAAATCCAACGTCGCGACCATGAAACACTAAACGACAAGGTTATGAACTAGAAGACCTAAACAATAAAACACCAAATCGCAGAAAGGACAATATGCCTGCAAAAACGCACAGACGCACGACAGACTAGACTAGAAAGAATAGGAAGACCCACCATACTGACTTATGCAATTTTTAAGGCATAATGCAGTACATAGATTAATGATCAAATCCATTGACATAGGAACATGTGAACAATCGGTTAGATTAAGGACAAACAGAAACGAATAGAGTGTCATCACTACACAAACCTCAACAGATATTCAGCAGCGAAAAATATGTAGCTAATTAATTATTTTCAATTACCCAGATAATTTTGTTAATATTAAAATATTGGAAGTTGTTAACCATCTATAATAATAATAATTGTGACCACAGTAAGATACATCGGATGAATATGTGAAAGTGAGAATTAGTGAAGGATGAAAGGATTGTCGTTACCTTCGCGTAAATTTCCGTTTTCTGCTGCTTGTCCAGTCGTAAAAATAGTTTTGACGAAAATGCCGAGGTTACCCTTAGGGGAGTCGTGGCCTCCCACTATGCTGAATCCGAGAGACTTGTGCCCGGGACCCTTGTGCAAAGTCACAGTGAATATGGAAAGAGTGAGCGACTTGGGTCGACTGGACCTGGTGGCCCGGAGGCCGAGATCCGTCCGATTCTTCAGATAGTTGTCGCCGTGGGTGGAGAACTTCCTCATCCCCGTCTTGGCCGGGTCCGTCTCCTTCTTCTCTTCGGGGGCGATGGGCGGTTTGCCGAATTGGGCCTTCGTCCCGACTCTGGGCTGCGCCTGGAGGCTCCTTCTCCGGTCGTTCTGGCCGAGGACCGTCGGAGGTCCAGGCCTGGACATAAGAGGGTTGGCGTCCATGTCGGCGATCGAGATCAAACGGTTTGTCGTCTGGGTCAGAGGCACTTTGGAATATTCGGCCGGGAAGGTAGACACCTTCGGAAGGGGCTTCGGGGGATGATCCACGTTCTTACGGTCGAAGTACTCGAAAGCATTGTTCCATCTGGCGATGACCACTTCTATGTTGGACGAATTAGTCTGCATCAACTTCCGAACGCCTTGAATCGTCAACCCTCTCAGCCTCGTCCCGTTTACTTTTATTATTTCATCGCCGACTTTGATTCTTCCATCGCTGAAACAGGAGGTCATTACTTAACGATTTTTAATAAATCCAGGTTTCTTCTTGAGGTCTTCGGGGAGACCGAACCTGTAGTTAGCCCCCTTCCGATCATCCTGGTCAGACTTTGTGACAGTCAAATACAGGGAAGACTAGCGGACCAGGATGACAGGAATTCAACAAATTATAAAAAAACAAGATAGAACGCAAAAACGTTCGATGGAAAAAAAATGCTCCGACCAAAACCAAGAGATTTTCGAAAATTTGTTAAACTACGTATATACTAATACAAGGTATGTTTCTTATCCAGCCAACAGAACAACACAAAAACCTTGACCTACTTTTTGTTGTCGATTATGGAAATACTATCCATGGAAAGGATTTCTCCTTGATTATTAAGAGGAGGTGCAAATTATGCAGTATATTAAACTTTTCCATTGGAGATATAATTTTTTACTCTCAAATTAACCTTTTTTAATGTCAAATTTTTAACCAATTCGAAAATGTTTAAAAACGTAATACTTCTCTCTATCCTGTAGTCAAATTAAAGTTTATTAATTTTAATCTAGCATTGTTTACCTTCAAATTAACCAACTATTTTTGGTTTGAAAAAATGTTTTTAAGCGGAATTAACCCTTTGTGTATTTCAAATAAAACTTTTTTATGTTCAATTTAATCCTTTTTCGCGTAGAATAATACCTTATTAATTTTAATCCATAACATTTTTTTCTTCAGATTAATCCAGCTTTTTTAACCTGAAATCCATCGTTTTTCGTATAGAAGCAACCTTTTTTACCACCAAATTAATGCTATTTATATCAAATTGACTTTCATGCTTTAAATACAAATTAATTTTTTCGTCAAATAATTGTGATCTTAGAATACCATCTGAAAATTAATTATCAAATTATTAATAAATTCTTTTGAATTAATTAAGGTTTTTGGTTGAGATAAAAAAGTCAGTGTCACAACCGGGATTGAACCCACGACCTTCGGTTAAATACGTCGCTCCTCTACCACTTGAGCTATTTAGAGTAGAGCAGCGGTGTATTTAACCGAAGGTCGTGGGCTCGAATCCTGATTGTGGCACTGACTTTTTTTATCTCAACCAAAAACCTTAATTAATTCAAAAGAATTTATTTGGTCAACCGGATCACAAAACCTGATAAAACTATTAATATACTATTATTATATTAATATTAATAATTATTTATAATTATATAGAAAAGTAAAGGGTTGTGTTTATTATTAAATCGATTTTTTTAATATACATAAAATAATTTCTGACTTAAAACCATATTAAAATTAATTACAATCGAAAGTAAAAGTTATAGAAAAAAAGCTATCCACTAGTTTGAATTAATTGGCGAAATTCAATGTCGGACATATGATCAGAAGATTTGGTTGAGGGGAAAAAATACAACCACACAATGAACAGGCGCCTGTGAAACGTTACAAAGGAAAAGCAAAGCAGAATGATGAGAGAGAAGAACCAATTATCGCGAAACGGGCAGAAAGTTGATGATCATTGCAGTTTGCTGACCCTTTTAACTATCATAAAACAAAAACTTAGCAGTATTTATACCGGTATATACAGCAATATACATACCCTTCAATTATCCAGTCTATAAGTCAATATAATAATTGGATATTTTTTCCTACTATTTTCACAACTTAAGACAAAAAAAAAATCGACAAATTCTTTGATACGAATAGCCTTAGAGAACATGTGTAAAGTTCAGTCATCTTTTACTTTTATAAAATATTATTGCTAGTAATAATAGCATTTATTTATTATTTTTACAAGTTTTATAAATCCACGCACAATTCTTCATAATTGTAAATTTATTTAAACTGTATATAACTTTGTGGATTTTAAATAGTTGAACAACTGTAAAAGGTTCAATTATAAACACCAGAAGTAAATGTATATTAGAATAAAAATTTAAAATTCATTCACATACGAATTCAGTTCGTTTTCTCATGATTGAGAAAGCAACGAGGACTTCTGATGAACTTCGAACTTTTTTCAACGATAAGCTCATTCGCCGTTTAGTCATTCTTCTCGCTGTTTTGAACTGTCAAGATACGCTCGTCATTGTGCCATATGCGGTGATTTGTTTATTGTGATGAAAGACCGGGTAGTGTGTGTGGTTTTTCAACCAATTTTTCACCATTCTGGTTGTGGTCTCGGCTGTATGTATATAAAATGCACGCGAAAACCGGCGTTCATCACAGAATCGATAAATTGTGCAAGATGCGAAACTGTCAAAATATCGAACAACAGCTAGCTGAAGATGGCGGAATGCCTAAATTTAAATAACCTCGCAGACCTGAAGGAGAACTCTCGTAGATTGTCATTTAGGTTTGTGAAATTTATAACACCAAGAAAACAGTTCTTTTTAATGGAGTGGGTTAAATTGAAATTTAAATTAAAAACTGTGGGTTAATTGGGTGTAAAATGTTAATTCGAAATAAAAATGTGTTAATTTCGTATTAAAAATCGTGGATTAATTTAAAGGTAAAAAGGTAGTTAGAATTTTAAAAAACGGTTGATTTGATGCAATGAAAGTTAATTTGAAATTAAGAAAGGTTCATTTGATTAAAAAAGTTCATCTGAAATTAAGAATGTTTATTTTGATACGAAAATGAGGTTACTTTAAATTAAAAAGGGTTATTTCGATGAAAACAAAGTTCTTTCGGAATTTAAAACAAATTATGCTAAAAATATGTAATTTCAAATTAAAAAGGGCGAGTACAGGTGACGAAAAAAAGGTTGGTTTGAAATTAAAAAGGATTATAGTGGTGGAAAAAAGTCCATTTGGAATTAAGAATGTTTATATTGATACGAAATTGAGGTTATTTTAAATTAAAAAGGGTTATTTTGATGAAAAACCAAGTTCATTCTGATTTTTTTTAAATTGTGCTAAAAATACGTAATTTCAAATTAAAAAGGGCGAGTTCAGTTGACGAAAAAAGGTTCATCTGAAATTAAAAAGGATCATTTTGATGGAAAAAAGTTCAATTGTAATTTTTTTTTAAATGGTGCTCTGATAATGTGATTTCATTTTAAAAAGTGTGGGTTAAGTTTATTTCGGTGCGAAAAAGAGGTTATTTTAAATCAAAAAAGGTTATGGTGTTTAGTGACCGTTAGTTAATGATTATTTGGAAATCGTGAGATGAAGTCTTGAAGTCTGGAAATCTGGAGTGAAGTAGATTTACAAAAATATTTTCTTTATCGTGCCAACGTTTCGATCATTATTGACATCATCTTCAGGACCTGGGATTTATAAACAATGTTTACATTATACAAATACAAGTAAGATGTGAAAATGAATTTATACAATGATAGAAGTTTTACACTCAATCAGTGTTTTCTATGCAGACGTCCCATTACTGTGTGTCACAGAAAACAAACAATTGGTACGACAAAGAAAATGTTTTTCTAAACCTACGTCACACAGACAGCAGCTTACGATCTCCAAATAATTGAAAAGGTGGGTTAATTTTATGAAAAAAAGTCAGTGTCACGAGCGGGATTCGAACCCACGACCTTCGGCTAAATACGCTCCATTTCAATGTACAACTGTTCGAATTTTCCCTCTTTTTGACATTTTTTACCTCAACCAAGACCTTACATGGAAAGAACAATTAAATAAAAGAAGTAACTTGGTCAATTGACCACTAAAACGCAAATGGATTTATGAAAAACGCTTAATATGAAATTACAAAATTCATGCAGTAAAAGTTAATTTAAACTTGAAAAGGATTAATTTAAGGAAAATGGCTTCATTTGAAATTAAAAAAGGGTTAATTTCAATTTAAAAACGGTGGGTTAATTTGAAGATAAAAAATGGACAATTGGAAGTTAAAAAGTTTAATTTCAAGTTAAAAGGGGCTATTTGTAATTTTTAAAAATATTAATTTAACGAAAAAAGCTATCTATTGTTTATAAAAATGAGTTCATTTAATGTTAATTACCTGTCGATAACGCCACCTGGTTCGACATTTGAGACCAAGTAAGTCCCCTTGGTTGGGCCCGTTTCGATTTTTTCTATGTAAATGCCGAGCTCGGTGTTTTCGTTTTTGACGATGTCGAACTTTTTGAATTCTTTCTCGAGGGCTATGCTGCGTTTGAAAGTGTTGTCCAGTTCTTTTTTCCCAGTCGCCATTTCCGTAGCATAATACTCGGAAGGTGGCGGTGTGACGTTCGCGTCGTCTCCTCCTTCGTTCTGGCCTTTTTTCGCAGTCGGATAGACGGCCGGAGTCCTCGTCTTCCCGAGGCTGGGCAGCAGGTCTGGGACCCCGTTCGCCTCCTTCTTCCTGAAGCCGTCCGACTCCGGATCCGGAGGGCTTCCCGCCCCGGTCCGCATGTTGTCACTTTCGTACCCGCTCTCTTCAGATTTCATTATGATGAAATTGTTTAAAAAGTTGTAAATCTCTTTGAGATGTGGTTGAGTCCTGAGACTGACGGGTATAGATGGGACGGAAGCGGGGATCGATTTTTTCGCCGTCGCAGGAGGATTGGGGGAAAAGCCGTTCCTTTTCGTTTTCTCCTCCGAGGCTGGGATTTTCTTGTCTTGGTAATTTTTTTTCGACTTGTCCAACGACGAACAGGTCGGCTTGGCAGTCGTGCTGCCGCCGCATTTCGTTGCGTTATTCGTCAGCTTCGACAGACAGCTCCCACCTTCGGGTTTGTCTCTGCTCGAGGGTAACATTTGACTGAAAGGGCTTTTAGCGTTGCAGTCCGGTTCGTGCGGATTTTCCACGACTGTGCCGATGGTCTTCCTTTTGAATATAGAGTCCTCGTCTTTAGACTTTTTGTCGGTTTTACGACTTTTACTTTTCATTAGCATGCTGTTCAATTGGTAAAGATCCGAAATCCCTTTTTGACACTCGTTTTTCACCCAATCGGTCCCGTTCCTCTTCGAGTCTGTCGGAGGTTTTCCGGATTTTCCGCTTTCCTTTCTATCCTGGGACAGGACGTGTGAGTTGCCACGGGCGAACATGTGTCGGAGCGATTCGACTCTGGAAACTCTTTTGGAATTCGTCGATTTGCCGTTCGTCTTGTTGGGGCCCGTTTCCAAAATTTCGATCGAATCGCTTTTCTTCAAATGTTCCCATTTTTTGCCCACTTTTTTCCCCCACGTCGAAAGTCCTGAAACAGGGAAAAATACTATTAACTTGCATAAGTAAAATACAAATCAACAGGTCATAAGAAATTCTCTCTAACGACGAATCTAAAGAAATTCGTCGTTCTTCCAGCCTTTCAATACAGTTGAACAAATAAGACGAAAGTCCCACCATCCAACCGCCTCCGGGATAATACTTAAGAGGCCTCTAGACAGGATTATAAAAGGACTCGATACGCAAGAATCCCGAATATCAGAATTTCATGCTTTTTATGTTGGCATTTGAGTTCACCTTCGTTTATGAAAGAGACTTTACAGGAGAGAAAGCGGTTTTGTTAGCATTACACTTTTCGAGCGCACAAGGAAATCCAAGCAGAATTTATTGCTCTGGCGTAGCATAAACTTATGAGACCTTCATAAACTAAACATAAGCTTAGAATTAAGCGGGGGCCTTCATAAAATCGAACTTGCACTTTTTCTGTCTAGATGTTATAGCTTAAGCTAGACTTGGCCGGGCAACGCTACCCGTGCCACCAAATGCAAATGCAATGTCCAATTTCTCCATAAGAATGTATTGCCCCCGTGCACATTTGCCCGATTCCACGCAACGCTACCCTACTATAAGCCGGGAACACTCTTACCCGATGCAACGCCATGAGATGCTACCCGATGCCTTGCTCGTTTTTGGTAGAGTGTGCAAATCTCTACGACGTCAAGCGCAGCCACGTAAGTCACACACAGCGTGTATCACAAATCAGTATCAAAATCGCAACGCTTCTTTTGTTCTTAATTGTGAGCAAAACTATAAATTGTTTGTTAAATTTAATTGTTTTAAATAAAGTTATCCCGGTGTTTTGATAAATTTTCTGCCAAACCGTTAAAATTAATTTTTTGAAAAATGAAAACTAACGAATTTTTGATCTCGGTTAATTCGGTTTACATTAAAATAGGAATGCTGTATTTAGCATAACGACAATAATACATGTAGTTTGAATAAAAATAAGAGTGTCCGGTTCTTTTGTCTTTGACTGTACTCGACGAAAATCAGGACAGCAGGGATCGCAGGGCGTAGAGTAGGGTATCATAGCGTGGAGTAAGGCAGATGTGCATGGGGGTAATACAATCTTATGGAAAATTGGACTTTGGATTTCGGGTGTAGCGTTGCCCAGCCAAGTGTGGCCCCGCTTTAAGCTGTAACATCTAGACAGAAAAAGTGCAAGTTCGATTTTATGAAGGCCTCTCTCACTTTGAAATTGTAGACTGAAAAAATAATTCCATTGTGAAAACAACGAGATCTCGTGCAAAGGAACAAAATGTATACATAGTAATAAAATTTAAAAAAAAAAACTCATACTGAAAAGTAGTAATTACGCCTGTTTCCTACTAGGTTATAGACCTGCATAAATTTTTCTCGAGCCGTTCCCTGAGGAACTTCACTAATACCTTTCGTGTCGTTCCAGTAATTCCAGGCCGCATTCGTCGTCTTATGTAAGTCGGCACTTATTACTTAGTCGCCGGGGGGGGGGCGGTTGCATGACTATCATTTTCCATTAGCGTGGAGTTGTTTAATGTCAAAGTGGCCTCGTTTAACATCCAGAGCAAGTACAACAGCACACATTTAAGGTAAATTGATTTTAATTTTTTTTTTAAGTTTACTTACCTGAGAGCTACAAAATCCACAAAATCGGTTTAATTTTATCTAAAATAACTTGATTATGTGCAAAAGAAAATGTGAGTTTTCAATTGAGCCAATCCCAGGAAAATTACGATTCAATACCGCTCAAGCTTCACAGTATTTTTATAAGTTTTTTTTTTCTGTAACAGACGTTTACATGGATTTATATTTTAATCTCTATCTAAATTCGACCTATTACGAACGTACTACGGTGTTGGCAGTATTTCGATAAAACGGAAATATAACATAACATCGGACTGGAAAAACTCCTGAAATCTTCTCACCATAAGATTTAGAATAGGACCAAATTTTGGCAATTGTCATTGGGACGTTGTATACTACGCTACCTGCTGAAGGGCAAGTTGAATATTTAGGCCTCAACTAGGCATGTAAAGGTAAAAAGGTAGTCCTTTTTACTTTTTACCTAAACGTAAGGTTGTCTTTGCCCACTTGGTTTTGAAGTGATAAAGAATTCTATTTGTTCAAATTGTAAATCATGGCTCCTATCAAGAAGTCAATTAGCCAAAACATGTAACTGTATCGCTACCTAATCCTAATTGGCATTCAATCTTCATAAAACATCGGCAGCGTATTCTTTAAAAAAACTTAAATCAACAACCAAGGAAAATATTTATCCTTTTGATTGAATAATTTCGGCTTACCTTTTCTGTATAAAGACGGTGAGCTGGATAACGGAGTCGAAGAGCCGACGGACACCGGAGACGCCTGTCCCGACCTCTGCTGCCACTGTTTCAGTTGGCATTCTTCTTCTGTGTCTTCTATAGAAAGCGGTGCCAAGCTGACCAGCTGGGGGTTCGGGTCGGAACTCCTCCTTTTGAACAGCCTCATCGCCTCTGAGAAGGAAGGAAGTCGGAATGACTGAAAAGAAAAAACAAATACTTTCATTCAGATACCATGGAACAAAAGGTCGTTCATTTGGTTTCTTGTTGGATGTTTTTATCTTTTGGACCTCCAAAGAGACACGACATACAACAACAATCATGGGTACTACAGGCCCATAAAAAATAATAGATTTAGATCTTTGATTTATTTATTTCAATAATATTAAAGCTAAGCCAAAGACCACCTATAAACGTTAATATAATAAGTAGCTAAACCTTGGCTTTATACCTGCGGCTAACTACGTCAGAGCAGCAAACCCAAACTACCTCTAGTAAAGAAAGAGAAGAATAAGACGCCATCTGGGAAAATGTGAAGTTAATGAAGTCCTAAAAATTTCCGATAATCTTCATCACCAACGACAACGTCTAAGCAATCACCCCAATCACTTCTGCAAAAAGAATATGATGCTCTCTGGGCAAATCTGAAGTTGCGTTTACCTTAAATACGTCATAATGCCTGCAGCAATTGATCAGAAGATGCTGCTGTGTCGCATAGTGGATAGTTAGTCGGTATATCAGAGGTATAAATGATTTACATCCGAGTACCTTCGCTCCCAGAGGGCTTCGGAGTATTCCGATCCTTTGCTAACTCGGAAGAAAGTACAGTCCTTAGAGGGCATCTCATTTACAGGAGTACACAGGCATGGTAGATTCAATACATCCTACCTCCCTACATCCTCCGAATAATGGGTGACAGCTCGAGTTACATGCAGTCGACCATTGTCGTGCATTACCGCGAAGGACCACGGCAAAGAAGAACTTCCTCAGTATAACTTAGTTCAGCATAAAGATCCATGCTGCGTGATAAACAGTAATTATAATAAACGGGAATGGACATCGATTCTACCCTTCCTTTTAAATGACTGTATTTGAAAAGGCTGTGACTGTGGCCTATGAAGCAAGCCGCAAATACACGTCTTTTCCGAACACGGTAGCGGTCGTCGGGTAGCCAAAAATCAAACCTTCATCTGCGAAGAGAACAGCTCTTCTTTGTTCAAGCTGAATTGATAATAGACGTATTCTATTCGATACCTCTCACGTAGTAGAGAACTTGCGGGACCTCTAGGGACTAGAGCCTCTCTCACAAAGCCTTCTGATCACAGTTTTGACGTGACTACCACTCCGATAAATGATTGTTCCTTAATATAGTATAAACAATGAAACGCTCTCTAGCCGTCGTACAACGCGTTCGACCACTATCTTCTCTTCCATCGACGCTAAACCGCTCTAAACCATCGTGGATGGTAAGGGTAGCAATCTACTGAACCATCTGCCAGAGATCTTCTAGAATTAAAACTATGCTTTTAAGACAACTTTTCATTTTTATACGTAATGTAATTTATGTAAAATAAACAAATAAATACAAGTGTCCGGGATTTTTTAAAGTGTATTTAGCACCAACTTGATGTAGGATGTAGTATCACCTGTCGTTAAGCGAAGTCCCCTTCTATTAATACATTTTTTATGTTTCATCCAAATCTGAATAATAAAAAAAAATCACCGCTTTAAATAAAACTGGATGAATTAATTGTTTTGAAATAAACCGAGCGTAGGTGATAAACCTTGGAAACGCCTTGGTAGCCTACGCATTTCCGTGACAGCGCCCGTGTTTGTTATCAATAATTCACTTTCAAATGGTATTTTCTACTTGTGTAAGTTTGTATTTGTGGTACCTATAGTTTTGTAGGCACAGATTAAAGGGAACATTTCAAAAAAGCTAATTATGAATCTTATATGATCAAAGGGAAATAGAACGGCGGGGCTAAAGATTAAAACCGGGTTTTGAGGCATTTTCAAACAGAATGAAGTCATCTGTTTTCTTCTACGAATCTCCTTCGTCCTGTGGGTTGAACCGGAAATGTTTAACTCCGGCGCAGGACCTCCTCTCCTTATGGAAATACTTGTAAACACTACCTTTCGGTCGTATGTTTTTTGTTTATCCTTTACATATAAATACATATCACCTACAGTTCATTTTTTGTATCAAATCAATTTTTTTCTTGTTTTGTACGCCTTACATGTGTTGCATTTTTATTCGTTTTGGCTTCTTTTTTTTTACTGCTGGGTGATAAAATTTACAAATGGAACTCCAGGACATTTGGTTGCTGAGTTTTACGGGCAGTTGAATTTATAGTTCACCGTCTTTTTTTTTCAACCAATTATTCTGTTGTCGAACCGTGTCTTTGAACGGGCCAATTTCGTTTTGTTCCTCGATGACTTTCATGCTATAAAAAACAAAAACTAATAACGATCCTTGTTAGTTCGATCAAAGTTACCCGTTGTTGCTCTCCACTGTACATCAACAACTCAGATAGTTAAGTCTATACAGGGTGTCCTTTTTAGATGGCCCGAGGGGAGGTACCTCAGGCCCAGTTCACTCCAAAATTTCAAATACATTTCGTATCCGAATTGTCTGCCTTGCGTAAAGACGCAAAGATGCACTTTTTAAACGACTCTTTGCCGGTCCTCAGAGCGAAGAATTGGGGAGATGGATACGATGGATGGCATTACGGGGGCCACGAACCTCCTATCCCGGAAGTGACGATTCAAATAACGTCTTGTGTGAGTGGCAACCATCAAGCTGGTGAATCATTCTTTCTCGTTGGTGCAGAGGAACATCATCTAATAGTGTTGGTAAAACTCTTTCAAAAAATTGAGGAACTGAGCACCTTTTAAATTATGTACTTTCGTAGAAATAATGCCCGATTGATTTATTTTCGACAAGACCACACCAAACGTTGATACTGTGAACCACCCGATGATGACAAGGGTATGGAATTCTCGGATTTTCCACTGCCCACGTTCGAAAATTTTAGTATGCCATTAGGGATAAACTTGGATACGGATGAACGTTTTCTTCAGCCTCCCAAACATTTGTGCAAGGAACGTTTGACGCTGTCATCATAAGCAGAGTCCCGAATTCCCTGGACAAGAGACAGATGAGAGCGATACGTCTTCGTAGTTGTCCAAGTCTACTGTTAGTTGTTACGCTTAAATCTATGGCGATTCCAAGTCAGTCTGCTGTCTAGGTGTAGTTCTAAGTATATGACTTATAATTTGTTGAAGTCGTGAGGGCCGGTCAAGAATGAGGTAGTCTCTAGAGGAACAACTTTTTCATTTTTTGCCGACGTTTCGACCTTTATTCGGGTCATCTTCAGGCATAAAGTGTGGTGCTATTCTTATCGTTTCATAATGGTATGTGAAAATGTTGTGACCTGATGACTTCAACAAAGTATGAAACGACAGGTCACTAAGAAACAAATATTTGATGTCGGTACCTCTTTTCTCTTGATGTAAACTGGAGTTGCAAGGCTATTTTTTCAATGTAAACACTGACTACGTTTTTCTTCAATTAGTCTTGACTTCCACTTTTTGCACCAGTCTTCGGTAAGCTCAAGGTATTCTTGGATATTGGAGATGGCTTGGTTTTCGATAAGATTCGAGTTACAGAACGAAATGCAGTATCGGCCGATTTAATGATGCTGTGTTTGCACACCATACCAGATCAGGCTTTGAAGGTTTCTCGTGGTGCACCTGGAATGTTTTTACAGTAGGTCTCTTTTTAATGTTAAAACTTGTTCACGACAGTTTTACAACGTCCAATAAGACCTTCTATATCGCGGCAACTCAGACCCACATCCTGAAACGCAACACTGCCCTTTTTCGTAGTCACTTAAGCGCACCTTTGAGACATTATGATTAATAAAAAGTGCAATAAATGTATTCGACAGAACATAAACTTTTATCAAAACAAACATTAACGCTTGAAGAAGTGAATGGTAAAAATTGATTTTTCCTCCTGTCCTTAAAGTATTTTCTCATGTTATATTGACTGATAAGTGACATCGTCTCGTTATTCCTTTCAGGATAAATAGTTTTTATATTTATCGGTACGAAAACTTTTCAGGGACCAATTTTTAAACAATCTGAGAATATATCACAGAATAGAAGTTATGTAACATAAATTTGTTATGTCCTTAATGTTTTTATTAGGGGGTGTAGGCCAGCTGGATAGATGACATACAGGATGGGACGAAGAATGCTCCCTTGTGGGACGCCAGCATATTTGACTGGCTTTCTAGAACGTTGCCGCACTGTAAACCAAAGCCTAAATTTAAAAAAGTACTAAATCTTATTGTCTTGTTTCAACTTGTCTTAAACAAAATAATTAAAAATAATTCAATATTGATAAAATAGCAATGATAAGTGGTCGTGGGGTTGTGTTATGTGGGGAAAATGTTGAAATTGAAATTTTATTCATATTTATCGACGTCTGGTTCCTAGTTTCACTAGAAAAATAAAATTTTCAAAACGTTCAACGTAATCAGTCAGATATCCAGGAGGAACAACCCACTTTCTTACGTACCCCCATGTTGTGAAAATTTCAATTACGTCATTCCGTTTAGTTGTGTAATACTTTCAATCTGATATAAAAGTTAAAATATCATTTTTTTGCCTGTTTATGTCCTTGAAATCTTGAAAGGGATAACACGACAGCGACATTTGGAAGATACCTACTTTTTAACCGGGGTGGTAGACCAGTGGAACAGGTGTGCGACGGAACTAGTCCCAGTCTTAGCCGCTTACCAAATGTCCTTTAACAGGATCCTCGTTTTCAGGATGAACGAATTAGGCAAAGTTGGCAGCTTTGCGTTTTCGGACCATGTTTTGGTCCCCTGTGATAGTAATCCAATCGAAATTCAGCGGATCGTCGACACGCCCCGGCGCTTTTACCTAATCGTCGAGGTGTTTTGAGGAAGCCCGCCCACATCACCGATGAATGCTTTAAGAATAAATAAGTTAATTATTGTAATATGGAACTGGCCTTTAGCACCCACTCGACTTCAGCCCTATTCGCCACTTCAAATGGTAAACAGATAAAATTTCTGGCTGTCTTAAGCGCCTACACCGAATTTTATGTGCCGCCTACCCGGGTTCTTTTTCAATCGGAACGTTCCTGTGCAACTGTATTTAATCCCATTTAGGATTCCGGGACGAGAGGTCGATAAACCTATCGACTTATCAAAACAAACTTGACTGATGTTTACGTGAGATTTTTCATTTTACAGGTCGCATCAGCGCTGAACGACCATTTTATAACCGCCTCAGCAGACGTTACCGCGAATACCCTCGACTGTCATCACTGATAGTCATAACATAAACCAAAACAATGCGACTTTCACTTCAATAAAGAAGACTCACCGGCCGTCTCGGAATTAGCGATCAGCAATTTTACTAGAAGCCGACAGACTGCACAAAAGTTTCCTGCGGCTAATCAAATTTTCTTTAAACATGTCCTAAAATGTAATGCTGACTATTTCATAAAAATACGCTCACATATTGGCTACAGCTTAATAGGTTTATTTTGTCCAACCCGTCTTTTCTAAGACACTTTTTACAGAAAGTAGATGGTTGCATTGAAGACAAACTTGACATGAAACGCATGTAAAATTACTCGAAAAATACCGAACATTCCCAGTTATACTATCAGCCAACAGAAATCACGAATATACGACTCCCACGCTTTTGCATAACTAGAGAGCACGTCACAGCATGTATAAATGATACCAACAGCCTAATGAAGGAACATCCGATACTCATCGCCCCAAGAGATGACATGAACAGGATGTTTGAAATCAAACTAAGTTTCTGGACAGACCAAAGTTCCAAAAAAACACGTACAAGGGGGAAAGACCTCGCTGTTGAGTACGGCACTATCTGCTAATGCACTGACAGATCTGAAGTACAGAAAGGAACGGGACAGGAGTATACGGTCCTGGAACCAAATACTCAGAGCCCAAGGGAAAATGCATCAGTATCTTCCAGGCTGAGGTCCATGTACTTGAGAGATGTACCCAGTTCAATCTGATCTGGTAGAAAAACACGAATATAGCTAAATGTCAGATAGTTCAAACATCATTAGTTGAAAGTTTGTACTTAATTTCAAGACTAACCTAAATAGATGAGGTATGTAAAATAAAGTCACCCCTGTTGGGTCACAACACGTGTAGTTGTAGAGGGAAAAGAGAAAAAGGATCGCAGGTCCTGAGCCTTTCTGTGGCATAGGGATTCAAATTATCAGCGAGTATCGTAAACAAAAGACAAATTGAAAATGAGTACACAGTGGAATTCACTCTTTGGGTATAAACAAACCAAGAACCTTCAAGCAAATTTTGAAAGGAAAAAATATATAATTCATCAAAGGAAGAAGGAAACATCTTCGAAACTTAACAGGATTCGTAACAGGACACTGAGAACTGAATGTCTATCAGAAGATTGGTATAACTCAGCAGGTGCAAAGAAGCAGAGGAGACACCAACACGCCTACCAACAAACCATGCATGATTCTTGGATGTAATCCAGTGTAGATTTATTTTTTTAAATGGCCATACTTCAGCATACGGTTTACCTTTGGCCACTTCACGATCTTTTCCAGAAAACTAAATCGTCCAAAATGGAGAATTGTGATGACATCTTTCCGACTTTGTCATGACCAATCGAAACCTTTCTAAAGGTACAGAAAATCCTCAAACTTTCTCGGGGATTTCCTCTACCGAACCCACACGCGCGCACACACACACACACACACACACAAAGAGGATTTTCCTTAAAGAAATCAAGAAAATCACGCTCGGCCGACAATTAAAAAAAATATTTAAAAAAGTGCTGCATGGGGCTATCGAGAAAATAAAAATACCGACGGTATTGTGGTTGAAATCGATCATCTCTGGTCCGTCTGCCCAGCCGGAGTGCCGAAGGACCTTTTCCCCCTCTGGTTATGGTGCGGAGAGAATCAATTCCGATCAAAATATCTTACTTCATCTGCTCACGGCGTCCTCAGGTGTGCTTGAATATTCCGAGAAATGACGCCAACACGTGCACACAATGACCGTGGAAAGTAGAAACTACCGTGGACGGCATCTCAAAACACACCGACGACCAATTATTTCCTCCCAACACCACGACAATTATCTTCCCTCCCCGTAATTGGACCACCTACGAAGTCCCAGGTCTTCTCCCTTTTACTAAATTCATCAACCGTAAACGCAACCCGATTTGAATCGACAATGTACCCTACTTCCAAGAACGTTTTCTATTTTAAGCTGAAGGATAAACAAAGTGAAATTTGCCATTGCATGCATCAAATTTTCTTATATTTTATATAATTTAATACACACGCACGTATACGAGATAGTCAGAGGAGAATCTGCAAGATCATATGCGTCGAATCTATTCTTGGGATAACAAAACCGGAATGAATCCAAAAAAGACGAAAGGAAAAGTGGAAACTCTAGAAATGTTAAACACATTAAGCTTATATTAAAACAGCCCTCACATTTTCCAATGTAAACAAAGCAAGCGATGGAAACCGGGTCTATTTGCAAAACCGCGAGTCAAAGGTACCCATGGGATGATAAAAATAAACATAGAATTCTCCATCTCAGCGTGGATCCAAAAACGACAAAATTAAAAGTGGATAAACACTAGAGTTGAAGACTGAATAAATTCGTATTAAAACAACCGGCAACCATACTAGCAAACGCACTGCTACGGTTAAAGAGGGCTAAACCAGAAGAGAAATGGACCTTACACCGGTCACTGGTATTAGAAAAACATCGACAACATGGTTATATTCAATGTTGACCATATTTTTACGTTATGCAATGAGGAGGAAAAAACAACCAACCATATCATCCTCGAATTAAGCAACTCCTCATTGGAGACCTAACCTGGGATACAAAGAAAACCGAGGGAAAGGATAGTTAATGACCTAGTACTTCTTAGAAAAAGGTTCAAAAATATTGCACTGAACTAAGGAACTAGGAAAGTATAATAAGCCAGAATGCAGCAGTGCTTAGGGAACAAACCCCAAACTTCTAGATAGTATCCATCGGCATCATCATGATGCGAGTGAGATTGGAATTTTTCTTTTACTATGAATCACATGCTTTGTAATATTTGGGCGTAGTCCATAGAGGAAGATATCTATCCATTTAAAAATTCCTATTCACATTGTTATTTTCCAACAATCCGATTTCGAGCTTTTAGCTCATTATCAGTTAAAGGAGTTCTACAACCACGTTTCTCGACGATTGCAATCGAATTGCAAAAGTGAACTCACCCGAAGAAATCTATGGTCCAAAAGTAAACTTTGTACGGTTGTATAACTGGGGACTTTATAACTTGCTTTATATAAAACACTATTTTATTCACTTGCAGGAGGTATATACGAATGTCAACCTCTGTCCTGCCCTTGATAAAATCATCACAAGGTTGGTTTTCGCTCATTTTACTCCAATGTACAGCCATACATTATGTAGACTTCACTTTTGGCATCACCAGTTCGGGTGTCTTTCTCTTTGTCGTTCGAACGGGTACAGCACCGTGTTTTGTTGTCGAAGCTCAAACTTCTTTTCACATATCTTTTAATACTTAAATCCTATCTGACAAACTGGTATAGGCCTTTTCACAAAACCACAACCTACATTTTCTTTCTTCGCAATACGTTTTTTTGCTGAGGACAGGTAACAAACTGACGTTAGACATTACTGCTTAGATTACTTGACCATAGATCTAGCTTAACCTCACTATCAAACTCTATTTTTCATAAATTCCTAAAATCCAATCAGCCCAATCAAAAATATTATGAAAAATAGTAAACTTTTCGTTCTCCGCTTTCAACCGAACAATCCACACTGATCCCGGTGGTATGGCACCCTGGTTTGCTGTAGTATTATTTTTTAATACATTATAATAATTAAATCCAATCTGACAACGCTCCTGCCGAATATATAAAGGAGGTTTCCTTTTCTTCTTCAATCCCATAAAAAGGCTGTTCCCCAGGGCAACATCCTAAGGCCATTCCCATACATAATATATACAACCAATATTTTCTTTCGACATTATACGCTCTTTTGCTGACGACAGGAAACAAACGCTAGACATTATAATTTAGTTTACTTGACCATAGACCTAACTAAACCTCACTATCAAAACCTTTTTTTTTTTTTCATAGATTCACATAAAATCCAACCCGGTCAATAAAAATCCTGCGAAAAATATTGAATTACCTTTTCTTCGCTTTAAAATAAATAAACACTTAAAAAAATCCAAATCCCATTTTATTTAAATATTTTTCGTTTTTCTATTTATAGTTAAGATATGAATGCAAAACCTTGTAAACGCTAGGGTTTTAGTAATCTTAAGTTTTCTTTCAATTTCCTTGTTTCGCTTGATCCTGTTATTAAAAACCAACGAATCGATGATAAACTAAAGTTAATGTAATCCGCCTTATTTCTTTTCTATAAATAAATAGTGCAGAAATTATCGCATAATTCTTACAAAGTGATATTAACCCCAATATCCCCCTCCCCCCCCCCAAAAAAAAAATCTTTTACCATTATCCCAACTTCTATAATTAATTATAAATTAACAAAAATGTATGAATTTACGTACATTTTAAATATCCTCACGGTGTTTTGGAATCGTCCGACCATCTAACTGTCATCGTCGGCAGCCAATCTCTGCAAAACAAGATAGCACGGTTTATTATCAGATTAATAGAAAATTAAACTTTTTTTAAGAGATTAAGAGTCTAAAATAGCTTAAGTACAACTGGGAAAACACCGACGACAAGATGGATACTTTTAGTTCTGCTTTGTAATTACTAATGGATTAAGGTTCGACTGTTCTAAAATTAGGGATTAATTATTCTTTCAAAGGTAGAATTACTATCCATCCTCAAAAGGTCGTTCTGCCAATGACCTATATTTAGTTTCTTAATATAAGCCTGGCCCTGTTAAAACAAGCACGTCTTATTTACCAACACACACTAGCGATATTTATCGATATTTTTCATTATACGGGGGATAAGATAACGGTTGCGGGTTTAAAATTAGAAGAAAATCCTGTAAAGGACAAAACCAATCTACCGCGGCGATATTCAAGTTCGTGAATCGAATCAACCCTTAATGAGCACGGGTACGAACAGTCTCGGTTTGAATCCCACGAGGAACAAAGCGGAGATTTGATAAGAAACTTGCACATTTTTATCTACTCGATCTCGTCGAACCAATGAAGATCTCTATTATATTGTTATAATACAGATTTTGTACTTTCTCAAGTGTTTTAGTCTAAATTTTAAAAAATGCCGATGGAGTGCCAAGGATGCAGCATGTTTCAGTAGAAGGTCGTAAGGAGCCAAATACTGCTAGTACTACTAGTAGTAGTAGTCTAGTACTAAGTAGAAGCTGTCTGTAGAATTTTTGATCTTGGATCCTAGATGAAATGGGTCAGCAAATAGTTTTAGATCATCCGCCAAAATCAAGTCAAACGCCAAGAAAACCCAATACCTAGGAAATAGGCGATTTGTCTGGTGCTGAGGGAAAGAGCCTGTCAACAAAAACCAGTTTACAATATAATCCAGAATATTGAATCAATCCAGATTTTCCAAGGTAAACAAAGCAAGCGATGGAAACCGGGTCAATTTCCAAAACCGTGAGTCAAAAGTACCCATGGTATGACAAAAATGAACAGAATTTTCCATCTCAGCGTGGATCCAAAACCGACAAATTTAAAATGGATAAACACTAGAGTTGAAGACTGAATAAGTTCATATTAAAACAACCGGCCAACCATATCATCCTCGAATATGAAGCAACTGCTCATTGGATACATAACCTGGGATACAAAAAAACACGAGGGAAAGGAATTGTAGCAACGACAGTCGTCAATGATGTTATACTTCTTAATCGAAGGATCCAATCCATTATGATAGTTTGTAGTTTGTTAATATGTGTTACTACTTTGAGCTTGTAAACATCGAAATATTTTTTTCTTTGTTCCGAGGGAACTGAAACAACATCAGTAACAAGACAGCAAGAGGATCTCCTTTGGCGCAGTTCACCTCCATGCGTCTCCCTGCTTATAACCCTAACATCGCGCAAGTTCCGATAATTGTGTTTTATATTCAAATAGTTTTGGGAAGATCGTAACTAAAAAACCATGATGGTAAGGTTTTTTGCGCTGCGAAACTTTAGAAGCTAAAATAGCACAATGCTGTATGAAAAATAGACAAAATTCAGTGAGCATAGAGCTAAATAATTGAATAGTTTAGAATCTAACAGTACCGAACATCCAACATAATATGCCCAGTTAAAATTTTATGACACTGCCATGATTTGTCCCATGTCGGAGTATCAACATTTTAAATGGGACAGATCATTTGTGCTTTGGAATCGTTTTTCAACTAATTTCCCAGGTGAAATGGTGAACCAGGGGTTTCATTTATGTACTTAATAGCAAAGTTCGAATACGGTTCGGTTCGGGCAATTTATGTTAAAAAATACAAGGGGTTTTATGCGGGGTTATTAGATTATTCAGAGGTCACCGAGCAAGTAACAGTTTATGGATGAACCTGTATACGTTTATAAATCGTGATTAGATCTTTGAAATTCGAAACCCTTCAACTAAGCGGCATTATTTGGTAAATTTTCTTTTTGAACTCGTCGAAAGAAGAAACCTAAATTCTTCAGATGACAGATGACAACATTGACGTAAAGAATTATAAAAACTGTATTTGTAGGTGCCCTGCAATATTGTTTCTTCGAATTTATACAAGATTTCAATGAAATTGAACTTGCTACATTGCCCCCGGCTGTTAGAATTACTTTGCGATGTGTTCCGGATTTTGCTCCATAATTCGGGATTTTCGCCAGCCCGCTGAAATTACATATATTTAAAATTCCACTGTAGAATTTTTGGCGCACGTCACCTGACAGAGAAGATTCGTGAGGAACTCCTGACTCCGTCAAAACGCAACACCGACCATTTCTCTAACGAGATGTACTCGCTTTTCGAAAATCGTTTCCGAAGACCTTGGGCATGATGAAATCAGCAATCGTTCATTGTATAATCACAGTTTTATTATGGATTTCGTCTTTTGAGCCTTAAACAGTTTCCATCATTTCGATGGAATGAACAACAACAAGGCCATGATCTTTCAGTTGCTCGATTTGGAGGCTCGAGATACGAAAAGGTCTGAAAATTATGAGTCATAGAAGCAAAACGATTTGTGATTCATGACGAACGACCGGGGAACCTGGCAGCGGACAAAAACAAGACAACCACATCCACTAAATCTCTCCGTACCCACATGTCCTTCGTCTGAAAATTGCATTCCAAGGCTCGTTTTGGCAATCGTCGGCGAAAGAAATAAACTCTTCTTATCAAGGATTAGTATTAGTGTATAACAATAGACAATAATATTAAAACAATATGAAGACAACTGAAAAAGAGTCCCCGTTAACTAATTAAACTCTATTTCGATTCGATTGAAATGAGTTGACAAATAGAGAGGAAAGAGAAAGTAGATAAGAGTAGAAAAAGTGAACGAATATAGAATATACGACAAGGTAAAAAGAGAAAGAGAGAGAGAATGAGAAAAGAGAAAAAGAAATAAAGAGATGAATGGATGAGTTGACGGATAAACAGAAAGAAAAAGAACGCAAGGAGCGTCGACAGACGCGTTGACAGGGCACTCAACACTGTAAGGTAAAGGTCCCGAGTTCGAATCCAGCGGCCCTGCATACTTACAAATGGGATTTTTTTTAAACATAGGCACCCCGAGGGTTCAGAGGGAGAGAAAGTAAATAAGAATAGAAAGAGAAACACAAACTTAAGAACGAGAGAGAGAAGCAGAGAGAGAGAGAGAGAGAGAGAGAGAGAGAGAGAGAGAGAGAGAAGAATAGAAGAAGGGAGGAAAGAAAGAGTGTTAAAGGATGTGTTGTGATATAAAGAGAAAGGAATTTCACACATAGAAAACGAACGAGGGAGAGAGAGAGATGGGAGGAGGGGAAAAAGAGAGTTAAATGACAAATAAAGAGAAAGAACTTTCTCTTTTAAAAAAAGGGAGAGATAAGTAAAAGGAAAAGAGAGAAAGAAATAGAGAGAGAGAGTGAGAAAGAAAGAGAGTAAATAAGATAGAAAGAGAAATAAAAACAAAAATCAAAGTAAGACAGGGAATAGATGAATTATCGGCTAAAGAGATTGAAAAAGAACTAGTGTGTGAAAGAGAGAGAGGGTGAGAAAGAGGATTGCGAGTAGGGCAAAAGAAAGAAAGAAAAGTTAGAAAATTTGTTAATGGATGTGTTGACAAATAAAGAGAAAGAACTTCCTTTTCTAAAAGAGAAAAAAGGAAGAGAGAGAAAAAGAGGGAAAGTAAATAAGAATAAAAAGAGACATGCCAACATAAACCAAAGTGTGTCTCTCTGTGTGTGTGTGTGTTTTTTTTTTTTTTTTTGTGTGTGTGTGTGTGTGTGAGCGCGTGTTTTATAGGTGAATGTTGAACAGTCGTAGAAAAAGACACCTGCCTCTTTAAACAGGTGTTTAGTTCCTGCGAAGAGATGAAGAGATACATCAATAGTTAGACAGATAGATAGATCTCACGTTTGGATTCCACAATACATCAAATTATGTGTGTGTGTGTGTGTGTGAGAGAGAGAGAGAGAGAGAGAGAGAGAACGAAAGAAAGAAAGAAGGAAAGAAAGAGAGAGAGAGAGATAGAGTGCGAGTGAGAGAGGGGGAAAGAATTGAATTGAAACGTTTTATGTATAATACTCGTAGATTTAGGTCATATTGTCCTTCCTAACAACAAACGAGTTCGTTTTACAAAAATAAATAAATACAGAATAAATAAACAAAATGATTATGGAACATAGATATTTTTAGCTTGAATCGGTTTTACTAAATTTAGCCATGTAATGTATAAATAATAACAATACAACTGACCTAACTTAATGACCTTACTTGTTTTATAAACAATGAAATATTTCAACTAGCAATGTCTACAACTAAAAAGCAAACAATAAAATTGCAAATAAAAATAAAATCATGAAGTAGATATGTAAAAGAAAACTTTTTTTAAAAAGTGAAAAATATGTAATTATATAATAACGAGTGAATTAGTGAAAGCATTTATCAAGGAGTATTTGGTGACAAAAAATTATTAAATTTAATAAAATAATAACAAAAAATAATCTGATTTTTGTAAATATAATGTAAAATTTATATGTGGACGTAATACAAAACTTACATGTAGATTGATAGGATTGATAGATCATTTTGAAATTAGTTCAAAAAGCAACAGCCTAGGTTATATCAACCCTCGAGGTGCCAAAAAAAAAAAAAATCATTTGTACGTATGTCGGGTTAGAATAGAGCGCCGCTGGGGTTTCGAACCCGGGATATCTTTACCCTACAATGATGATCGCCGTGTCAACGCCTAGACCGTTGCGACCACAATGTATTTGTCTGTGTGCTATATTTGCTTCTATACCCTGATTGATATTTATTCAGCACTCTATATTCTTATAATAAAACCATTAATTCTTGTAAATACAATTTTATCCAATATTTTCCCTCGAGGTGTTTATTTTGGTGATGGGTCTACAGGAATCACAGCCGTTAGTTGGCTCTTTTTAATAAGAGGAAGGACATCAGCAGTCTCTAATTTTGACGGTGGGTTCCTTGATTTAATTAAATAAATTCATTAATATTTCAACAATATAAATTAATTACTTATAAAATTAAGTAAATTGGGTCTTTAGCTTTTGACGTAATTAGAGACTATGTTTATTAAATTTGCCTTAACTCTTATTTTTCCTATATTCTTTAAATTATCGATCTATTTCTCTGCTATGTGCTTTTAGATCTACAGTTAACCAAGGGGCTGGGTTTTTTGTCACTCTAACATCTTTTAAAGGAAGACGTTTATTAATTAATCCTAAGGATTTAATTGTATATACATTGACTATCATTAAATACTTTCTAGTTGAAAATTTTTCACAAAATATTCTCTAAGATTCACGGCTTTCAGTTTTTCTACCTTATCTTCTTTGTACTCTCTTAATAATTTAATTTAATTTTTTGAAACACTTTAATTTTAAGCAGCATAACGAGGAGAGGATAACGATATATGAAAGATAAGTAAAAGGATAAGAGAGAAAGAAAGAGAGAGAGAAAGTAAAAAGGAATAACAACAAAAATACAATGTAACACAGTGAATGAATGAATTGACGTATAAAGAGGTAGAAAAAGAACGCGAGAAAGAGACAGAGAGGAATGGGAGGTGGGAAAAGAAAGAGTGTGTTAACAAATAAAGAGAACGAACTTTCTTTCTTTTTTTTTTTTTAAAGTATAGAGATAAATAATAGGAAAACAGAGAATGAAGAGAAAGTGAATGAGAACAGAAATATAAATAACAATAAAAAGCAAAGAATGAGAGAGAATGGATGAAGAGAGAGAGAGAGGGGAGAGAGAAAGCGGGAGAGAAAGAAAAAGATATGAAAGACAGAAAAGTTAGAACAAAAGAAAAAGACAAAATAAAGGAAGAGAGTGTGTGTGTGTGTGAGAGAGAGAGAGAGAAAGAGAGAGAGAGAGAGAAAGAGAGAGAGAGAGAGAAACAAACAAACAAACAAAGGAAAAGATAATGATAAGTCCACAGAAAGAAAGGAAATCAATAACAGGAAAATATATTTTTTAAAAGGAAGTGGGCAGATTAAAAAATTATAAGCCGTGGTAGTTAATTAATACTAATTAAGGTAAAAAGGAAAATGGTGCGTAAAAGGAAGTGTAGAGCTTCAAAAAATTAAAATAGATCCAACCCAGTGGAGGATTAAGGAATAGCTCTGAATCTAGGCCGACGACCATCTCGACAAAATGTATATTTTTAAATAAGTTAATTTTGTACAGAACACTCGGATCAGTGTGTAAACGACAAGGTGATGAAATTGGTTTTTACTCCACTTAAAGAATCATATCCATTGTTTTCATAGAAGCTTATACACAAATCCAACTTATGTTTATAAATTATGTACACTCGTTCGTCATTGCGTTATCACTCGGTCACACTTCAGTGTCAAAGGGAAACGATTTTTCTAGGCACCGAATGTCAAAGCCGATACGAAATAATGGCAGTGTGACCGGCAAACAAAATTGTGAAAGGCAGTCGCGGACCTGAGCGAGCGAATCAGTGCATGCAGCACCAACTCAAGCATTTCTTTAACACAGGCCCGATTGTATTATTCCATATCACTTTCACTTCCCTCAATTTTTACGAAATACAGGTGTCCAAGTCGAAAAACTTAATAATATGCAAATCGTTGTGACAAGGGGGACCGAGTGTACAAACTAGAGTAAAAAGTACATGTCCTCCTCTATTTTCGTAGGTTGTCTCATCTTCGTTCATATTCCAGGCTGCCCATTGTCAACTACAGGATCAATAAATTCTACTACTCGCTTTTTTATTGATATATGATGATTATCACGGTAATTCTCTTCTTATGGCTTAGATTTTCCATGGGAGGTCAGTCGTTTCGCCTTGGCGCGGTTTATCATCGGTTCGTCCGTTTTCTCATTTTCTGTATTTATAGCATTCAATGTTTTATCACGGGCTGGATGATAAATATAAATCATATCTATCACGGTAACTCTCTACCATTAGCTTGGGTTTTCTATGGGAGACAAGTCAAATTGGTTTCGCTTTGTCTGCGCGGTTTATCTTCGGTTTGTCCGTTTTGTTTTTTCTCATATTGTGCCTTTGAACTGAACAATGTTTTATGAAGGGCTGTACAGTAAACAAAAATGATAAGTAACGCAGTAATTCTCTTCTTGGAGATTGATCATTCTTGTTTTGACTTGATCGTCTCCCATCATCCGGGTTTGCCTAGTCTAATTAATTTTGTTTGCTTTATCATGTTCAGTGGTTCGTATGAGCGTTTTCAAAAAAGACAAAACCATAAACCAATCAAATGAGACGATCAACCTTCGGAAATTGAACAAATATTTGTGTGTGTTGTCTGTAAACAGTATTGATTTAAATGCTTAAACAGTGTTAAGTGGATTATAAGAATTTAATCCCAGGTCGAGATTTAAATCGAATAACAAGTTTTTTTTTTAGTCAAATGAGTTTCCTTATGTCGGTAAGTCTTTGCTAAACGCATCCTACGTATATTAAAATCCCACCAGCCTCTGGCCGAGGTGACGATTTAGGCTGTCCAAAACGAAACGAATTGAAATTCACCAGAGCCAGAACGGATAGGTAAATTTACAGGGACACGGACACCCTCGCCCACCGGAGATAACTTCCTCAAAACGAGCCCGGTGATTTCAACGCCGTACGCTTTTATAAGTAAAATATGCCGTTACGGTCTATTTAATATTTGTGGAGGCGGTTTGCCGTTATTCTCTATAAAATTAATTTGAGAAATTGTATTTGAAACCGCTTTAAACAAAGTCAAGATATTTCTATTAAAGATTGCACCTCTTTGCAATGTAACCTCTCATTTTGTTTTATTATTTAGGTAAATTCAAAATGAATTTAGTTCCAGCAGAGTTTCTTTATTTATGGTAGATGTAATAGTCAGGATGTAATGTACTGCGTCATTTAAGAGCAATTGTATCCTCTGTACTCCGCCTAAAGCATTCTATCACTTCTTAACTTCTGAAATTTATTAGAGGTTCTTGTATTGCCTGTGTCCAATGACTGAATTCCAATTTTCCTTCGTTTTCTGTTTGTCCTTCTGTCTGAGATACTCGTTAATAGTGTCGGTTCCTATGCCACAGAAGAGGTCGGGTCCTATCAGCGGTGCAATAGGACTACCTTTTCTGGCAAGGGCGTCTGTTTTCTCCTTGTCTTCTACTTACTTGTCTTGGGACCCAGCAGAGGCTCACTGTTGACTTAGTACTTTGATGATTGCTTTTCTATCTGACATGATAGTTTCTTGTTTTTGTACCCTTTAGTCAAGTTGAGGTGAGTTGTTCATTTCACTCTCGATTGAGTGAACCCCAGCTTGGAAGATACTGGTGTATTTTCCCATGGGTTCTGAGTATTTGGTCCCAGGACCTTGTGTTCTAGACCCATCTATGGACCAAAGGCCATTCTTAAAAGGCGCTTTTTTAATGCCTAGATTTATTTGGAAGTTTTGATTAAATTCAAATATCCTGTTCATGTCGTACCGTCAGAGCCATGAGTATCGGATGGTATTTCGTTATTTGATCATAGTTTTCTGTGCTGTCCTCGTTACCATCTGCTGTAGGATGATTAATCACAATAATTTTTCCGTACTAACTGTGGGACATGTTCTCATTGCTCCCGCTATGCAGACGCACGCAAGTCTTCGTATTTTTGTGAGTTGTTTTCTTTTAGTTGCTTGTTCTGCTTTATCGGCCCAGGCTACGGCTCCGTAAGGGAATATGGGTCTGACTATCATGGTGTCCATCCAATGCAGGTTTTCCGGTCTACATCCCGTTCCTCCCTGTTATTCTTCTGCACACTATCAAAGCTCGCGGCACCTTCGTAATAGTAGAGCGAGAGATTTATGGTAAATAAATCTAAAAAAAAAAAAAAAAAAAAAAAAAAAAAAAAAAAAAAAAAAAAAAACAGAAAGAAAGAAAACCTGATGGTACTAACGGCTCTTTGAATTTACCTAAACATTAACATATAAAGTCAAGTTTAAATTTACTAACTTCTCTCGTCTTGCACTGTGTATCCGTTCATTATTAACTAATAACCTTATTATTATTATTATTATTATTATTTTTTTTTTTTTTGAGAACGGACATCCAAATGGCATAACATCCCGGGTTTACGATTCAAATGAAATGGTGGTTTCATAAGAGCGTAACGATGCCCCTGCTGACGAGGCTCTCTTGGAGCATGGCAGAACTTTACACCGTAATGCCATTTTTTAAAACTTTTAAATATGCTGTTACGCGTTAAGACATTAAAGTGCCTTTCTTTGGCTACAGTCAAAGGCCTGGAATTGGAAACAAGTCTGACGAAAACTTCGATGTCAGGGATATAAGCAAGGTAAGGCAAGAGGTGTGTTTCAACATCAAAGTGATGGCGACTGGTGATCCGTGAGTGATAGCATAAGAACGAAGGCAAGGTTATAAAACAGGGTGAGACAAGACGTCATCAAATTATCTTTTTTTTCAGCAGTGTTAATTGAAAAATAAATTAAAGTGGGCTTTTAGAGAAAAATTGTTAAGAAGAACCGACCTGCTGCTTACTCGTCTTGCAAGTAAAATCGACGAAAATATTCGGATCATTCAATCCTGTTAGGACCTCTTGGCTTTCTTTGGTTACAATTGAAACTTCAAGAATTGGATGGATGTTTGAAGAAATAAGATAAAAACCGTGAGGTCAGGCAAGACTTCCAACTCATTTTGGTTGGTGAGCAACGAGTGATAAAATATAAAAGAAGGCGCTGTTTTTTCTACCACTTTTAACAATCTTTTAACGAGAATTTTAAATTTGTAACAAAACTTTCAGTTTAGGGCCTTAAACTCACATATAATGTATATCAGTGTTTTGAAAATACGGAAAAGAGAACACTTGGATGTCAGATCTTTTTGTCTGTAGAGTATAAAGGACTCACCCCCTGTGTCAGCTGGAAGAAGCCCAAACCGATCTTGACGAACCGCTTGCTTTTGTGAGCTCCAATGTTTTGGTTAAGGAATTATCGAAAATAATCCAATCGTAATGATGCTTAGGCAAAATCGTGCATATTCCGGAACGCGCGCAGGAACCGTACTTTAGATCCAGCGGTCAAATCTTACCTACAAATCGCTTTGAAGGCGGGCGATTCGAGTTACGGAGCACAATCGTCCAATAAATAAAGGTCAACTTTGAGTCGTTCTCAGTATTAAACAACCTCTAAACCTTCTACACCTACATCTGCAACTTTACCACTTCACAAATATGTAAATCCAATCAGGGTTGGATATTCGAGAATTCTTGTAGGTTCGGCACAACACACACATTTCCTGGTAGTGGCTGGTGAGCATCAAGGTCATCATGGTGAATATCAACCACCAATAATCAAAAGTCATTTTAAAGGTGGTGTTTCAAAACAAAACGATGAAACCTTCTCACCTAAAGGTCTATAATTCGCACCGTTTTATTAGACCAGAACCTTCGACTACAACTTCCTGCCGGTTCTACGAACAACCTTTGTAGCAAAACTATGAAGCGTCTTATGAGTTATAACTTACGATAAATATATATTTTCGCATTCCACTAAATCTCCAACGGTATCATTTGTACTTCTGCGGTACCTGAAGCTCAAACTGTAGATTTTGCAATTCAGATAGATCAGACAGCATGTATTATTGTCGTTTGGACAAAATACTAGTTGCCGCTCTTGATCCACATGTGATTGCACAAGAACACAGGCTTACAGTGAGCATCACTGACCACTGATCCGAAGGTCATCATGAGGTCTGTTGTTCTCAGAATCGAATAACTTTTAAACCAAAATAACAAAACCCCTTCGGTTAAATCTCTAAACTACGAGACAGTACGTTATAAACAAATCTCTGCGCGTTTCTTTTTATCAGATTGTATCGCCTTGGAAAGATCAGATTGAAATTATTTTCCATTGACCCCATTTATGGAGGGACAAAAAAATATATCTCCTCATGAATGCTGTTACTACTTTGTTTAATTTTCTGACGGCAAATCTGTTCATGATAGAAAGGTTAATAAAACCCGTGTTATTTTAAATGATTTTTTTTTTGTCTTGTGCTAAAATAAACACAGTGATTCACTTTTGTAGGCTGATAGTCTATGACTATTCTTGTCTGCATGTTGTAACTACAGTATCAATAAATTCTGTTTATATATCTATTTTGTAAAATGAAAATAATAATTAGGATAGTACTTCTTCTTTTAGTTCGGGTTTTCTATGGGCGACAAGAAAGAGTGGTTTCGCTTTGTCTGCGCGGTTTATCTTCGATTTGTCCATTTTGTTTTTTCTCATTTTCGGTTTTTAAAATACTTTTAAAATAGTTTTATGAAAGACTGTACAATAAAGATAAATGAAAATTATGATACCGATTATCGTCTTGGAACTTGATCGTCTCCGAATCATTTTTTCTGTTTGTTGTTTTGTCTTTCTTGTTCTGGCTCGACATAGATAAATATGATAAGTATAACAACTCAGAGAGCCCAAAACCAGCGAGTTCATGAGTTCATAGTGAACAATGATGTGGACGGATCAAGAGGCAAAAATAAATAAGACGTGTGTTTATTTACTTTTACCCTAGTTGACTCTTTTCTGACGGTATTTCGTGATTATATTTATTCATAGTCATTCCAGACTTCTTGGGCTTAACATTTTGACAAAATTTCTGCGTGTTCTTTCTGGTTATCTTTCAACCCGTCCTCATTGAAAATTATTGATACGTTTTTGAAAATTATTCATACGTTATAAAGTATCTTATCAATGAATACTAAATATGAAACGCCTGTCATAGTTCGCTATTTTTAAAACAATTTTTTCGTTTTGGAAATGGCTCTTTGGAAAATACCAAGCTCTGAAAATAGCCGCGAGGTTGCCAACCACTTGGAAGTTTTACATGCCAGGTCATTTGAAATGCTTAAGGCGCGAAGCATAAACATTTACATTAATCATCATTTTCCCAACTCTGCCGGTCTCACACTTTGGAGAGAAAAAAATGCCCATTGTTTCGTTTTCCACAGAAGACAACACCGTGAAGGATGATCCATAATTTAAAAAATAAACTAAAAACCCCTTTAAAGAGGATTATTTTTTTTAACGAGTTTCGTTCATTCAATCTGTGGATCATTTCATTTTCAGTACGCCAATAAATTTCCAAACCTTATTTAATACATCATATATGATTAGAGGTCATAATTGATCATATTAATTATTCTTTTTACCTAAGGTCTTGGTTGAGATGAAAAAGTTAATGCCACGAGAAGGATTCGAACCCGCGACCTGTTCGCCGCTGTTCTAACCACTTAACTATCGTGATAGTCACAGTATTGAGCCGAAGGTAGAGGGTTCGAATCCCGCTCATGACACTTACTTTTCAACTCAACCAAGACCTTAGATTAAATCAATACTTATTTAATACCAATTTTACTTAACTAAACTACACAAAGTTGTCTGAACTAAACGGACTTAATTTTGAGCGTTGCTTTTTCTCTATTTCTTAGTAATAAAACTACAGTTTTTAATAACTTATAAATATACAAAATATAGGAATGAAAAATCTCCTGGTACACTTTTGAAAAGAATAAAGACATGCCGAGATTGCAGTTGTATTAGAACGCGCAGTTACAGCAATAGTGAAAACACCAGACTTCAAAATTAACGGTGAGCCTCCATTAAGCGAGATTGTGAGCCAGTTTTTGTTAAGACCATTCATGGATCACTGGGCACAACTAGGACATCTTATGGTTTGTTCAAACTCCGAACAAAAGTGGTGTCCCGAATATCCGGCCGAGATTGGATCTGCATTATTGTGAAGTGTCAAAGGTTCTGGTACGAAAATGGAAGAAGTTATTTTATAGTAAGCGTAAAGTAGTAGTTCGTTTCTGGTCGAAGAAAGAGGTGCCAATTGTGGTACTGTGTTTCGAAAATTTAGGGGAAGTGGAAAAAATATGTTTTGTTATAGTTCATGTCTCATAAGGCATCGGCTTGGTTTAGAGGTTGTTGCATGCTGAAAGCACTAGCCTTCAAGATGACCTTTGATGATGATTCTCCATAACTCGAGAGGTTCGATATCAATATAATTTGTTTAAACATAAACTCAATATTCGAAATATTAGACGAAGATAGCCAAAGATAAGACCTCTATATGACGACGTCTGCACGGTTCGTTCTACAATCCAGAATACGCACGACTTTGGGTGAGCATCATTACGATTGATGAAAAATTGGATTATTTTACAAAATTCCTTTATAAAATACTGGGTGCCACAAGACTGACTGTTTAGCCACGCTCGGTTTGGGTGTTTGTTTCAGCTGACAGGGCAATGACCAAGAGTCCTTACACTCAAGTAACAGACAGTTATAAATCTCATATCTATATTTTTTGTCTTTTCCGTGATACTTTCAAAACATTGATATAAATTATATGCGAGTTTAAGGACCTAAAGTGAAGGTTTTATCACAAACAAATTTAAAATTCTCGCGAAAAGATTAATTATAACTAGTAGAAAGCAAGATTGAAAGAAGACGTCTCACCCTGCTTATACCCCTGCCTTCATTCATATCCTACCACTCGTGATTCACCAATCAAAATCAGTTGGATTTTGTGGTACGTCCTGCCTCTCCTTTCTGATAACCCTGACATCAAGGATTTTGTTTTATTTCTTCAAATTCTTCAAGCTTCAATTATAGCCAAAGAAAGCCAAAAAGTCCTAAAAGGATTGAATGATCCGAATATTTTCGTCGATTTTACATGCTCCAACTTTACTAAAACGTACAAGGTATTGGTAAAAAACGGAAGGAATGGGCCAGAGGAACACTGGTAAAGGCAAATGCCTACTGACGGCTCAAAAACCGAAGGGGACAGGGGCTGGAGTCTGGGAACTTGAATCCAAAGAATGAACTGACTTTATTTAAACTTAGGTAAATACGCTACAGGTTTACAGACTGAAATCATAGCAATTGAACACCGCGCTTTAGAAATAAAAAATAGGAAGACATTCCAGTACGTTTTTCGCAGTTTTCCCTTACGACAGGCAGCACTTAAAGCGTAGGGAAAAAAAGGGTATAGGATTTTATGAAATCCTTGGCAGAAATCAGTCACATCTGACTCTGACATGGGTCCCTTGGCATTCCGGGACATGGTGACAAGGAGAAAGTGGACATGGCCAAAAAAGGAGCCAATATAAATTCTCTAGATCCGGAACCCTATTGCCAAGCACCTTGATACATCCAAATATTGATCCTTAATCAGTCCAAAACGTAATGGAACAAAATTTCAGGCACACGAAGAGGTTCATAGAATGGCAATCTACAAAACTTACATGGGAATTTTACTGGTCTTCCTCAACATAACCAGGATCCCTGGTTGAATTAATGAAAGAACACTGTAGTCTAAGAAGGCACCGGATAGAAAGTACCGAGAGAATAAACATTGTGCAGATACTGCCAGGAGACGGCAGAAGAAATGCTAGGTTTTTGGGGTCTATGTAAATGTAGATTCTTGCAACTAAGAGAGGAAAAGACTACACCAAAGAACCCTGGTAAAGCTATGGAAGTTGATGGTTGATTAACAGCCTGAAGATGGCCAGCGAGTTATAAAAGTAGAGGAGCACAATAGGTCTACTGAGGTCGAGGTAGATAGCCTTGTGGCCGCCTCATTTATCCCTACGTTCATATCTTCAAACCTAAGAACATCTGCTTATTAAGAGGGGGGAGGATTTTTCTTCTACTTAATGGAAAAAAGACCACTTTTCTCCGGAACAGTTTTCCCAGTCTATCCAGACCTTGCCAAAGAATTATTTTAAAAACTCTACCCTCCTGTCGGAAAACCTCTCGCCGGAACTTGGCCCATTCAATTCTGTTGCTTCTAATTAATTATGGGAAATATCAGGGACTTGAATGGTGGAGTTGAAGCTTCGCCGGTGCTTTTTTTTCTTATATGCTTATATACATTTAAAAAAAACCTTTCGCGTTTATATCGTTAACAGCGACCATATTTATTTTTCTTGGCAGGTGGAATGCCGGAAGGATATTCCCCTCTCATAATTGATACCATCTGATATCATCTCGGACCTTCTTTCAGCATGACAAGGAAAATCCCGCGATTAAAAATGTTTACAAATAAACTTCGCCAAAGGCTGGATTAATCAGAACATGATTAACAGCTGGATTTTATTTTTTAGGATTATCACTTCTTTTTAAATTTGGAACGCGTTTCTATCTAGACCGGAGGATTTGTTAATGTTGCATAACGATCGGCTTAACGTCCTATTTAATTTCATCAAACTGTGTCATTTTAATGCTCGGCTTTCGCCAATGCTCGTCTTATTTATGTTTTTAACATTATTTTCTTTTGTGTAAACTGCACCAGGTAGTACGAGGAATCTTTCATCTTCTTCCGTTAAAACTGGTACATTCTGATTTGAAAATAAGTCAATGTACATTTTTGCAAATTCGTCATGGGCTTACGATTTGCTTCATAAATGACCTTACTGTCCAGATAAATTTCATTAGAAGCATAATCACCCAATTTTGTACGACTTTAATGCTGGAAAAAAATCCTGTGGCTTCTATCGCCAGAAATCATTGCTCACAAGGACTCAGCGTTTATAGATTATCCTAGTATAAAAGCAACTGTCTCCATCATCAAAACATTTTATCCAATTGAGAAGAAATTTTGAAAAGGCACATTTTGATTTCGTAAACGCGCAAAACTTTGAACAATAAAGCGAAAATTTGACAAAAATGGATTTTTGTAAAATTATAAATAAACATTTAAAGGGTCAAATCAGTCCTCCAGTGAAGACGGGTTAAAATTTACAGCCGATTCAGGGTGGTTGGTGTGGCTGGGATAGTATGTCAGTCCAGAGTCAGAAAAAACAAAAAATTCTGCCGTTTTTACTTGCACTTGCATTATTTGCAAAACAATTTCCACGAACAATGTCTTAAATTAAAATAGTTCGCTTTGAGATTTTTTTCAGACGACTCACCTGTTTTGCCTGGCGAGGTGTCAGAGGGGCTGAGAAACTGCTTGCGAAGAAGACGGATCGAAAGATAGCTGAACACTGACTATCCGGCTATGTCTCGGACGGGACGGAGCACGTAACGGGATTGCCGAATGCAAAAGGAAGACACCCCACTTCTTCAGGCGTCCTTTCCAGTAGTGGGGCTGGGGCCCTGGAGGATTTTCTCCCTCCAACATCTGCACCTCTATAACTACCGATTACATGCGCGTATTCCTTGAACCAAGAGGCCCCTGGCCCAACCTTCTCCTTAGGACTCGCAACACTTTCAGAAATTCAGACTTCAGTCGAGGTCAGTCCAGGGCAGAAAACAGCGTTTGAAAATTTTTCAACGAACTTTCCAGAACGTCTCTAAAAATCTATAACCAAATTTGCACAAATTACATATTTATTCATTATTTTACACATATATTTTCCAAAAGTGCGAAAATCCTGGTTGTCTTGACCTCGAACCAAACGGCATATGGTCATAATTATAATAATAGGTACCCTGTACCTGTCATAAAGATTCCAGTAAAAAAAGTAGATTTTATTTAGAAAAATGGCAAAAAGGAGGGAAAATTTAAAAGGTGGGGTTGAGATGAGTTGGTGCACGAGTGAATCGAAGTAGGTCATCAAGCCGAAGGTCATGGGTTCGAATCCCCCTCGTTAAACTGACTTTTTTATCTCAACTATCAACCTTAATTAATAAAATGATATCAATTGGTCAAGCGGACAACGAATAATAGTGAATTTAATTTTGTTTAATTGCTAAAATAATACCAGAAGCTATACGCTTGAACTGAGTTTAAACCAAGTTTGTGCAACGGGCCCTCAATGATTTGTATGTGGAAAGTTGAACAATTTTGACTGAAACTAGTATCAAAAGTTCAATCCACACAGGGTACACATGTTATGAAATAAATGTCGCTTAAATCTGAACTAGGTTTAATCCACATTCGACGACCTTTCAAAATTGAACCCAGGTTCAACGTAAAATATAAAAAAACGGCAATTTTGAAGTTGACCTCCATGCAACAAGTCCTCAATAATTTGCACGTAAAAAGCTATCAATTTTTATTAAAAGAATTGGTTCAAATTGGCATTCAACTTTCGTTGATGAAAAGTTCAGTTCGTACTAAGTTATTTCAACTCGTTATGCTATGAAATGAACGTCGTTTAACTCAGAACTACGTTTAACCCACACTCCACGGCCAAAGTTCAACCAGGTTCATCATTTGAGCTCGGTTCAAGATAAGATAAAAAACGTCAATTTTGACGTTGTCAGTTGAGTATTAAACTGAGTTTAAACTATGTCAGTGCAGCTCACAGACTGGCATCCACAAATGTATTCTACTTTTACAATGTACAACTATAAAGACTTACAAGAACGAAATGCTAAAGAACAAACTAAATATTAACAAAACATTACTTCAAACTATTTATGCATACAGAGTGGAATTATGAGGTATCACCAAGGGTAGCATCCAATGAATACAAGCATTCTGATCAACAATCCTCAGAAGAATTTCCTTACTACGTCTTCAACTATCCACAATCACCTTAACATTCCCTTCGTCAAAGATCCGTTCCTGTTTCTTCAAGTTTCATCCAATATTTCAAACCATCCTAACTGCACAAGCCCTCTCCATTACTTCCCATCTCAAGAACCCTCCACTGATGATGACTCAGAGGTCTCCTCACCTTTACTTTATAACTTGGAGTCAGCATTAACAAAACACACACGTCCTCCAAGTGTAGTATTAGCATAGAATGGTCTGAGATTTATAAACATTGTTTAAATTATACAAATAAAAATAAGATGTGAAAATGTATATACACGATATAGAAATTTTAGGTTTAAATTGTACTCACTGTGAGTACAATGATCTTTTGATCTCAATGATCTTCTGATCACGCTTGCTTAATAATAATTGCAAATAATTGTTCTTCTTACTTCATCCAAAGTGAACAGTCTATCACCTCTTTTTTTTAAATAAGCATTTTCTACAAGACGATCATCATCAAAGAATTTATCCATAACTGTTTCAATGTTATCTTTAAACTCACATGTATAACTTACATCCAGTTTCTTAAGTGTGTATACAATTAAATTGTTTTTCAACTTACCTGTAGATGGTTTGTACACCAAGTTCCATGGATTTTGACCATCAGACAGAACTTCATTAATTTTTCCAAGATTCTATTTAAGCTTTCCTTGCCATCTGACAATATTCTTTCTTTTCATCAAAACGTTCTTTCAAGTTCAAAATGTGGGTTATCTCATTTTAAATTGACAGCACTTTTAAACACAATAACAACTGTTAAGTTTCACCGGATCTTATGTTTTCTTTAACTATTCTCTTCGTTTCTTCTCGAGATATTTCTTTATGGAGCCAAATAACAGTTTACTTGCCATTTTCTGCAGACTGTTTACCAAACACAATCTGTGCACACTTCTGTTAACCTTTTTTTCCATTTTCTTTCTTCTTTTCAAAACTCCCTGCTTTAATTCATAATACACTACTTTATACCATTAATTGCCTGCAAAAACTTTCATATCGTTACTTATTTTATCGCAAGCTTCCTAGTATTTGTAATTCACTCTTACTCACACGTTCATCTGTTATCAACAAATATATACGTATGCATCGTATTTGTGTGCAGAGTAAAGCTAAATAAAACAGTAATCAATATTTGTTTTCTCTTTGTTTCAAAACACATAACGAAGACTTTAGGAATCAAATAAATTTTAAATTATACCCAACTTTGTTTTTTTTTAAGCTCTTTTTTCTTTCTTCTTCTACTTAAGCCTATTGTAAAGTATAATATCCGAGGTACTGTCAATTTTTGAACGGAATCAGTGCAACGTAGAGGGTGTAAGAGCAATTCGAAGCGCTCTGAAATTTGATGCATAATGTAAAATAAATCAGGTTCGTTGGTCAAAGGTTAAAGAACGCATGTACCGGAAGAAACACCACATCTTCATTAAGTGATCACTCAAAGTAAACATAACCTAGGGAAAAGCAGCAATATAATACAAAAGAAGTCAATTGAACTTGAACTAAGAAACAAGGAAAAGTACAATAAGCCAGAAGCTGCAGTGTTTAGGGAATACAAAAAGTCCTCCTACCCTTTATCCTCACAACTCTATCCAACAGTATACTTTATAGTTCATACGATACATAATTGGTTAAAATAATAAATCAATTATTTACCTAAAAGAATTTAAAAATTTCATAATCTATTTTTTGAACACATTATTATGGATGTGGATTAATTTTAACACTTTTTTAATGCAGTAACAACTTTTTTATTATTGTCACAAAGGGTAGTAAATGTCTACTGGTACAAGTTGTAAATGTTGCAAAAATATAAAAATGCTTATAAACAAAAGAAAGAAGCGATTTAAATAATAAAAAAAAGGTCAAGTCAAGGAAAAGTAAAACACCAGGAAAAGGATAATCGAGGAGATCCCATCTGTCATTTGTGGAATTCACCACAGTATGCTTTGTTTAGTTGCATTTAAAAAGTACGTAAGAGTAAGGCGACATTGTAACATGGGTTACACTAACGTTCTTCTTGTCAGCAAATAAATCTGGGTTATTCCTCCTGAAAAAAAAAATTTAAAAAAATAAAAAATACATTTAAACTCATCCGTTGCATGCCGTTAAACTCAAATTTTGAATTTACTTGAAGTACGTGGAATATAAGATGGGAACAAAATTGTTCACATTTGAGTAGTTGGCAGACAGGGTGACACCCTCACCCTCGCCGATATCAGACAGGAAAACGTAACCCTCTGATTTTTCATTCAGCCTAGGAAAAAAAAAAAAAAATTGAAGATATTCAGGAGGGAAAATCAAACATGTTTCTTTCTGTTGGCATTGTAATAATTATGGCATCTATCATCAGTAATAAATTGCAAGAAATATTTGATAAAGCATTATTGGACTTTACTGATACTTAATTTTATTTAATTATAATTATCTGATTTATTTGACTGAGAAGATTGCAAGTCAGATCTCAACTAAATACACATTATATGAGCTGTTATATTTGAAAGTAGTATGAATCCATTTTTTCGTGTATATCATATTTAAGGGTTTGCATTAGTATTAATATAAAAATATTAGCAAACATTAATCAATTCGAGTGATATTTTTGAACACCATACACCTTTTAAAGTTTATTATGGATTTAAAATTACTCAAACTTCTTTCCTCGTCTGATCCATATTTCATCTTTTTTTTAAATATTCATGGGTCTTATTTCTATAATAATAAAAAGGAGCTCCAATATTTCCGTGAAAATTTTATTACTCTCACCAACATCACTATCAGACGAAATGTGACTGTATGAAATATTATTTACTTTGAACTTTTTTTTTCTTGGTTAATAACAATTATATTTAAATAATACGCTACAATCTATTAGTGTAAGAGTTGTAAACTGAACAGTTCAGACTTGCGAAATAAAAATGAACAAAATCAGTACAATGACTTCTCACCAATTCATCCGAAGAATAATAGCATTTATCTTGTTAACAATGTTGTTCTTAGGAAACTAGAATATTTGCTAAAGTGCAATGCGCACTGAAGCCATAATAATCAATAATATTTGCAATTACAATTAATTAAGGTTTTTAGTTTAAATAAAAAAGTCAATGGAATGAGCGGGATTCAAACCCACGATCTTCGGCTAGATACGCCGTTGCTCTATCGTGACCTCAATCCACTCAGACTCTAACTTCCTATCTCAACCTCACTTTACAAGTTATCCCTCCTTTTTGCAAAGCAGTAGTGGCGTATCTAGGCGAAGATCGTGGGTTTGAATCCCGCTCGTGCCATTGTTTTTTTGTTTTTTTAATCTCAACTAAAAACCTTAATTAACTGGTCAAGCGGACCACAAAATTAGTGAATTTAATATTTGCAATAAAAAACTTGTTTTAATTGTAATGATAATAATGGACTACTGGATTTTATAATTACTAGTAATGGACTTATATTTTTTGTTTGCTGTTACATTTCATAGCCAAAGTTTTTTGTTTACTTTTTCTAAAAAATCGTTCCCCAGTGAATGTATGATTATAAATATGGAGAGGTGTCCATATCTTACTAAACTTACCATTAACTCTTTTTTTTAGTGATCTTACACCAATTTCAAAAAAGAACAGCTCATATTTGTATTATTTGGATGGAAACAATTATACTTAACATTGTCAAGATGTTTATTATTTAAAAAAATAATCATAAAATAATACTTATTGAGTAGTAAAATAATTCCGTAGCGTTTTTTTTTAATTAGGTAAATTCAATTGAAATTTCAGGTATGTGAAAAACAAACTTAATAAAAAAATATATTAACCATTTTATTCCTCTACCTAGTGCATCGTAGGTGTAATTTTGGATTTCCGTTTTCCCAGAACATGGGTTTTATACGTTATTAAAACACCTCGATGTGTTTTCTTCAGTTCTGAAGTAAAAGTTTTCCTATTATGGTTTTGCAGAAGCGGGAATAAAAGAAAATCTGAAAGGGCAATGTCAGGTGAATACAGTTAGACTAGGGTTATCTAGGTGTCAAAAAAAAAAAAAAAAATCCCCTAGCTATTGTATGCAGAATATACTGGGTTTGGTTGGGCAGAAGAAGCTTATAACAATTCTTCTCTATCTGTAAATGCACCTTTTGAGGAGTCTAACTCAGCTTTTGGAGTTGTTAACTGTGGTGCTGTTTTCTCCAGGCTTTTCCTCTCTGAATTTTTATTAAGGATTCAATTGTCATCCTCAGTTATCAATCTTTTTAGAGACAAGATGAGTTACGGGTGTCTGTGATGTGGGTTTGTTTTTTTTAAACAAAAATTTGAATATGGTTATCATTGACAGTTGAGGGTCATGAGGGTTTGAGTCTCATCAGAGTACTTTGCATCTTCTAAATCAAAATTTCTGTTTTGGTTTTCAAAATTTGTGTTTCCAGGAGCCAGGAAGCGATATATGAGTCTAATGAATCTTGGTACAAGCCAAAACACTTCTTATTACCTAAAATACTAGCTATATATATAAAAGAAATTATGAAGAGCAGGGGAAGAGAGAGAAAAGTCTTTGTGGGAACAGGTGCAGAGGGAGTGGACGTGCCCTCTGATCCTTCGGTAGCTCTGATTGTAGAAAATAAAGGCAGGTTTTTCACAATTCTTCCTCTCCGCCCTTATATTTTGGCCTATTTTTTATTCAAAACACAACAGGGATAAAATTGAATTACTGAAAAAACGCTACTGACATATTTTAAAAGCCAATATATCAATAATCATTAACCATGTTTAACTTATTAAATCTTTCTTTTGTTGAAAATCCCTTTTTTTACCTTGCTAAAAGAAGAAGGTTCTCCGTATATCCAAGTTTTGTTTTATACACTGTCGGTGTTAACGACTTCTTAACTTTTATCGTCTCTTTATAATATTCTAATAAATCCACTTTCATAACGGTTTCGTTATGTTCAGCCAAAGAGGCTGAAAGCACATGAAATTAATAATACAAATGAGTCAATAACAATATGCTGTTGATATTTACCTTCTTCATTAACAGAGAGGGATGTGAGATTTTTTAGATTTAACTCCCTTCCGTTATTGAGCATCGTCGACCCAGGAAGAAGCAACATTAATGCATCCATAGCAAACGCTTCTTCTTCACTCAATCCATCGATTTCCCACTGAAAGAGAATAATTTTTACTCAGTTTCGTTACATAAAATAACAATTACAATTAATCCAATTTAGATATATCAAATTGTCTTTAAAGAAACAACATCCATCGATTAACAAATGACAAATTGAATTTTTTTGTCATTATTCACTTACAACGAGGGAGCTACAATGGATCAACAATTTCATTGAAACTTTTTAGTGATACTAGATCAAAAAAATATTAAGAAGAAAATAAATTCTGTTCAACCTATTTGACCTGTATGCAGAATAAATCGCACAACGAGGTTGGCTCGAGGAATCCAAGGTGGGAGTTAAAACAGCTTGAAGAACCATTAACACTCTCTGATATGCATATTACATCTGATGGTTGAAAACGAGGAGTAATTGAGAGGCTATGACAACAGTGAAAGAATAAAGCGCAAAAGTTGGGTTGTAATTGGACCTCAAAAAGCCAAGATAAAGGGATTAATAACTAGCAAATAGAGGGAGGCAGTGACACACTGTATTTTTAGGTGCGAAGATTACTGCAGACATGGCTGCACCAGGAAATCAGATGATTTCTTCCGAGAACGCCGATGGCAAACCCTGATAGAATAGTAGTAGAGTACAGACATGAGACAATACACTGACAACGAAGGTCAGCAAAGTTGAAGTAAAAGTATTCTCAGATAGACTATAAGAAAGGCTGAGCAAAGAAAGATAGACGTTTCTGAACTATGGTTTTGGAGGAAAACTCTGAGAGGGCCTTGTACAGTAAAAAGATCAAACCAGAAAATAAACCCAGAAAAAAATGATATTACATAGAAAACTTTGGCCACATAATGAGAAGATAGGATAAACTGGAGAAGAAGCTGAGATGCTAGGGAAAGTTGGAATGCTAAAGGAGCAAGATGAATGATATTCTGGAGGTGATGGACTCAACAGTAGGAAAAATGTGGATTGTGCTGGCCAACAGAAGCCTTGGCATGGGCTGGTTGGTCGTGAAGTGTCAGAAGAGACAAAACGAATAAACAACATGAGGAGAGAGGTGGCCGCAACGGTTTAATCGTTGATATAGTGCTCATCACTGTAAGGTAAAGGTCCCAGGTTCGAATCCACCTGCATTTGAACCCAACATACTTACAAATAATTAAGGTTTCTAGTTGAGGTAAAAAAAAAAAATCGATGGCATGAGTGGGATTTGAACCCACAGTCTTCGGCTGAATCCGATGCTGCCCTACCACTTGAGCTATCGTGACTACGATCCAATCGGACACCAACTTCCTATCTCAACCCCACATTTTGAATTTTCTTTTTTTTTTTTTTTTTTTTTTTTTTTTTTTTGCCATTTTTCAAATGTCATGTTATCTGATAGGATTCTCGACAACGAATGAAATGGTCCACTTGATTAATTAATACATTACAATTAATTAAGGTTTTTAGTTGAGATAAAAAATTAATGTAAAAATGACAAATGGCTAAAAGGAGGGAAAATTCAAAAAGTTCAAACCCTCATGTCCCCCCCCAAAAAAAAAAAAATTTGGCTACTAGTTCAACAAATATTTAGATGTAGAAAATAAATTTTATTTTGAGGCTTTGGGCCCATTTGAACAACGATAAACTACAAAAATTGGGACATGGCAAAATAAATACATTGGGTTTCCAGAAAATAATGCAAGTTTTTATGTTTTCTTTCAATTACCCCTTTCTACAATTTATATAATCTTTCAGTTAGAAAATCGACTGTCATTAAGCATTAAATGACCATCAAAAAAATCATTACGACGTTTGTGCAACACTTCCGTGCCAAAACAAAACCGAACCTTTTCTCGATAGAAGAATTGTTACTTGTGATGAAAATTCTCGTACAAATTCTCTATGATTACAGTGGCATTCCAGGCAGTGGCTACACAAAGAAGCAGAACATTTTCCATCAAAAATGTGATGGTGTCTCGAGGGCTTCATTTGGCTGATTTACTACAGCTTCTTGAATACAGGCAAAACAATCAATGCCAAAGCGTATTGCTGTCAAATTGAAGCAATGCACCAGAAATTGGCATCATTGAAGCCATCTTTGGTTAATCCGACAAGTTTGATTCTGTTACACGAAAACTATCGCATCTTGGGAAAGATGTTATGCCTCATATTCCAACTACCATTTTTTCAGACACTTTGGTAAAGGTGTACAACATAAAAAATTTATTGCTCAAACTTCAATAGAAAATGCGTTTACACAATTTGTTTATAATAAAGACTCAAAATTCTATTTAGAAATTGCCATTATGTTGGGACAAATGTATTGATAGTGATGGAGGATATTTTAATTAATAAGAAATATTTATTTTATAACCGTAAACTTTAATTATTTTCAAGGCAACCCAATGTAAATAAAGATTTAAAAGTAATAGCATAGGAATAAATGAAACATACTAAATAAAAATTCCGAAGAACAGTAAATACAACATCCTCGGTGTTAAATTGGAGGTACTCAATGAAATGAGATTTAAAGATGAACAATAAAGACCCATGGTGAATGGAGTGAAAGAGGGTATTCCAGAGGTTGAACCGACTTAAAGCAGTGGATTGAAATGTAGAGATTAGAAGGGAGGAAACAAGTGTGGAGACTGTGTACAGAAGGCTTAAATGTTAAAAGATTATAAATATAGAAAGTGGAAAGAGAAGACATTGTTTCATAGAGGAAGGAGGCAAGAAAGTATAGCCTCTGATAGGAAGGGATACAGCCATTTCAAACCTAAGTACGAACCGAAGAAAGCAGTTCACAATTCCGAGTTGTTTAACAAGCTCACCGGTTGAGTCCACCATAAACCAACCTCCAATCCCCATAACCGAAATAATTCAGAATCGCAAGAGAAGAGACCAGGAGGTTATGGGTGTAGAATGGGAAGAGGCTTGCATGACAGAATAGCGGAGGGTGAAAAAGCAGTGGTGGGAGATTTGGGGCATTCGAGTGTAGAGTTTGATCAAAGACAATCCGCCAGTATTTGACAGATAAAAGGACAGCTATTTTGTTTGGCTGACATTATTTAGTCTGTTGTTAGTTGTTGGCACGATTGATTTTGCAACCTGACACTGGTCAAAGACATGCTACTGTGCTAGTCAAAGAAAAGACCGAAGATGGAAAAAGTAGTGACTAGCAATGGATCATATTTTGAATAATATAAATTGTTATCATTTTTTCAAAAAACAAAAATAAATCCTTTAAAACTTTTTTTTTGCCACCAATATTTCATTGCATAGTATTAAAAACAATGTTACCTACTTCACATTAATAAATTAAATCAACTTACCAACCAAGTCTTATTTTGTCTTTCAAGGTTGTGGTTGATGTAATTTTGCAAATGCTGAATTATTTCTACAGGCTCTGATGAACCGGTGAATGGTAAGTAGGCAAGATCAACATTTGCACCATTATTCTCCATTACACCAGTCGCAGATACTAATCTAAAAAAAAAAAAAAAAAAAATTGACAAAATTAATATCACTCGCAGTGCGATGTGTACACACTCAAAAAATGTACCCAGAAGCGTTTCTAATAGTTTCACTCCACTCTTTAAGACATTCGATACTTTCATCAAGATAAGTTGTCTTTACATGTGTCCAAAATAAGTAATCATCATGTATTTTATTCTGTACAGTATGATCTATATATTCATCTTCAAATTTCTCATCTTCAAACAGATATTCAACTTTGTCAACATGAATTCCATCAAATCCAACATCCAACCAATTCTTGAAAACATCCTAAAGAAAACGAAAAATCTTAAGATCTTAGGAGTACAGCACAAAAACAAACAAATACCTTGAAATAATTAACAACGTCTTTGTTACGGAAATTCAAATCTGGTTGTGTCTCCTTGAACTGATGTAAATAAAATGATTGTCTTTCATTGTTCCATGTCCATGCCTTGCCGCCAGTTACACTCAACTAAAAAAAAAAATTATTTAAAGCACACAAAATGTTCTTTTTAACTTATTCGCATTATAAATGCTTTTTTTCCCTACTAGTTGCTAGGTTATTGCAGCATTTTCTCTGCCTCACGTTTTTTCATTGATAAAATTTGGCTCTCCGGTATGAGGGAGGTCCTAGCGACCATACATTTTTAAGGACTTTCTGTGACACAATTATCATTTTTAATTGGTCCTTCCACATTTGGTGAAAACACTGTGCAACCCATGTGCGCTCATATTGTACATACACTGCGGGCCAACTTAAGTTCGGCAGGCCTCAGGGTACGGAATATTCCATTGAGGAGGCTAAATACATTCAAACTGACTAGAAACTTTCATACTCAATTATAAATTTTGGAAGCACCGGGGTTTTACTTGTCTTGTCCAAAACACTCTAAAAATTTACACATAAAACTAACCCAGATTGGTGGGTCTGTGAGCTATTGTATATTCTGTCACAGATTCACCTCCACGTACAAGATATTAGATACATTTATACAATATGTACAGATAAAATTTAGAAAGGCGTTGGGTATTTGATATTCCGCCAGTCCCTCTTCCTTTTGCTCTAAATACAATTACCTTAAAAAACTAACCTCATTGGTACATCTGTAGGGTATTTTAAACTCTACCTCACATTCATTCATGCTAATAAATACAGCCATCCAGTAAAATAACTAAATTAGTTTGGTGTGTCTGTGGAGTACTTCATATTCCATCACAAACCCACCCAGCCCATTCATTCACTCCAGCAATTATCCTAACAAATACATTCGTTCTATATGGGAAAACCATGTGTGGAAAGGCATCAATCAAATATGACCTATGTGCCTTCAATCACTTCAGATCCTAATCAAATTTTTACTGCCATCACCTGTGTCTTAGAATAATGGGAGACATTTTTTTCTGTGCAGTGTCAACTGTTTCACACTCTGCTGTGTTTTACAGTGGGCTCCTCCGTGGCCTTTATTAATTAAAAGATGCCCATGCATTAACCTGGTGTGGCCAATTAGTAATCAGGATGTCACTATCCTTTGTACACGGCCCACCGTTTGACCAACGACCTATCTTTTAATGTGTTACGGTCTTGCCAATCTACTCAATATAAAGGTTTAAATAATTTTTGGCTGGGCAGAGATTCATCTCCAGATCACATTTGGTAGCACACTCAACTGCTTTGATAAATAGTCATTTATCTTTGAATAAATGCTTACCCAGTTGTTTGGTGGATCATCTGAAGTCTTCCCTTCTTTCCACACGTAATAATCGTTAAACGGTGGAATATTGGACTCGGACTTGTTGAACCATTCATGATGAATGCTCGAAAAATTAGGCACTACTTTCAAAAATGTGTGCATACCTGAAAATAAAACAAATTAAACATAATCTATTCGCAATGTTGGAAAAACGTAATTATTTATTTATTTTTTTTTATTTTTTATTATTATTTTTTTTTTTTTAATGTAGCAGATAAAGAGATCAGAAAAAAATGTCATATTTATTAAAGATTTAAGATCTTTTATTATTAATTAAAGAAATATTGAAATTTACAATGTAAAAAAATACTCAATATTTTCTCTATTGACACATTTTCCTTGTTTTGTTGATATTTTTCGTTTTTAAAAATCATTTTTTGTTATGGATGATAATAATTTCAATTGTCCCGGAGTAACAATTTCTCCACATATATAACATATAAAATAAAAAATACTATACGAAGTTCTACCTTTTTCCTTCAACATGGTCAAGAGGTTTTTAAGCTGATCTAGTGTGCCGAGCTCCGGATGGAGTTGTTTGAAGTCGACAACATGATCAAGCCCTTCATCTGACGATTTCATGAGCGAGCTAAACAGAACCGATGTAACGCCAAGCTCCTCCAAATAATGAACTTTGTTTTCAAATGCTGAAAAAGAAAAAAACAATTTTAAAACTCCTCCACCATCTGCATCTAATGTGTAACTTTACACCTTGGAAATTGAACTTTTTTCCTATAATACTACTTTCCTCGCTGCCATTTCACACACCTCTTTTAGTGTGAGGATTGCCTTACCGAACTAGCTGAATATGTAATCCAGAAAATGTTTCACATTCACAAAGAGTTGTCGATGTCTCTGGTTCAAAAGTGGCCAGTTTATAATTCTAATATAAGTCTATAATTTTTTGCAAATCCTCCCTGAGGAATCTGATCAAAGCTGAGAAAGAGGTTCTTCGCCTTCCTTTTTGAGACATTTAGCTTAGCTTGCTTCATACCTGGTGCTTTTGTTCGGTGACTGAATATTTATTTCTCAAGCCATTTTTCCGACTGAAGCATACACTCCGTTGCATTTGTTGTGGGTCAGGTTCTATGTGTGAAAAAGCCTTTTTTGGCCAGTTGGCTTCCTTCTGTACCGTTATCCCGGAATCCACTTTACAGAAATCTCATTGTGTTTGCCCAAATCCATTAGGCAATTTAGGCACTCCCAAACGAATTTGGAGTTGGAACCATACACATTAAGTGCCTTTATGGCTGCCTGGATGTCTGAGAATATATAAATCTGTGCACAGTTGTATTCAGTTTGGAAAATGGTTGAGGTTAATCTAAGGTGTTTTGCCAGTGGCCATTTGCCACCATATTGGGCGACTTTTTCAAACTTGGGGCTACCATTCTTCCGAAGGTCTCTCTCTATTATCTATGTCCACTTGGAAGGGAGGGTATGACAAATTTGAGTTTTTCTTCGTTTCAAATTTTGTCAGGTACCATTATAGCCATTTCATTTATTTGAATTCTCTTCAGAATTTCGTCGTGGCTCTTCTTTAGGCTTTATTTCCTTGTATCTCACCCTCTGAGTATCTCCTGTCAAGTCATCTCTTATACATATATAAGGGTGGAAGGTCAAATGCAGTTTCCAAAGCCCAACAATGGAAAAAAAACTTCATGCTTCCAAACAATCTATAAGTTTATGAATAATTTTTTTAAGTAAGTTTTCCTCTTTGAATGTAATACTTAATTATTTTCTGACAAATAATTACATGAAACAAATTGTCGAAAAAAAAATTCCAAAAACCAAGTATATGAATCATTTTTAATTATTTAAATTAATTTACTCTATCGACAACAGCTATTTCACTAAATCGTCTCTCTGAAAGCTTTCACTAGTCCAAATTTGAAACACTAAATGGTCAGATGAGAAAAAAAGAATCGCCAATCAAAACTGCCAATTAAACTGACAATCATTAGAAAGAATGTTTATTTTTTATTGGCATTTGTTTGAAAGCACAATCGAATAAGATTTGTCAATAACATCATTGAAAATTCATGCAAGAAAAAAAATTGTTTTCTTTTTGGAAAAATTAAAAAATAAACCAAGAAATGTATTAATCGTGTAGTTCTAATCCACAACGACAGTCCAATTTGAACACCTGTCTGCCTTTTATTTTGTAGCAAATAGCCCGAGTTACAAACTATTCATTCAAAGATAACCAATTACTGATGTAAGATCTGATAATTTAGGCCCATATTTTTAACAACAGGTATTTGTTTTAACGTGTATCATTCATTTACTCCAAAGTTTAAAACTAATATTTTATCTTATTTATTTGTTTTTTGTTTTTGTGATAAACTGATAATGAATCACATTCAGCAACGGTTCTCTAAGTAATACAAACGCAGTGTAAGCAATTCTGTGGAAAAAAAATTATCTATAATCCCACGTCCTAATCTATAGATAATGCACATTTTAAAACATCCAAAACAGAATATTATGATGGTTAACTATCGTCTTGGGAAAAAAGCGAGATTTAGTGTCTAAAGTTGGTTTTAATTTTGGGACACCAAGGCGACAGGGTCTTTGGTTTGAATCTAGTGTTTTAAGTAATGATTATTTGTCAATAGTGGGACACCGCACCTCACTACGTAGGTTTGTAGAAAAAAAATTTCTTTTTCTTGCCAATGTTGTTTCTATCTTTATTGAGATCATCTTTAGGGCTTGGGATTTATAAACGTTGTTTAAATTTTACAAATACATAAATGAATGTATACAAATCTAGCAAATTTTAGATTAAAAAAAAAAAATTAGAAAATTAAGAATTAAAAGACCCTGAATATGATCTCAATAAAGATAGCAACGTTGGCAGGATAAAGAAAATATTTTTCTAAAACCTAGTCAAACCAGACCGCAATTCACTATCAACAAATAATCATTGGCTAACGGTCTCTAACTCTAAAAACCACACATTTTTACAATTAATTTTTTTGTTTATCTTCCATCCCTCCAGAGGTTTGATCAGCGCATACCTCTTCTTATGGTCAAAATAGCCTTATTAAATTAAGATGAACCCTTTTTCAGCATCGAATTATGTTATGCCTAAGTGAAATGTAAATCTTATTGTACCAATGGTTTATAAGAATGTAAACACTTATTTGTTCTATAATATTATTTTAAAATTAATGGTTGGTCTAATAAGACCAGTTTTAATAAATAAATTTAATTATTAAAAAATGCCTTTTTAATTTAAGCTAGCACTATTTCACTTCAAATCAACCTTTTTTAACCTCAGATTAAGCCTTTTTAATTACAAATTAACCCTTTTTTAACGTAAAATTAATGTTGTTTATTTCAAATTAACCCTTTCTAAATTAACCTTTGTTTTTAAATCAGAAATTAAACCTTTTTAACATCAAAATAACCCTTTTTAATTGCAAATAAGCTTTTTTTTTTAATTTCAACTTAACCATTTTTGACATTAAATTAACCCTTTTTATTTTGAAATTAACTTTTTTTCATTTCAAATTAACACTTTTTAGTTAGCATCAAATTAAATCTTTTTAACATCGAAATAGCCCTTTTTTTAATTTCAAATTAAGCTTTTTTTTTAAATTTCATATTAACCCTTTTTGACATTAAATTAACCCTTTTTATTTTGAAATTAACTTTTTTTTTAATTTCAAATTAAAACTTTTTAGATAGCATCAAATTAAAACTTTTAACGTAAAATTAATGTTGTTTATTTCAATTAGCCCTTTTTAACATTAACCTTTGTTTTTAAATCAGAAATTAAACTTTTTTAACATGAAAATAACCCTTGTTGATATTAAATTAAGCCCTTTTTATTTTCAAATTAACTTTCTTAAATTTCAAATTAAACCTTTTTAACATCAAAATAAGCCTTTTTAATTTCCAAATTAGGTTTTTTTAAATTTCAAATTACCCCTTTTTGACATTATATTAACCCTTTTTATTTTGAAATAACTTTTTTTTTAAATTTCAAATTAACAGGTTTTTTTAATTCCAAATTAAAACTTTTTAGATAGCATCAAATTAACCCTTTTAACGTAAAATTAATGTTGTTTATTTCAAATTGACACTTTTTAACATTAACCTTGGTTTTTAAATTGGAAATTAAACCTTAATTTCAAATTAAAGTTTTTTTTTTTCATTTCAAATTAACCCTTTTTAACTACAAAAATAAGTCTTTTTAATTTCAAAATTAACTTTCATAAACCTTTTTTTAATGTGTGGTGATTAATGACCGGTGTACGATTATTCAGACATCATGAGATGCTGTCTGGTGTGAGTCAAAAGAGCCCTATTGTACCAACAAATTAGGCCTTTTTAATTTCACATTAACCCTTTTAAATTTCAAGTTAACTTGCTTTAACATCAAATCAATCCTTTTTAGCGTCAGACTAACCTTGTTGACTATTTCAAATTAAGCTTTTTTACTATTTCAAATGCCCCCTCCCCTTTTAATTTCAAATAAACCATTTCTAATTTGAAACTAAGCCTTTTGGCTTGAAATTAACCCTTTTTTACTTCAAATTACATTGACCGCCAGCCAAACAGCCCGTCAGCTATTCAAACAATAAACTGACTAGTCGTCGCACAAACTGTGAGCAAGAACCATCCTTTGAAAAAATAAAACAATAGATCTGACATTCAGGTAATAAAACTTTGCGCACATAAACAGAGACAGTAAATCAACAAAAAAAAAAAGCAACGAATCCACCAACCAGACAGATAGTCAGTCAGCCAACCAGAGAGGCTTCGACCAACCATCAGACATACTATCAGACCGAACTAGTCAACTAGTCATCTAAATGTACTAACAAATCGGCTAATAAACAATCAATAGACAGATGCCAGTGAACAAGCAAACAGACCAGGCATCCAATTATGATATTTATCAAATTACTTGCGTCATTTATGTATTAGTGGAGTAATATAAATATAAGTAAACCGGGCACTTTCAAGTTGTTTTTTCAGAACATGTATTCCTGGGTATTAATTCAAAACTACAGTAGTTTCATTTTGGTTATTGTTTGGTACATATATTTGTTACAACAGATGGGTCCGCATATTTTCGTCGTTTTGATCACAAGTGAACGAATGATCTTTGAAGAGAGAAGTCTGACGGGTGCCGGATTGATGAAATGATTATATCAATTGAAAAATTGAGACATGTGGGTTTTATGGTACTAAATAAATAAATATCTCTTTTATCGGAACAATGTAGCGCCTTTCTTTCCCACAATTTGGTTTGAAGTCTTTTGAATTGTGGTACAAATTGAAGGAAGCGTTGTTAAAGGGGCGGAAAGAGTCATCAAAGAGTAGACCTCGGATCATTTTAGCATCGGTTTAATATTGTAATCGTGTAGAATATCAAATAAAAAGTTTATTAATTTAAAAAATATTTTGTCGGGCTCACCTTTGATCGGGTTTTCCTTTTGACCGTAATAGTCTCCCAGGTCGACCTGGTAGAGTATCTGGTCGCCTAGGGGCTCCTGGACGGGCGGAGAGCACTTGGGGGCGAAGAAGATGATTGCGACCGCCCCGGCGAGCATCCCGAGCCACATGAGCCAGAACAAGGCGAACAGGAACCAACGCAGCTTCACCCAAAAAGGGTCGTTGGCGAATTTCATCAGCTCCTCCTTGCCCATGCCGACGAAAGCCTGGCTCACTTCGGCTATGCTGATGACCGTGTCCCCGTTGTTTTGGGGCCCTTCCTGGAGGAGGATGTCTATTTTGGCGTTGGACTGATCAACCAACATCTCGGATGCCTCTTTGTCTTCGGGAGAGAGCTTCGAATTGGCCTCCATAGAAACGGGCTCGTGAAGTTGCGAAATAAAACCGTCAAGCGAGTGTAAAACACGGGCGTAGACAAACGAGACGAGACCAAGTAAGGAGAACTGACTGAGCCAACGTCGATTGGCGACGTACGTCGATAACCTAACTGAAGCTGAACCGTTGACGGCTGGTCGAAATCGAATGGCCGCCGGCAGGTCGTTCACATACGAACCGCCTTAACTGAACGAACGAACCGATCCCAGATTTATTTTCATTTTTAAATGTACAAGTAGAGCTTTAAGCTCCCTTACATATTAGAAATAAATTAAGTTTTTTAATCATAAAAAATAATAACAGCAATAATAATAATAATAATAATAATAATCGCTCGTGACACTAACTAGTTCATCTCAACCAAGACCTTACAAAAAAGGTTATATAAAAAAAAAATAAAATAATTAACATGGTCAAATTAGACCATTAAACATAAACGGATTCATATAATAACAATAAACAATAATGACAATAATATTTTTCTTAAATATTAATTATTTATAATCAAATGATGAAACCACATTTCGAAAGAATAGAAGATGACATGTTTTTTAAAAACTCAGATAGACCAGAAACCAGCCAGCGAAGAACCAGAATGCACTTCCCATGGAACCAAATTCCACTCTTGACCCGGCAATTCCGCGTTGAAGGCTTGGGATTGGTTCATTTGGATAAGTTATGAGGAAAGATAGTTGAACACTGGGGACATACATTAACATAGGATGAAATATGACGCCTCGTTTTAAGACCACAACACAGTATCTAATGCAGGAATGATAAGTAATTTGAAGGCGATGAGCAGATTGAGAGTCTAAGGGAAGTGTAAAAATAACACTGCAGTAAGAGAATTATTAGGGTTTTAATTAGAAGAACTCTAGTTTTCTGTGGAGTGAAAAAGCTAAAGCATTAAAGATAATGGAAGCTTGAGTAGATAGCTGCTTGAGCACTGAGTCATATTTAATATTGCGAAAACCTAGTCCACAGCAGGACCTTGAGGGCAGCCCTTCCATTCTGATTTTGTTATTTTCTGCCAGAGTTTCTGTCCAATGTAAAAAGAAACTTACATATTTTTCCTCTTTTTTTTTTTTTTTTTTTTTTTTAATTTTCTTCAATTAACTTGTCAGTGTGTAGAATTTAGTGACTTAATTAATGATTGTTTACAAATCGTGACATGGGGTCTGATATAATGTAGGTTTAGAAAAACATTTTCTTTTTTTTTTGTGCCATTTTTTTTTACGATAAGCATTTTCTACAATACGATGATCATCAAAGAACTTATCCATGACTGTTTCAAGGTTATCTTTAAACTCACACGTATAACTTACGTCCAGTTTCTTAAGTATGTATACAATTAAATTGTTTTTCGACTTACCTACAGATGGTTTGTACACCAAGTTCCAAGGATTTTGACCATCAGACAGAATTTCATTAATTTTTCCAAGATTCTATCTAAGCTTTCATTACCATCTGATGATATTCTTTCTTTTCATCAAAATGTTCCTTCTTAATGTTATCGTCATTCTGCTACTTCCTTACATTCTTATAATTCCTTCTCTTTTTCATGACTTCTTTTCTTTTATCTGTAAGTTCTTTATTACACTAACATACTTTTTTATCAGCCTCCAATATATTAGTTGTTATGGGAATTGATTTACTGCATGCTTTTCCTGTAGTTTTGTAAAACGTGAAACGTACTAGGATAGGATATAGGAAAAAAGGAGATTACCACAGGACCTTCTGCACCTCGACAAGAGTGGATCTTATTGTGCTCTTGTTTTTTTTTTGTTTTTTTTTCGGTGTGTTAATCGACCTCCAAAGCCTTGCCAGCTCCTTAGTTAGGCTCTTGCTTCTGGTTTTTCCTCTCCTTGTTGCAAAAATCTGCAGCTACAAAGAACTTCAAAAAAACATAAAATGTGTTCGGCAGTTTCTCCTTATCCTGCCAGTATCTGCACAATGTTTCTTCTGTCTGAACTCCTCTCTCGTGCAGGTGCCTTGTTAGATGACAGTGCCCTGTTAGGAGTCCAACCAGAATCCTGGTTCTGTTGTGATTCGAAGGCAATGAGCAGATTGAGAATCAAAAGAAAATGAAAGGTAGCAACTCCAGTAAGGAGAATAAAGTATTTTTAGGGATTTAATAAAGAGAACTCATTGTTTCCTGTGGAATGGAACAGTTAAGGTGTAACACCACCTAAGCGTGGAATTAAAAATAACACAAAATTTATAACTTTAAGACAAATATTAATAGGAGAGCCTTTGATTTGAGAAGGGGTAGGTAATCTGTGTTTGCTGAGAATTAATAAAGACTGGGATTTGTTATGGTTTAAAAGAATGCATTATTTCTTGACCATTGGTTGAGAAAATGAAGATCGTGGTTGAACAGAGATAACTACAGAGATGTTGCTTGCACAGCATGGACATTGAATGAACAAGGAAAAGATTAAATGTCTAAGAATAGAGCCTTGGAGTATGCTGCTAAAAATTGAGAGACAAGAGATGGAATTTGAAGCTTCAACTATCATGAGTTCTGTCATACAGATATATGATATTATTAGCAGTAGAAGAAAAACAAAAAATATGGGTCAATTTCAAATTAAGCAAATTATGATTTACAGAGCAAAACGCAATTGAAAAACCAAGTAGAACAATAATAGTATGCTTATTATCTCGAATTTATAAAATTTCTTCTCTAACTGCATTTAATTGCAGAATCTACCTATCTACAGAAAAGGAAGAAAAAAAAGTTAATAACTTAAATCGTAAATTATGAGAACTATGCTAAATGTTAAATACAGATTTTAATAAATAAACACTAAAGGCAATATAATAGGATGATTGGGCAGGGCTAAAATAAACAAACTGTTGGACTCAGGTAGGATTAAGGAAATCCCACACCTGTCGATAAGATAATGAGCATTGTCAAAATAAGATTGAGTCGGAAGGTCTAGACATTTGTTTATCGACCTGTCTGCAGTGTTTGACCAATGGAAGGCACAAATCCTTTATTTACAAAATAAATAAATATCTACAACAAAAGAAAGAACACAGGAGAGGAAAATAAATTGTAAAAAGTTGTAACAAATATATATTTTGTAACGTGTTTAAAAATAAAACAATTCCATAAATAGAAAATTTTACATTTGCATAGATGATAGCAAATAAGGCGATTTAATGATGTAAAATCAATAAGTATCAGACAACCTACTACTTCAGTTTGTAATTGCTGATGTGCCTAAGGTTTTCATAAGTTTGTAGCAATTGTTCAACCGTTTTTTGTCTCCTATTCCTTCGAGAGTTTTCGCCGCTTCGACCAACATTCCAGCTCGTTCACCCGGCGATGACAAAAGCGGTGCAGGCAAATGTTTACATGCGAGGTAAAGAGCGGCCGCGTGTTCACGCTTTCCACTCGAATTTTCTCCAGATTTATCTTGAAGGTGAAATAAATATAATTAAATACATACAATATAAAGTTGTTGTTTTTTTGTTTTTTTTTAATTTGTTTTTAATGTTTACCTTTCCCGCCACAAATCATTGATGACTTCGTAGGCCTGTGCCTAAGGCTTCTATCCAAGAAGTGTTGAGCACGTGCTGGTGAAGCTCCAGCTATCAGATGAACTGCTGCTTCATAAATGAACACTCTTCGGACAGCAGACTGTATTAAAAATAAAATTCCATAAACTGATTGCATATTTTTGTTGAATGTTGAATACAACAGATAACTTTTAGAAATGTATTGCGGTGTAAGATGGAACCATCTTCCTCACTATGTAATATAATAATAATAATAATAATTTGTAGATTTATCCCGTTTATATATTTCCATTTCCACCCTTGCCCCATTAGCACTACGGTGAGAAAAGCCCTATCGAAAGTGATTGTTAAAGGCGAGTTTATTCCAAAAGAGAATAAAGCAGATAAAATTCATTTGAGGCATTGCTTACTATACAAGTTCGATCTCAGATAAGAGTGGCGGATGCCTGTCACAATTTATGTACATTTTACATTGATAGATAGTAATTGAACGTGTCAACTGTGGTTCCAACGTTTTAGGTAATGGAGAAAGGCAAATTAGAGGAGCCATGGTAGCCGAATGGTTAAGGCGTCAGACTCTCGGCTAGTGGACCCTGCAGTCGTGGGTTCGATCCCCAGCGTCGCCTCTGGAATTTTTCTGACGCCTAAGGGGACTGGTGGCCGCAATGGAAAGAAATTGACGCAGCACTTATCAATGGAAGGGGCGGGACCGGATCTCAGCGACCCTGAATCTGGTCCCAACCCCCTTCAAAAATGAGTTTCTTAAATGGAAGAACACTGGTACAACATGGGCTTGCTTAAGTTCACATTTGTGTTGCAAGCCCTCCCCCCAAACATATGGAGCCAGGGGTAAAGTACAGCTGTACAGCTGCAGTGCACGGAGGGAACTCCTCCAGTCCCTGGTATCCTTTGTAAAAAAAAGACAAAACCCAAATTAAAGATCAGCCTAGTTGTGGAACACTTGAGGAGCTTAAAAGCAACAACTTATTAGCGGCATGGAGGATGAGGGCAAAATAAATTAACTGTAGCAGAGCTTTCCGATAGATTTCAGGTACATCGCACAAAAATAGAAAGAAGAATTTGCTCTCTGGGTTACGCTGTGAAACTCGATTTATGCATTCCCTGTGAATTGCCCCTCACAAACAAGCAACACTGCATGACTTGTTGCGTTTCACATCTTAATAGGAATAAATCGGAAGGGTTTATTTACTATTCGGTCTCTGGGGATGAGAAGTGAGTTCTTTACAAAAATGCCGAAGGTCTATTTTCAAGAAGAATGAAACACCACTATCGACGGCGAGAACAGGATTCTTCTCCTCTTAAGGTCCTATTGTCTATTTAAAGGAGAAATAATTTTTTAGAAGCCAGGAGGAGAACCATCGATCCCTCGTGAAAGGTAACCAGGCGTCACACTGCTCAGTTAGTTGAGCGATGAAACCAGTCTGAAGAGCCACTCTCACTGATCTTCTCTCTAGCAGCTCTCCACTCTTATAATTTACCTCTCCAGAGTATGGGAGTTTGTATTTTTTCTGCGTTCTCACCCATTCAAGTTTCAACCGTAATCCTGGGCTAGGCCTTATTTATTTATTTACACATTATAACCAATTACAAAAAATCACGATTTACGGATGAGCTCTGCGAGTGAAAAAAAAAAGTGTTGATTTCTTTTTATTTTATGTTTAATAAAAATATTTATTTCCATTTCCCCACTTTTAATTTCTTTTATATTTTAAGTTTTGTTTTATTCACTTCTTTTCAAGAAAAATGGCAATAAATAGAAAAGATTAAAAGATTAGCAGTTCGTCATTTCTTTCATATACAACCTTGCAATTTAGACCTTTAGCTGTGGAATTTGGATGAGATAAATTTGGTAAACACCAGCGGTGAGTCATAAGAAAGAGTTGATTCATTTCACTGGGCCAGCGGTTTTTCCTATGATTAAGAGAGTAAAATTGCTAAGTTAAGCTTAACAGTTGTCCCACCCCACACTCTCCAGACCTCACCCCTTCCTCTCCCTAGACGACCACTTAAAAGACAGGGAATTATTAAACAAAAATGCTCTGAAAATCAGACATATTTCTTCTAATCTAAGACGGAATTTTACAAAAAGTTGATATTTCTGCTCCCCAAATGCAGGAAGTGCATTATAAAAAAAAAGGAAGAAATTATGGATTAAAAATAAAACACATTTATATTTTAAAGGTTGGATGTTTTTTCTGAAAGGTGAAAAAACTTATGCACATACCAATGCATAAACATTTTAAGCATGGTAAAAACCATAGCCTTCTCCATTATTTGTTTGTTTTATAAAAATCTTGAAACTGATATTTGCTTATTTAAGTCAAGACAAATTGTATAAATATAAGTATAAAAAATAATATAAAGATAAAAAATTAAATAGGTTTTGAATGGTACTTACAGGGACAAACTGCGCTATCTGTTTCAGGGATTCAATATCAGAGTGGAAATCTTGAAGGAACAAGGATGTCACAGATACTGCCCCACTTTCCCATATTGACATTCTTGTTTCCAAAAGCCAATCGCATAACATAAGTTGTGACAGCTGGAATTGTTACATGCAAAAAATTAAACCCACCAATTCCAAACAAATACTGCATAACGGATATTAAGACATTTAAATATATGCTCACCAATGTTTTTTCATCCGCTTTATGGCTTGAAGTGATACTGTCGAGCAAATGATGCGATGCGTAAGATGCGTACTTTAACGTCACTTTGTGATTATTTCCTGATATAAACGATCGTCGCATTTGAAACCCGGCCAATACTGCTTTCGCCAATGGATAATTGAGGAGGTAGGATGGGACTTTTTCAGCCTGATTGTAAAGCGTTTCTGCTTCGTAATCTTCCCCCTGCATCCATAAAGTAGCCACTTTCATAATAGTCGTCCACCATTTTGCGGTTTTGTCCTCTACACCTGCCACGTCAAGGTTAAAATTAATAAACGGGATTTTTCCCCATTACATTATAAACAAAGCTTAAAACATGTCATATTTTTTGCATTTTGTGGGTGCCACTGATGATGGAGGAAGAGAGCAGAGAGGCAAACTGAACCTCAGCAACCACACCGATACCAGCGACAAGCCGACTCAACAGCACCGACAAACATGCTACACCTCGCCAACTTGTCAAAAAATAATATAAAAAATCTTTCTTTTATGTATATTCACTTAGTTACAGGTGGAGATGTACTCGATATTTCTCTATCAGCCTTCTTAACTACATAATTCACACCAATAAATCTCTCACATACTAGGGACACTAAAATTGCAGTAACAAAACAACCCTGTTTCCACCAAAAATTGGGACCCAGATTCTCATATCAGTTGGCATTCATACATGCTCTCTATAAGGAATCAAGGATTTGCACCCTTCAATTAGGTGGGATGCATCCAGCAACCCCTCTGCCAGGTGGTCACATACAGGGGGGGGGCTTTAGCCCAAAAGTGCCTGTGTCAACTTCACACGGCCTATTCTGAAGGTGTGGTTGCTCTTCTTCTATGAGTCATGTCCTCCTAGGGTCACGTATCAACAGAGTATCAATCTGTCCCACCAACACTGTTTTTTGTTGTCAGGGGGCCAGATCGCAGTCGTTAGGAATGTTGGGATGTCCTGGCCTTAGCTGCCTCATCTGCCTTTTCGTTACCTACCAGACCGATGAATTCGGATTCCCAATTTCTCCAACAAGAGCATTACAAGAGGGTCGATGGAGACCGGACCACTAACCATACCGAAAGAGACAGTGTAGAACCAACATCGTATTGAACCACCACTAGGTTAAAGATTATTATTTTACTATTACCCTCAATAATAACCTTAATTTTACATATTTTTTTTTAAATTAAGGTAATTGTTAAGGATGATAAAAAAAAAGGTAATTCATAATTTTTTTAAAATTTCAGAAATTAAAATAATTAATAGCACACAATTCCTAAACATAAATATGTAAAATATAAAAATAAAAATTGTAATAGACAATAAAATATGTAATATATTATAGTCATAAAAAATTACTGGCTGAAACAAAAGTGGAAACACATTTATTAGCAAAAGTGAAGATCAATCTAACAATTTCTTAATAAGGTCATGATTATTAATGCTTAATTACATCATAAATCAGTAAACAAACCTTCAAAGGAAGTGTTGTTGGAGAGTATTTCCAAATACGATGAAAGGATTTTAATAGTTTGAGTATTTTCTTCGTTTTCGGTGTTGGCTGGATTTTCGATTGCACGACTTCCAGGTGTGACTAACACTTGGAGGATACAATCAATCAGATGCTCACGAAATGCCTAGAAATAAATTGAAAATGTGTGGGGAAAAAAGACGATTAATCAAAAATCTATTTCAAATGCTTACTTTGCTGGCAAATGCGAGAGGATTGGTTCCATCTGTTAACTCGGTAAAAACATTGTTGATTTTATTCTTTTCATAATCCCAGTTGTGGTTCATTAAGAAGTTTTTGCCCTGGCTTGTAAATAGCCAGTTGGAATTCGAATTTAAACCGATTCGGCATCCAAGCCAAAAGTAAAACCTGCAACAAAAACGAATACAGGGATGAGAATATGCTGCAACAAAGCATGTGACTTTGAGATGAAGCGATCCCAAGGAGAAATTCAACAGTTTAACAAATAATAGAAGTAGAGGAAATTGTAAAAGGGCAAAACACAACATTCTTACCTACTAATGAACTGAAGTCCTGAGAGCTGTTTTAAATGAATTGCAATTGCAAAGTACATCTGTGCCAATTCTTCTTTAGTCATAACGGACCCAGCAGCTTCTGCTTGATTAGCAGCAGAAAGTGCGATAACGAAATCAGTTAATGAATACCTTGGCTCTATTAGATAAAGTCTGTGTAGGTGATGGTAGACCATAGCTTGCTCTCTAGCAGAACGCAAAGCTTCTTGACGAGCAGAACTAAAAATGAGAAGTTAAAAAAGCACAATAAATAATAAAAATTATAATTACAAAAAAACTTACAGGTTTACAAAAAAGCCTCCTTCGTGTTGTGAAAGCCATTGCCCAATCCATAGCCTATGTAAAAACTGGCGAATTACCTGCCACAAGCATGCAGCCATTAAGTGAATTTTGGTAGTGGGCAACGGCAAGTTCAGTATGTTTAGACATGTTAAGAGTTCCTGTTTTGCGCCTGCAGTGTTGGCCTAGAAAATTTGAATAAAAACAATATAATAGTATCAGCAATCCACATGTGCAAACAATATTAAAAATAAATTACTATAACAAGAATGTGATGTACATGTATCAAATATACCTTTGATATGTAAAAGTCTGCTTGCTTCCGATGGCGCCAAAAATTCATCGACTCTTTGGACTTCGCAGGAAGAACGATATCACCAAACATCAGCAATTTGACAAGGCAGCACAGCAAAAGTGACATATTGAAAACCCAAAGCAACACTGAGGAGCCAGCATTCCATATATCTGAGACTAAAATAAAACAAACAAAAAAAATTTTTTAAATAAAAATTTCAGTGCTCTTTCCCTAATCCATACTCCGAACTGGGGAAAAAATCAAGAAGTCAGATTTTAAAGGAAACAAATGAAACATGTGGGGTAAAACAGAATGATTGAGGAAAAGAGTATGAGAGAAAAAGAAAGCAAGAAAAAAAGAGTGTGTGTGAGAATGAAGAAAAGTGAATGAGAGAGAAAAATATGGAAAAGAGAGTAAGGGAAGGGAAAAGAAAGAGGAATTGAGTGAAAGAATAAATGAATGAGAGAGAAAGTGAGTGAATCCATGAGTAAGAGAAGAAGTGAATGAGCGTGGGTGAGCAAATGAGAGAAAATAAGTGGGTGTGAGAGTAAGATTAAGAAGTGAATGTTTGAATAAGTGAGAGATAATGTTTTTGCTCAGTTCTTCACTCCTAAAAAACCAAATGCTACATTCTTGAATTAAGTATAATATTCCTACCTACTACTTATAAATTGGTTAAAGCAAGGAAGAAAAACTTAAATAAATTAGAAAAAAGATTTCTTAAAGAAAAATTGACAGCATGTATGGAATAATAACAAATTGTTGGTTAAAATTGTTTACTTTACATGTTTCATATATAAATATATTTTTCTTTCTTTCTTTTTTTAAAGAAGCTCTGTAATCTAAATTTTTCAGTAATTGAAATTTCCCTCCGTGATTAGTTTGAATTTCTGAGAGAGGACTAAACTTTCTATTTGAAGTAAGTAATATTATCCTACCTTCCAGCAATGTCCGTCTTTCGAGTGTAGTATCCGAGTAGAAGTTGTTAGCTCCAAATTTATTGGCAAAGAATTTAAACGGATTGAACACCAAAATTGAAAGCATGAAGGCACAAAGCGTAACCCTGGTTTGGTCCAACATGCCACGCATCCTAACCGATTCATAATCTTCTTTTCCCTTAAAATGATAAAGAAATACTAGTTATAATTAATTACGTTTTGTAGTCCATTTTTATAAATAACTTTCTACATAACTGCTGTACGAAACGTTTATATAAACACATCTGAGAACTTCACTTACAGAAATTTCATTGAAAGTGATATCTTGCGGTGTCGGAGGCCCTGAATGGTCTGATCTTGTAGGTGAAGATATATCTGATCTTGGAGGAGTGATTCCACCAATACAGACTTCCTCTTTGCACGGCGATTGAGGGAGTAACCCATCAACAGAGTTGGAAGCCATCCTCAGAGCTAAATTTTCCTGTTTAAGCTTCTCATTGGACTCCCGGAGGTACCGAATGTATTCAATAGCTTTGCGCAAAATCAAAGATTTATTCATCTGGAAATAACGTCAAAAAGATAATTAAATTTAAAAATAAAATTACCTTCATGTATAAAAGTAAATGTCCATATGTGTATTAATCGTAAAAACAAAAACCACTGAACTGATGAAATGAAACTTTCACACTTTGTTTTCATTAATGCTAGGCAGGTTTAAAGGACTATAAAATGGGCATATAACAAAAAAAAAAAAAAAAAAAAAAAAAGGGGGGGGGGCATCAGGATTTACAACAAAAAAAGATATATAACTTTTTATTAACGCCCTTGGCAACGCTGGGTAATAAAGCTAGTTGTTGGTAAAATACTACCTTGGCAGCAGGCCCTGCTATGATGTCTTTAAGTTCAATTATACGGTCATTTATGCTCGTTCGGTATCTACGCTCAATCGCATTGTGCATATTTCTTTTGACTTCTTTAAATTTTGGAACTCTTTCCCTGGTCCCATTTTTCAATCGGTTCAATGATATTTTATCAGCTTCTAATATCACTGGGATACCTGAAACGATAAAACAATTATTCACCTATAACATTAAAGATATTGCGATGGGAAATATTACCTGTAGCCAAAACTGTGTTGCTGTTGTCAGTAGGACAAGGAGTTACATTAGTATTTACCGTATTAACTAGATTGACGACTGGTTTCTCCTGAATATTTCCTGTAGTGTAGAGAACTGCCGGCTGAGTGGCAGGTGCTATCAGTTGTGCTTGGAAAATCATCTACATAACGTTATTAACTAAATAACAATGTGTTTATGTGGGTTAAAAATATGAAAGATTAAGAAAGAACAATACCTGTTTCATTTGATCTTGAGGAACTTGAATTTTGCTAACATTTTGCACTGTGACATACTGATTGTTGTTAATTTTCTCTTGAGTCGGTGAAGTTTTAGCCTTTTTTCTGATTATGGGTGGTTCATGTTTTGTAACCGCTTGGGCAATCGTCGGAAAACTGTTCTGCTTGGGCTCAGCTGGCTTTATGTTGCTATAAAAGATTTTATTTTGGGGCTGAAGCAAGTAAGTATTTTGGTTCAACACAATTTGTGATAACGGCTGTTGTTCGTGACTCGGGTGAAATGTATGATGGACCGAAAGCGGTATAGTGGTTATGGGTTGAGGATTAGCTGGACACTGCAAGGGAATTTCGGGATAGGTTGCTTTGGCTTGGGGTTGAAGTAGCTGTGCCTGTGGTTGCTGCTGCTGCTGCTGCTGAGAGCTCGGTGATGTCATATGTTTCAAAGAAACTTGTGGTAAATGGTTATTCGAGAGATTTTCCTGATGTTCATTGTCGGAAAATAACTCCATTTGTTCTTGTTTTCCAATTTGCCCAAAGTCTTCTCTAATTTCGGTGTCACCAAACATGTCTAGCTGAGAAAGCAGCCCAACTTCAGAAAATATCCCATCTATCCCATCTAATTTGTTAAAAAGTTCTTTTTCACAGTTGATAATGTCTGGAAAAAAAATTAAAAATCAGATAAATCTTGATCATGTAACATTTTACTGTTTAAGCATTATTTAAACCTATAGGTATAAAATCTTTGGAAATGAAAGGTTTAGCTAATCAATAGACACACTTTTCGAAAGTGACAAAAGATTCCTGAAATACAAGAAAATAAAACCAGATCTAAGGAGAAGCCATTATGAAATTCTAGAGAGAATTGATATAAATGAGATGACTCGGCACCTGACAAAATGAGAGAAAAAGTCAGCATTGACGGTTATTTCCAAGTGGTCATAAGATTAAGGTAAGGATTAGAGTAGGGGTTGGCCTCTTTGCCTGGACGGGCACCATTGGCATGCTATTGTGCATCTCCATTGTTGTCTAGAGCTCCTCTTGAAGCTTAAGGCCTTTTACCAGATCCCAAAGCTTTTTCAAGAATACCATAGAGGAATCTCAGCCAACATAAGCCTTCGCATCAACAGTGGACATGTTCCACTGTCTCTTCTTTTTGGCAATATATGAACAGACTAGTTCCTGCTACTCCGAGTCTATACGTATGCCACTGGAGCCTGCACTCAAGTCCTAACTCTTCCTAGAATGAGTAGTTCTATGAACTTTTTGCATGCCTGACCTGGGCTACATCCGTATTGAAAAGAAGACTTATTTACCTACTCTGATGAATCGATGTTTTTGGCAGTTTGGTATGCCACAATCATCGATCTATCCTTGGCAAATTTATTGGCTTCTTCATTGTTCATCTGCCCTGTATGTATGCCCTAGTTACAAACAAGTTAATTTTGTTGTTGACACCAGTGTTTGAAAGGGCCCTACTGCAATCCCAACTGGCTCTGAACTCTATTACAGCTGTGGTAATTGCCCTGTGTCACCTGGCTGTCCAAGAAGTTGGCTATTCTTCAGTTAACAATAACCTAGCCTCTTAAACTCCTAGCGCAGTGTTCAATAAACAGTCTCTGCTTGAAAGACTGGCATATTGTCCAAGGCTTTTATTAATTCTACTCCTTGATTTATATCCAACAAGCTGAAATCCCCAACATTGATTTCCTAGTGGGGTCTACGAGGTGAAGAACCTGAAGTTTCTTTGTTTCGTCTTTCTATCCCGACTGTTTTGATCTGTCACATGCATTTCCACTTTCGCCTTCTTTGATGTCTGGTTTGTTAGGATAGGTAGACCAAGATTAATACAAACAATTGATATAGAGATATTTAAATTGTTTAGAGAAATATGTAGCTTGGATATTTCTGTCATTTTGGTCAGTTTATTCTTGCTGTTTTTGACTGTCTAATAGGTGGTGGTTGTCTGGATCCCTAAGAGGCTAAGACCAGGAGACCCCGCAACCTACAGTACTGACAACTACATACAATTCAGCCTACTGACAATAAAAATGCAGTTAAAACATGATTGGAACCAGCTAGATTGGCTGAGAAGCTTAAATGTGTTATGAGTTTGATCGATGGGTCAAATCTCAGAGGTTCTGAATTAAAGAAGCTGGATTATAATTATTACGTATGGAAAAATAGGCCATGCAATGTGGACACATGGATACTTTTTGGCCAAAACCAGAATATGTGACTGGCATGTAGATTAAGACTTGGGAAACTATGAAAACTTCTAGGACCGAAACCTAACTTGGCCGTCAAAACTAAATTAACCTTTACAAGATCTTACTGCGACCACTTTGGGCATTCAGAAAACATGAAAAGATTTTATTACAGTTGAATTGGTAAACGGTATTGCTATTTATGTGCCAATAGATCATGACTTGAAGATAAATACTTAAACTTTCAACAAACTGCAACTTAATACAAGACTTGGACTACTACAAATACTTCTAAGACCGAAATCGACTTTGACAATTAAGACAAAACTAACACTGTACCAAGACTTTAGACCAATATAGGCATAAAGAGTGGAACTGTGTGGTTCTGCCAAGCCATCCCTCATCCAGCGAATCTAATTCTTCCAATCAAAAGTCCTCAGACAAATCGGCAAAGTCCAAATATTCAAACCTCACTATCCACAATGATCTCAACGTTCCTTTTGTCAATGAACTGGTCCCTTCCTGATTCCAAAAGTTTCATACCTATGATGCACCCATGTTTGATACCTTTCAACATATTCCCATCCCAAGAACTCGCCACAATGCCTTAAATTATGATTTCCTTAAGACCTCCTTGCCCCTTAACCAACAAGAGTTAAACCCAACCATTGAGAGTTAACAACTCATACCGCGTGCCAGCATTGGCTTCTTTCTCTAAAAGGCGAAGCAAATCTCGGCCAATGAAAGACAACAAACTGCTTTGTTGGTGATATCTGTTTAGTGATTATGAGAGATGAATCAGAGCCAATGGAGCGGTTAGTGATTGGACTTCTGGCAGTAACATCAAAAAGGTTGATGATTGTGATTCTACTGGCTGAATCCTTTGCCCCCAACCCCTTGGTTTGACGAGAATTAACCGAGCCAATGTTTGACCCAATCGTTATCTTTTGTTGACTGAGATTTGCTCTGTGCGTACGCTCCCCAGAACGCATCTAATCTTTTCAATCAAATTGTCACTATGCTATTAACCACAACAACCTATGCATTCCTTTTGCCAACCAACTAATCAGTTACCAATTCCAAAAGTTGCACATCTAGCTCTCTATCCTAACCCTATTGTCCGAACTGTCTCAAACATTCCCATCCTAAGACGCACATGTCGCCTTAATGGAAGATGGGCCTCGATACATTCTTGCCCCACAATCCCTCACAACGAGTGCCAGCACTGGCGGGTTTCTCATGTTATAGTGCTGGAATTAGTGTTAATGCTACCATGTGAAAAACTTTGTGTTCAAATGTATAATGTGTTCTAGGCTATTAAAAAAAATGTTGCTCCTCGACATGGAAACCTTTTTTCTTTGTTAAGCAATGTGATGTGATATTTTGATATTCTAGAGTGGAACTGTATTGGAAGTCCACAACTTGTTTTCAGTATGTCAGTCAATCTCATAATCATGATGCAATGTTTGTTAACGATGTGATACTTCAGTGAATACTCGAATGAACAATTTGAAAGAATGCATGTAACGTTGCATCGATTGAACAAATGATAAGATCAATGAAATGTTGACGGGATGAGTAAAAACAGTCAACAACAAACATGATGCAAAGTTGGTTGTAGGGAAAATTAAAAAAAGACAACTGTTGCACTTTTGTGGGTAGAAAATGTTTAGACTTTTATTGCGAGAAGTTGACCCTTTGCTAAATACCACTAAGTTACTTTACTTTTTACTCCTGGATAGTTTTAAATTGTAACATCATTTAAAAAAATAACGTTGAATTGAGTCGTACCGTCTAATTCGACGATTTCATTTATGTTGAATGAATCGTTGTCGCTGAAGGACGTGTCGCACTCCATCGCGTCTCGATTCTCCAGTTGTCAAAATTCTATGTTAAAGGAGAACGTAGAAATCGTTGTTTTGCACTTGTTCCAGGTTGGGCCGACATAGATGACTGATAACCTTTCCAGATGTAAATTCGTGATCGGCGCCGTCCAATCGTGTCGCTGCGATATCGTACGATGCCGAAGACGGTTTCCCGCCAGGGTTTGACTGACGACGGTGGTACGCAACACCCTGCGGAAAGTTGCGCAACAAGGCGCTGAACGGCTGAACCGTTATTGCGCAACTGTCCACAACACACCACCGTTCCATATCCACAATTTCACATTTTACAATATTCCTACCTTTTACTGGGCGTAAAAACAAATCGATTCTATCTCCATCATTTATGAAAAATGAGTATGTTTTATTGACATTCATGCAGATGTTTTAGTCGGGGTGTATATCGTTCTGCGCCCTTTAAGACCTGCTGTATCCCCTGTTCAGTACCTATAGCACACTGGTCCTAGTTTATCAAAAACTTAATTAGTAGGCCCGATTTCAGTGGTTGAATGTCTTCTAAGTTACGTTGTACCCAAAATTCCTCTTCCTGCAGTGTGACACCAGAGTTGGTGTTTCCTCTGCTTCTTTACAGAATCTGCACGTGCCATGTTAGATTAAACCAATCTTCTTCAGATGTCCATTTAGTTTAAAGTGTCCTGTTACTTCCGAAATTTCTTAGAGGTTCTTGTATTATTTGAGTCCAAATAGTGAATTGCATTGTTTCCTCATTTTCTTTTTATCCTTCTGTCTGAGGTGTTTATTGATAGTGTGGATTCCTATGCCACAGAAGGGTTCTAGTCCTATCAGCAGTATAGCAGCCCATTGTCTTGTGAGGGCGTCTGCTTGCCTTCTACTCCCATATGTCCTGGGACACAGCAGAGGCTGACTTTGTTCTGCGTACCTAATATTTTTAATTTGGTTTGGCAGTTCAACACTAACTTTGAACCAATGATATTTGAACTTAGCGTTTTGATGGTTGCTTGGCTATCTGAATTGTTTTTGTTTTTATACCCTAAGACAGTTATTACAATACGTTAAGAGAGTTATTACAGAAAAATAGTACCGACTGTTTGAGCAGTGTCAATACATTATGATACAAAAACAGTTTATATATAAAAAATTATATGGTTTTATAAATGTGTGGTGTTTAGTGTTGGTTAGTTAATGATTGTTTAGAGATTGTTAGATGTGATCTGGTGTGACGTAGGATGGTGTCCTGAAGATGATCTCAAAAAAGATCAAAACGACGGCACAATAAGTTCAACACTATCTTTGAACTATTGAGATTTGATGACTGCTTGGCTATCTGAATTGTTCTTGTTTTTGTACCCTTTAATCAAGTTGAATTGAGTAAATCTTTCAATTGCATTTTTTCCCAAGGGTTCTTAGTATTCCAGAATATCGTTGGATAATGATAGGGTTAGCAGTTCTAGTTCATATGGCAAAAACGGTTGTAGTAGTGTTTTGTAGAGTTTCAGTTTGTTTTTTGTCGACATGTTACATTTCTTGAGGTTCTTTTCTAAAGTTTTTTGGATTCTTTGTGTTCAATGACTGAATTCCATTGTTCTCTCATTTTATTTTTATCCTTCTGTCTGAGGTTCTTGTTAATAGTGTCGATTCCTACGGCACAGAAGGGTTCAGGTCCTATCAGCATGCTGCTGTAGTATAGCAGCCCCTCGTCTCCATAATTTTATTCATATAGCAGGTTTCTCTTTGTTAGCACTAATAATAGATTTCTGTGCTGTCTTCACCTTCTCCATACCAGCTGTGGGGCATGTTCTCATCGTTCCCGTTATACCGATGCATGCAAGTCTCTGTATTTTCGTTTTGTTATTTGTTCTACTTTATCGGACCAGGCTATGGCGCCGTATGTGAGAGTAGGTCACACCATTATCCAAAGCAGGGTTTCTGGTCTGCGTCTCCAGTTTTCTCTTGTTATTTTTCTGCACACCATTAAGACTCTTATGACATTCATAACTATTCATTCTGATACTCAATGACACCAGACATTATTTAAAAAAAAAAGTCTCTCTATGGTTTAAATATTTTCCAAAATCAGTCAATAGAGATGGATTGTTTCTACTTCATTATACTTAGTTTTGAACAAATTGGACATTTTATGATTGGATTGTCAGTCAACGAGTTATGCATAAACCCTGAACTGTTAAAATCTGAGGTGGATGATTTGATTATCACAAAATTTAAGTGAATAGCCTTTCACAAATTATTGCAATTATTTATTTATAGTATTCTGCATAGTAATATACTAGTTATTATATATTATATTTAATTGTATTAATTTAAAAAATTGTTAATTTCGAATCAGATGTCATAATGATGAATTATTTCTATGTTGCTATGAGACCATAGTTCTCCTTTGTGATAACAAAACATATAATAGTAGTTCAGTGAGCTTGACATAAATCTACAGTTATAAATAATTTATAATGAAGGAAAATTTAAGTGAGGAATTTTACGAGCAATTGTACACGACGTGTAAGTTTTTTTTTTTCAGCATGAACACAACATAAAACATCAAGTCTTATATTTTGTCAGATTAGAACGTATTTATTGGAAATGTAGTCAGAATATTGTCAGAGGTTTTTAGTATTTCATTTATGCTTAAACACTGTGTAGTTTACATTGCATATACATGTGGATTCATGTGTTCATTGATGCCAGTTTTATTTAGACAAAAATTCCTGCACATTAGAACAGAATCTAAATGGTAGATTTTTCTACAGGCTTTTAACCTTATTAGTGTTATTTTGATAATACTGATTAGATTTATATAAGCTCAAATCTGCATACACATGTATATACACCAACTTCTTCCAGTCCAATGGCAATTCCAGCTTTTGTAATTTCCAATAAATTACTGTCATGCCTCGTGAATCACCCATGTCGCTTTTGGTAGTAAAGGGTCAAACCTCATTCTTACCAATCCAGCCAACCGGTGGCTCTGGTAGCTGACAATAGCTAGATCATTTCAGCCCCCATTACAATCAGTTCCTAAAATATTTCACACTCACTCTTAAATCTTTTATCATATGAGTGGTGGAGTACTCATTCTACACATTCACTCTCAATAGACATTAGGGGCACTGATAAAAATCATGATTATTACATACAATAAGACAACTCTATTTCCTCTAAGAATCAGAATAGGGCACCCATGTACTCGCTGCAGAATTCAAATACAATTCTCATAACAGGTGGTGTTCTTAGTGTTCTCTATATATTGGCAACCTTCAATTATATCGGCCACATCGGCCTTTCTCTACATGCCGGTCAATTTCACATTGCTTATACTAAATTGGGTGAAGGAGACCCCTCTTCTATGAGTCAGATCTTCCGAGGACCACCTATCGATTCTTGTACATAGAGCTTCTCTGCTGATTAATTTCACTTTCAAATTGTCCACATTTTCAACATGTCTATTATATTAACTAAATATCTTTTTTTTTTTTTAAGGTGCCAATGCTATTCATAATGTAGCTAAAAAGGTAATTCCAGACGAACTCCAAATATATTCTACATCAAGTGCAGAAACTGTTTATTCATATAGTGATTTGGACCAAAAAAAATGTCTAGCCAAAGAAGCTTTAACACTTTTGTCTGCCGTGTGCAATATGAAAGTGTGCAACAAGTTAGAATTAAGCATATTAAATGATATATATGGTAAGTTCTTGCTAAAATATTTCTACATAGCATAATACTTTTTTTTATTGAATGTCAAGTGCAATTACTCTAGGAAATAAGTTTGTTGTTATTTGGATTTATATACATAACTCTATATACATTTAATAGGTAAATCATTCTTTGCTTCTAAGAGTCATAATTGTCAACTAAAAAACATCAAGCTCAGCTTGGTGTTAGCGGTGTCCGGTTCAGACTAATGTCAAACATCCAAGCGACTTGTTAACATTTACATACGCCCAGCAAACCAGATCAGTTTTGTCAAGTGGTTGCCAAATTGTGGAAAGAATTGCAAAGATTTTTAAAGTATTTGTCAAGAAGTGGTTTTGATATATGTAATGTCTGGATGCGTTACTCAGGTCATTAAATAACCCTTTCCGCCTGACCTGGCTGATTGTGGTGTAAAAACCGGTTAAATTGAGGAGATTGATTGAGAAATAAATAAATTAATTTAATGAGAATTTGGGGGAAAATTTCGAGCAGGGTTTGGTTAACTTTTATTTTAATGATTGCAGAAAAAGGATGTAGGATGAGAATACCGTCTAGTCTATAAGCAGCCCAATAAGTGGTTTTGGATGTCAACTGTATTGCTAAAAATTTGGCCTAATAAATAAAATTCAAGAGAGTAGCTACTGTATATAGTTTTAAAATGTGAAATCTTGTACTCTTTCCGTTATTTGCAGAAAAAATGAGTGTTTATTTCACTTTCACTTGCATTTTCCTATTTTAAATTAATGCAAGACGACCAATGTTGGTTTATTATGCCATCTCCACTATTACCTAGGGCTTTCGTTATGCATAAGGCTTTTTATTAGATAAAAAAAATTTGTTAAACGATCCGTTGGGCTTTTCCTTTCTCAGGAGTGGAATTCAGCCTGCATAGGCCTTCGCACCAGCAGATGTTATGCAGTTTTTCTCCTTCGTTCTTGTTTCTATTGCTCCAAGCTTATACATATGCTTCTGGAGTCTCCAGTGCCCAGTCAATAGCCCATCTAGCTAGGACGTGTTAGTAGTTCTACCGTTAGTTTCTGGGATTACTTTAATTAAATTTTTCACATGGATCTGTTTTGGAATACAACCTCATCAAACTGAGGATTTACTATTTGTAACCCATTATCTGGCAGATTTATGTTTTGTTTATTTGGTATGCCATAATGTTCTGTTTAGAGTGAAAATATAATGAGTGGTTAATATATTTTACTGGTTGGGGCAGACTGGGCCAACCTAATTAGATATACAAGAATTGTACTACTTCATAGAAACCTTTTAGTGGAAGATTTAAAGATTTAGTTTTTCAAAAATTCTTCAATATGAATATGTAGATTGTAATTAACTACATTACAGTTAATTAGTTTTTAATATTTTGAGTTGATTGAGTTTCAAACTGATGTGTTATAAATATTTATTTTGTAAAAGTGATATTAGCCTAGACGGTCAATGTCTTACGACTATAAACTTTCAATAACAAAAACCATACAGCAATATGTAAAAATTAAACAGATACGTGATACACTTCAAGCAAAAAACAAACAAAACTCTCTAAACACAACATTTTTCATTTTTTTATTTATTGACACTGATTAAAATGTTATCTCAGTAATCTGAAGATCCACTCCTATTATTTGGGTTTAAATCAGGCGATTGGGGGGAGGGGGTCATTGCCTTGCTGGAAACAGAAGTCAGACTGGAAAGTCCTTTTTATACCCAATTTCATTAAATTAGAACATAGATGTAGAATACTGGTCCATGATCCCATTTATTATGAGTAAATTGCCAATTCCTCTATAGCCCATGCAGCCCCAACAAGCACGGTTGTTCCCCTGGCTTACGCTACACTTTCTTTCACCAGACCCTGAGACATTAAATTCGTTATCATCGGTGTAAAAACAATCTCGAAAAATGCATCAGGCTTACTTTGTTCTTTAGCAAACTGGATGTGCTTTCCCCTGTTTTTCTTGCTTCTGATTGATTGAATTCGTGCATGGCTTGTTTTTTAAAATACATTTTCGTGCTGTTTGGGGCATAACTGAAATATCGTAATACTGATACAGAATATCTGCAATTTTCAGCTCACTTGTTATGGGTAGGAGATCACTTCTTTGAAAATGACTTTAGGCAGTGTTTAATTTTTCTCTCCGGCCTACACAAGCACTATTTTCAGCATTACTGAGCTACTTTACTGGGAGATAATGTAACGAATTGTCGAGGGCCGCTTATCAAGTACATTAACTTTCATGAAATGATTTCCCTTCATTAGACAATGTAACAATTAGTTTCCAAGTAGACCAAGGGATTTTCATGTGTTCTCCAACTGGGCGCTGATGGTGGTTCTTTGGTCTCTACATAATTTCAAAATGACTTGGGGATAACAATATCAGAAAACTTACCACACCTAAACATTAATATTGTATCAATTGTACATTGATATTTACCTATAAGGATTTTATTTGTAAATATTATGCATTTGTAGGGAAATATAGATTATAGCGACAAAAGAGGCGGCTACTAGGCATTCTGCAACTCGTCCTGAGTAGATTATTGTGTTGTGTGTATTTTTATAACTCACCGGCCAGCTTAAGCCAACGCTTTACCAGCAACTCAGTGTGGGATTTTGTGTCTTTTTCTCTCCTAGTTACAAGAATCTACACTCTCCCAAAAACAGCATGTGTTCTGCAGTCTTCTCTTCTTCCTGGCAGTTCTACACTGTTTCTTCTGCCAGTACTTCTATCCAGTCCCTTATTAGGCATCATTGCCCTGTCAAGAATCCTACCAGAATCCTGGTTCTGTTGTGGTTACTTTGCAAGTCTTGCAGGTGGCTTGTCTATGAATCTCATTGTGTACCTCATGCCTAGGGTGTTGCCCACCAGGACTCATCAAGGATCCAATCTTGGATGCATCAAGGTGCTAGACCACGGTTCATGTACTAGATAATTTATATTGGCTCCTATTTTGGCCTTGTCCACTTTCTCCTTGCTTCTAGGTCCCATATGTTCAGGGGCTCATACCAGGATCAAGTCACTGGTACCATTGACTTTTGCCAGGGATTCCATACAATTCCATATGCTGTTTGCCTTAACCTCATATGAGGCTTATGTTGAGTGTTTCTCGGCATTTACGCTGTAACAATAAATAAAATAAATAAGCCAGTAGGTGTTTAGAGATGTTTTACTGAGTGGATGAGCTTCGTAATTTGAGAACAGCCTATGAGCCTACATTTCTTGCAGTCCACTTGCAATTCCAAATTTCGTTAGGTACAATAAATTACTGGAAGATCTTGAGAATCACCCATCTAAGGAGATGTCAGTCCTGGGGTCAGACCACGGTCTTATCCGTCCAGCTGTCGAGGTTGGGCTCCGCACTTTTTCAACGGCTAGGTCAATTCTGCACCCAACGCGTGCAGTTGCTAGATCCAAACCTATTCACCCTCTCACTCATTGTTAAATATATAAATACACCTCACGAGTGGGCGAGCTGAGTGTGTTTCCTAGGTGTTCCGAAAGCTGGCGGGAGAAGAGGCTGTCGGAATAGTCCGTGAGAGTAGAGCTATCGCGGCCCTCGCAGACTGTAGGAGTTGACCAGGAGTTGAACAGAAGTCAATAGGAGTCGACGAGAAGTCGCGAGGAGTACGCCAAGAGTCGGTAGTCAGCAGGAGTCGAGGAGGGAGTATTTAAACCATAATTAAATAAAAGGACTGGAATGTTGTACCCGAATAGTTACTTAAACTAGCCCTACACAGTTAGCAGTAAAGCATATGTGCATGCAACACACACACACAACAATACAATACAATAAAACAACTCTGTTTCCTCTAACCATCGGAACAGAAGAGGAAGCTTAAAGCTCAAGAACGTTGCTCATATTTGGTGGCAGTCTTTCTTACACGTCCTCTATATAAAACCAGGCAGTTCCATCAATTTGAGCACAGCCTTATTTGCATTATTTAATTAGACTTATTAGTTAGGGTAATGAATTAAACATAAACGTTAAATTAAATTTCCTATTTCTTTTTGCAGATAAAACAATGGTGATGAATAGTCAGGAGGAAAATAATAAGTTGGCAGAAAAATATGAATATCTTATTATAAACACGTGTGAGCTCTTAACAAAACTGTTGAACGAGGAAGCAGTTTCAGAAGATCAAGAATCTTCGTACAAGTTAAGTACGAGTACCGAACAGAAATCGACGGACAAGGACAAAAAGTATGGAGTTTTTTCGTCGTTTCGTCCTTTCGAATTTCGAGAATATCCCTCGATAGAATCGTTCCTTTATAATGATGAAAATAAATTACGAAAAGGTTCCTTGGAGCTAAAACGAGGTCTTAAAGAGGTCCCTTCGTATCATTATACCGACAGCTCCAACACGTCCGAATTCCAATATAACGAATGGGATCATAGCGAAATATCAGGGCCTGAGGTCCATTTTATTGAAGATACCGAAAACCTATCCATACATTATTTCGAAGTGCCCTCCAGTTCCATCCCTAACATGGATTTAAAACCGCCCTTCATCAGGTCGAGGCAACACGTGGCGACTTATACCAAATATCCGACTTACGCCTATGAGAGTAGTAAAACATCGGAAGTAGGCAATTCGGGCCTTAAGCGAAGCAAGAAGGCTTGGCAAGAGGCTCACAACCAAGAATTGGTCGATTTGGTGAAATGTCTAGTCCAAACTGTAGCTTACATGAAGGGGAAGACAAACATAAAGCCTTTTCTGCCAGAACGCGAACCTCTCGACCTGCCGTACACGCCAAGCGCACACACAGCGTATTCGGAGAGAACGGTAGAATTCGTCGACCATGCGACATCCCCTTTAGTTGAGACTCCCGTGGAATCCGAGAAAGAATTCACGCTGGTCAATCCTGACAGACCTAACGTGATATTGAGAAATTCAGCCTCGCAAACCGTAGAACCGGGAGAACCAATCGTCGCACCTAAAATATTTACGTTTTTCTTAAGGGAGGGCGATCCGACTTTCCACAAAAAGCTGCCGATGGGCCCGCCGAGTCCGAAGCCGCGATGTATCAAACGGAAATGTTCCACGGCCGATGCGAGGTCGTCGAAGCATAGAAGCAAAGGAGACGCCTACTCTCGCAAAAGCCTAGCGACTGTGAACACTATACCGTCGCATGAAGAAATCGAACTGAGCCAAGCATTTTACGGTTTCGGACTGGATCTCACCAGCCACAATAGCCATGATACCGCGGAAGACGGTACCGAAACGGAATCGGACATCTACGACGATCTCTCCTACCAGGCGGAACAGACCAGAACCAGTGATTTCAAGAATTCGAAGAAAATTATTCGCTGCAAAGTAGACTCAGGGATTCGGCTCAAGGCCATGTACAAAAAACACAATCAAATCCTCAGCACGAGCATTCAGAAAGACGCGATTACGGACATGAGCGAAGAGGAAGTGATGAGCACAGTCGAAGAAACCATCGAACCGAGTGAGCCTACAACCACTGTCAAGACGAATTTAAAACCGGAACGAGACGAATGGGAAAAACTCATGGCCATTTTACAATCGACCGCAGCACAAAAACCACGTGCAAAACCTGTGTTGAAAGTCGAAAAAAATGAGGCCCGGAAGCCTTTCGTATTTCCAAGTCGACCCTCTTTAACTTCCAAACAGAGATCAAAGCCTGACAAACAAGAAAAACAACTTATTAACGCGGCTGACAAACTGCTATCGAAAATTATTAACGAAGACCTCCTTAAAATCTATGAAGAAAGGAGAATTAGAGAAATAGAGTCGGAACTCGGGACCGATGACGACGACGACCACCCGCCCATATTGCCCTGAACCCAGAATCTATCCGTAATTTGTCCTAAATTTTCTTCAAACACGATTAATATAGTTACACGATTTGAACCAACCGGCTGAATTCCATCATTTCAAGTAAATTTATTTTATTAACATCAATTTGCTGATTTATTCGGCATTTCAAGTCAATAATTCTATAATAAAACTCGTCGTTAGAGAAAAAAATTTATTTCTTTAAAAAAGTAATCCGTACATTTAGCAAATAAAGAAAAAACAAGGTTATTTCAAAATGTTGAACAAATAACTCATGCTTTCTACGAGGTTCATTATTTTCACGGCACTTCAATAAAGTGAATGAGCTTTTTCCCAGCTTAGCTGAACAATGCTTAGGCAATTTGGTAAATGTCTTCAACTTTAACGAAGACATTGCCAAAACATTATTGTATTATTTACCTAAGGAGAAGTACACATAAATAAGAGTGCTGTTTCCATAAAATATGATTATGTGAATAATAATAAACTTATGAATAATATAAAGTTTATGGCTTAATTGAGAATGCGTTCTTTAAAAAAAAAATTTTTAAAAACGATAAAATTTGAATAGCCAAATAGTGATAATACTGATAATGATCCAATTCATTTCTTTTTAAATTATAAATAAACTCAAAGTAAAAAACCGTTATTTTGTTTATTTTTCCTAGGTACTAGGATCTAGGTAATTTTTTTTTCTTACGGCTAGTACACACTCGGAGACAAAACTCTATAAACAAATGGCTGTTCATTTTGAAACCTGGCCCGTCCGTTTCAAATAGAGCCGTATTAGCAATTTAGGTTGAGCGCGTTACGCTCACCTCACACTGCTCACTTACCCAAGATAGTAGATGATATGCTAGCCTTCAATGTAAAAAAGGATGCTGGTGTTTCTCAAAGCTCCATTGCTGAAGCCATCATGTTTTTCCTGTATTTCTACAAAATACCTCGCACTAAGAATGTAAAAATGGCTCTTTTCGCTAACGATATCTCTAATCCTCGTCTTGGATGATATATACAAAATCGAACAGATTACAGAATGCTCATACATTATTTGAGATTCCACGTTGAAATCTAGAGTCCGATACTTACCCCCCCCCCTTTTTTTTGGCTCCATCTGGAAAACAAAAAATTTTAACCGCTCGCTGAAAAATGAAAACGTATGCTTCTTCCATTAACGACAACTTAGTTATGTCTAGATGGTGAACGCGACATCTCCACCTATCAAAAAAATTAAACCCAAATTGAGCGGACTAGAAACTACCTCATTTTCCACACAATTTCATTAATCATTAATGTTCAAATTATGACTTTTGAATTTAGCTCGAGTTTTACCCTACTCTATTTCCGTATGATTCCGGTCTGTCCAATCTGATGTTTGTATTCCGGATTAAAGTAAATAAACTTTAGCATGTCAATCTAATGTTTGTTTTCATAATAATATCTTCGTCGTTCACTTAGGAATGGACTGGATAATTTATAAAACTTTGATTTACTACATACTTTAAGAATCTAATTTTAAATATTTGAATGAGAGGAGTCGGTCTTGGATTTTGTTCTTACGCTAACGAAAAAGTTTTATTTTCTTTTTTTTACGAGGGTTCGCAACAGCAGAGGTCATATAAACGCTCAGGGTGCCGGTGTTTTTGAAAAAACTAAAAAGTTTGGAAAGCCCTGAGTTTCGCCGTAGGTGAGATTCTTTGGAAGGTAAGACACCTCACCTTCAATTCTCATCTGTCTTGATGGCTTAGTATAAACAAAACAAATAAGATCAAGCTCATGTAATATAATTTTAAAACGAAACATTTCTAAAATTCACCACAAAAGCCCGGATCACCTATCTCATTATCAACGCCAAAATAGTCGAAAGCTACAGAGGCATAATTAAGTACATCAAGCAGTGTGACGCAGATTATCACGTTCCCGATAGAAGACGAAAGAGCATACACAGTGGCAATCCGGAATTTGGACCAGAGTGTCCGCCTGAATTGATAAAATGGAAACTAACCGAAATTGGCCATAAGGAACGTTACACCACTCAGCCAGCAAACAGACTCTGTTTCTACTTCTTGTTGACCTTGACCCCAGTATGAATAACAAAGACGTTTTCAACACTTGGCTAGTAAAGATTAAAGTTGAAGAATCCGACAATCAACGTCTAATTGTTCAATGCAAACGTCGCCAAGTATACACGCCACCAAATCCTACTGTCAGCACAAACCAAATGCGTGAGATGGCTGGAGAACAGATGACTCAAGACTACCGAAAATCTTGACACGCCTGCTACCTTTGCCAAATGCAAAGGTTCTATTGTCCATAAAGAACTCCAGCGTCTACGGAACTCACCACCCGTACACGAGCATTCAATAGCCAAGCAGAAACTTCACAGCGAACTAGTCGGCGATCAAGCATCCTTCCGTCTAAGCCCGTCATCAAATCATTTCATCTCAGCAAAAATATTTCTTTTGCTCTATCTTTAGTATCTCATACTTCCCGCTCTCGCTCCACGCCCCTCGTCCAACCTCAGCCATACACACCAATCTGTTAAGTTCATTCCACAAGTCACACTCTTCTAGCTCTCCTAACTACAGTACTGAACGGCCTCCTTCATTAACATTCACCTTAATGGTCCCGACCCAGCACACACTTATCAACCTCCTCTGGAACACGAACGGACTGACTAAAAAAAGGCACGAGCCTCAGATACTTCCACACGAAAAACGAATTGACGTCGTATTGATTTCAGAAACTCACTTCACCTACATGTCGAAATGTTTCATCTCAAACTACAGAACGTATGTGATTAACCCACATAACCGCGGGACTGCGCTTGGGGGAACTGTTGTGCCAATTTGTAATTCCTCTTCCCATTTTTAAATACCACTCAACGCAGCTTTCTTCCAGTTTACCGCGATTATAGTACCGACGGAGCCATTTTCATACACCATCACAGCAATCTACAGCCCACGTAACTGGATCGTTCAAGAAAACCACTTTATGTCCCTGTTTTCAATCCTCGGACGTCGTTTCATCTGCGGTGGCGATTTTGACGCTAAACATCCAAGCTGGGGCAGCCGTGTTGCAAACCCGAGAGGTCGACTTCTTCACAATGTCATTTCTATAATTAATTCTTCCTTCTTAGCACCTACCCAACCTCTCTACTGGCCAACCTCTTCAAGAAAAAGACCTCCTTGTTTGCTCCAACATATCATCCCTACACTCCGACGCCTACACCCTAGACGACTATAGCCCTCTTGCCCTCACTCTAGACATTCACCCAACTAAAACTAAACGCACCTCGACTTTCCCTGATCAACGGACCGATAGACTGACACTTATTTTGAGAAACATCGAATAAAAACGGAATCTAAATACTTCCCTCAAAGCTGCCAGCATTAGACGACAACGTAAAACATTTGACTAACTCAATTCAACAAAGTATATGGGACTCCACATTGTACCTTAGTCCAAGAAGTGCTACGACCCGACCATACAATTTAAGCCCACACAATCGAACACATAACGTTTATTGAAGAAAAATGATTAGCACTATAAATTATACGAAATAGGGTTGGTTGTAGCCATAGGAGTACCAACTAGTTAGTAATGTTTGCACTTCCATTGGTTTAGTTTCTTTTTTTAATGACTATCAAGTAAAAAATATATTTCTGTTTAATTAAGTACATCCTTTGAGTCAGCTAAGCCTTTCACAGATATTGCTGCTTTATATTTTGTACATTACCGACCATTCCGTTGTCTGCTTTTTCCGTCATTTTATCGCATGCATTTTGCCCGAGTGGGGAAAAAACCTTCATCTTTCCTCTTCGACTCTGTCGGTTTTCAACATTTTATGAAATCATAAGATATGAATGGAAATTAAAAGATAGGTGTCCTGGGAATGTGTTAAAAAGCTGAGGGAAGGGATCGCAGATGGGGATTTAAAAGCTCTCGTTTTTGTTTACGTTACGGCCAAGAAAGCATTTGATCCCATTAGATAAGTGAAGTAGGCGTCCACTGATAATGACTATCTCCTCCCTTACCATATGCCCTGAACGTTCCCCTCTTCAAACTCAATTCCGTCAAAATCCAATAAACGTAATAAATTGAGGATTAAAAAAACTGACACGGTTATTTTCTCTACCAGCACTTGATTAATGACTAATTTAAATATATAATTTTTTAAGTATTAAAACGAAAATTGTGAAAATACAATTAGAGGGGATCTCTTTTTCTTGGGGTCTGTGTGGTGAAAGATCCTCCAATTTGCTCGTTTCCAATCATTTTGGTCCGTCTATCCTGGCTGTTTCGGCCAAGATGGAAAGAACGCGTCTGCCAGTCCAAAATAAGGACAGGCACACTAAAATGAATTGAAACGACCAAACTGGAGGTTCTTTCACCACGCTCTTGACTCACGAATGAGTTATATTTTATTTACGTTCAAAAAAAAAAAAATGGATCTAAAATGCTTCAACTACAGGTCCGCCTGTTCTAGCTTTACTGCATTTATATAAGCTCAAATCTGCACACGCGTGTAAATAAACACGTGACAAAGCTGAACTGAGCTGAGCACATCTCCCACATTCACTCTCAACTCACTTTAGAATCACAAAACTCATTCCTATACCGGGTGATTATTTATAAACTAACCCCTTTTATTTATTTTCTTTGGAAATAACTTTCAAAAATTGGACTGGTCTTTACATAATTTTGTACGTAGATCCTTAATCTGAAGCAATTTTTTTTTCAACGTACCCAAGGCGTACCAACTTTTTTCAAATGGAAAGCTATCATTTTGTATAAGAAATTAAATTCTACGAATTGTTTTAAAGATTTTACTTCTGGCACTTTTCTTGTAGTATTTATGGTCGTTTATGAGTTATTGAGGTTTGAAAAAAAAGTTCAAATTTTATTTATCTTAAGCGTCGTTCTTTTACCTCCTAGTGACTTTAAGTTAATTGATAATTAATAATTCAATTAACTGCTAATAATTTTTAAAAATTAATCTTAGTAAATTAAATTAAAAAACAAAACATTTCCATAGAAAACAACATTATGGAATTCGTACTTCACGGAAACCTTTATCTACATGCCAGCTATGTACACACGTTTTTACCGACAAGTGTTTTACCGCTGTGCTGTGTACCGACAGCATCTCACGATCTCTAAATAATTATAAATATTAACGTGTAGAGATTAATGACCGTTAATCGGTATTCAGATATCGTGAGATGCGGTCTGGTGTGATGTAGGTTTCAGAAAAACATTTTTTATCGTGGCAACGTTTCGATCTTTATTGAGATCACCTTCAGGGCTAAAAGTCAACACGACACGCAAGAATGGCACAATTACACAAAAGACAAACACTTTGAGCCCTGAAGATGATCTCAATAAAGATCGAAACGTTGGCACGTTGGGTATCATGGTCGAGGGGTCCGACCACTTTATAATACATTTTGAATATTATTTTCAATTAAAAAGTCTTGCGTTTCAAACCCAGGACCAATAAGCAATTTTGGCAAATTTGAGTCGGACGCCCTAACCGCATGACCACACCGGCTCTACAAAAATTTATCAAAAGGGCAAATTGAAGTTGAATTTAACGGCATTTTATTAATTATTGGCTCAGAAATGAAGTGATAATAATGAACTGAAAGCCGAGTCATTATTAGATTACTGGCAATATGGTCCATAACAGAAGACAACGTCCCCTATCCCAATTCTCTCCAATGCAATTATTGCTCAACCGCCCACCAACGAAACCGCTAATCCAATTGCGAAGATAAACGTCGACGGGTGTGAAAGCTGAAAGGGAGAAGCTTTTAGACGCAATGAGAATTCCGTCAACCGAAAATACCCGCATTTATACGTTCAAACGGTTTCTTTTGGTAATATGAGATTCGACTGATAAAAGGTACGGATCAACTTGGAAAAAATATTCTTCTTTACAGATACACATGGTACAAATTTCAGATCCGTGTTCTTGAATTGGGTATTTTTCTGAAAGCACCAAAGAATTTTATTACATCGAACATAAAGCTTCCTGTGACTAACGTGTTAAAACAATAATAGATACAACTTGCAAAGAAATCCATAGTCAGTTTTTCAACTTCAAGTTAGAAAATAAAATCTTCCACAGTTTTCGCTGGGTTTGCAAATTTAGTATTCATTACATCTTATTAAAAATTTAACGTACTTTTCAGCAGACAACGTATTTGTCCAAAACCTTTTAGTTTTGGAATTATCATTGTTTATTTGAAGGAAGGTCGTTAAATCTTAAAAAAAGTAGAAAAAGTGAAATACCTTCAAAACTGTTGACGTTCATTAGAACGTTTGGGTTCATCAGCCGAACACCCTGTGTATGTATATAATATATCCTTTCTATATGCTGACTTTTTCCGTCTCTTAAGATTTTTTGGTTGAGACAGAAAGTCAGCGTCACGAACGGGATTCGAACCCACGACCTTCGTCCTAAATACGCCACTGCTCTACCACTTGAGGTATCGTGTGGCTTCGAACCTCTTGGACACCAAACCTCCGTTTCAACCTCACCACCTGCAATCTATTTGATTCTCGGCGACCAATGAATTGGCCACGGTGAGCTTTCGTGAAGATATACTTCAGTTTAACTATTAAATCCATTAAAAACGTTAAATCCATATTTCGCAGTCCGATTGACCAATTAACATTTTTAAATTAATTAATCTTTATAAAATGTATTGGTTGAGATGGGATGTTGGTGTCCGAGTGGATCGAAGTCACGATAGCTCAAGTGGTAGAGCAGCGGCGTATTTAGACGAAGGTCGTGGGTTCGAATCCCGCTCGTGACGTTAACTTTTTTATCCCAACCAATACCTTTCATAAATATTAATTGAAAAATGTTAATTGGTCAATCGAACCACGAACTATAATGGATTCAATAATTAATAATAACAACTAATTGAGCGTTGTCAGATCAACCAAACAAACCATTACTCAGTTTTTTGCCAATTAGACTATGTTACATAATACAAATCATAAAAAACAATTATGAAACAAGTAAAGACTTACAAAATCCAACTTTCACGATTCAAACGAAAGCTAATAAATTTTAAAAAGGGAAGATTTTTATGCTGATATTAACGATATGACATACGTGTTGTACTTAAATTTAAATTCAGCCATTGAGAACTGAAAAATAGAGATTACATAGAAGAATGCTAAAAAAACGTGAATAACGTTTGATAAGGTCGATTAGTATCAAAGAAAATATATAACTTAAGTTAACAACCGTACATCTCACAGAGACTAAAATTTTAAAAATATAAAAATAAATGAACTAATTTTAACGAAGGTCGTGTGTTCGAATCCCGCTCGTGATACTGACATTTTTATCTCACCAAAAAACCTCACACAAAAAAGAATAATTAATTGAAAGAAGTAACTTGTTTAATTGACCACTAAAACATAAATATAATATATAAAATATATTTCGTCAGTGGCTAGCCGGACATTAGAAGTAGATATAATATTGGGGTGTGTAATATACAGCACGCTTTGAGTACATTATGTAGACTATTCCCCGTCTCCTATAGCACACTGATGAGTTCACCAAAAAATTTATTAGTAGACCCGGCTTGAATGGTTGAATTTGATCATTTCTGGTCACTTCCTCCTACGGGTAAATGTAAATTCACAGTTTGAGTAAATGGGTTGGTTTGTGGTTGATGCCGAGTGTTGGTCTGCGAATCGGTGAACTCGGAACGGTCTTATTGGGTGGTCCGAATTCACTCGAGGTTTTGTAGAACTAATCAAACGCGATTCGTCATTGCGTCATTGAAATATGACAGTTGTTAGCACCAGTGAATTGCGCTGGGTAAAAAGACAACAAGGATAAGCGAACCAATGTAAGAAGAAACAACAGATTCATCACAACGCAGACATCATTAAAAATTAATGTTAATATCCATGTAAAAGTTTTACCATACAAGGGTATTTATAAGTGTGTGTGTTTACAAGGCAAAACAATACTTGGATAGGCAGACCAGTGCGAGCGGAAACGACCGAACTACATGTTCATCATCCTCAACAAGAAATGAACTATTGACGATGTCACGCGGATTAGAGCAATTCACAACCAAAACATGACAAACTCACAAACAATCGACTTGTCCATTCGTCCAGTTCCTTCGTGGGAATTTAACCCTTGGATTCTGTTACGAGATCTAAACTTGTCAAGTCGAAAGGTTCCAGACTCCGTCGAAGCGTAAACAAAGTACGATGTAAACAAAATTAAGGGCTAACTTATGTAGGTGTTGTAGACTTTAGTCACCTTTCTAAAAACAACCTTATTTCTTCTTTTTTTTTTCTTTCTATCAATAAGACTTTGTAGTAAGAGCCGTGTTGATAAGAAACTTTTTTTTCATCTAATTTTAACGAAGTTCTACTCTATTATTCGAAGAGGTTGGAAATTAACAAAAGAACTTTCATGTAGCGGACTTTTTCCGGATCTGGTTTTTGTCACTCGCTATGACATCGATTGACTGGTGATGCAAACGTCACATTTCTAATGTTCTAAGTATACGTTTAAAAAGCCAACACGGAAATTATTGTGCTTTACTTGTTTGTATGTTTTAATACATACGTTCAACAAATTTTCTATGATAAAAATTTAATTTTTTAATCGGTCGTTTTGATGATGGTCACACGTTTCGACATTTAGCCATATTTAGCGGTGATTCATTCAACCAGTTACGTTTCACAATTCACGACCGAGTAACGACCAAAGACCAAACAAGCGAGAACAGACGGACCCGGTTGGTTGGAGACTATCAAACCTTAGGTTCACCTGGCAGATATCGAGAAGAAATCTCATGAACATTGAATAGTATAACCTTTATTCGCAGCACTTAAATTGCCTCCACCTTCAAGCCTCCTCAATCTTGACGGTTAAGTACAAACAAAGCAAAACAAAATTAAAACGCACATACTTGAACATGTACAAATTTAATTTATACTCAACAAAACTGCTTCGCAAGCATCTCTAACATTACTTCGAAATAATCTAAGCCTGCCTATAATGTTATAAGAGTCCGCTAAGGATCGGCCTTTTCCGACTATTGTCCTCTGGAGGTGTTCCTAAACCGATCTTTTACCTATTTTACACGGCAGATTTCCAGACATTCCCCTTGCATCCTTTGCCGGCGACACAGCGGCTATCCCCTGAGCGAGTAGCCAAATGGAGCAAGCACTGACGTATAAAACTTATGAAAGCAACAGCACGCGCTCCTGAAAGCATCCAGCTTCAGGTTGAAACAGAAACCATAAGTGAGTATGTAACTTTGTACCAAAACCAAAGAGGCCTTCTACAAGAACAGCACGCGCGTGTCAGTCCTTCGAAGCAAAACCCTTCATAATAATATTCCTCAACAGTAATCCCATCTCAACAGACTGTGCCTGTTATCTTGTTCAAGATTAACCTGAAACCAACATACCTAACTAAAACAAACGTTTCTCTTATTGCAAGGAAACGTTGCTCGATGTGTCCCACTTAACTGAAGGGTACAATTCCTTGGCTCCAAGTAGAGATCATGCAGGAATGCCACTCGATATGAGAATCGTACTTGAGAACGGCAGCGACTATCTGAGTGGGATTTTAGGAGGAAACAGTGTTGTTTTATTGTTTACAGTATTGATGGTTTTGGCCGATCCTTGGCTTTATTGCACAAAACCGGAGTTTCCGGTAGACTGCGAGAAACGATAGCCTCAGCTCCGTACTAGTAGTAATCAGTAAGCAATTTGAACTACCTTAGACACTACTGGCACGCAAATCTAACGTTTCAACACAAAAAAATCTCGGTGCACACTGAGCTACTGAGAGAGTTGAAAAGGTTGGCTCTGGGAAAAATTACAAGCTTCGTACCTTTCAATTAACCCTCTCTACAATCTTTAACGCCCATCTGTAGATCTTAGAGCAAATGTGCACGCATCTGTAAAAAGTACAGCAGATAAATCGCCCAAAGACTGTGTTCTCGAGCAAACGGGAGCCGTGCAACTCTGTGTGTTCTGGTCAGTTCTGTTCCTCCCGGGGCGAAAAGCCATCAGACCATAGTGATTTAATCTTCTTCGAGCAGTGCGTTTAGAAATTTGGACACCTCGAACTTCCTGTTGCTGATGAACCGCTTGAACGACAGTTAGGTGACGGTTTCGCAAAATTCTCAAAGTCAAAAAACGGTCATCCTGTGATTCTGTAACCCCAGGACGTCCAGAACCGTGCCATCTATGGTAGGCCCCAGTTTCTCAAAACCGTTAAACGGCGTCTCGCAGTGTTTCGTAGGGAACTCCGATGGCAGTAGCCGCATACTTGATGAAATGTCCATCATCAATAAGTGCCACACAATGCGCAAAATCCCCAGCAGTTTAAAAATTGAAATGAAGAAAACAAAGAAGAAAACTAAACAGTTTATTGCTTCAGAATTCAAATGAGACTGAATAAACAATTTACGTTCCGTGAAAAGTAAACATTGAAAAAAAAATCCCTTATTTAAACAATGAGACAAATTAACGGCAGAATTTGCTTTGATCGTTAAAATAAATAAAAAAATTAACCCAGAGTTATTTTCTTACTGAGTTTGATTACTCATATTTTGGGCTTATGTAGGAAATCCTTAATTTTTTATTAATTTATTTCAATTTATTATCGCCATATCATTGTATCTTATTTTCTCCTGAATTATTCTTCTCCTTTGTAGTCTGTTGAGACTTTATTAAATTTATTGTTTTAAAGAGTGTTTGTGGTATCATGTATTAGGAGAATCAGAGTTTATGATCAAAGGTTAATTTTATTCGAGTGGATCTAATGGAAATATCTGGCAGGAACAAAACTACAGTTTCTAAGAGGTAAACATTTTAAAGTATTGGTAAGCAAAATGACTTCCTTTATCTACAAGTAGATTCACTAAATTATTATAAACCAACCGTCCTACCCGGCAAAGGAGAAATAACGCTCCTGGATAATCCTGGAGAAGCTAATCGATAGGAGTTGGGAGAGCGTTGGGCGGAGCCATGGGATTTTACGGAAGCCAAGCCACACCCAGAGCTTTTCATGCCTGCCAACGAGAATCGACGACGAGAAGCGAGCCAGCCCTCGGGCAGCTTTTTTCATGCTGGAAGACGTCTCGGTTGACAAGAGCGCAAGGTCGATTTTGAATCGTCCATAAAGGAAGTAAGCTCGTACAGTTGAAAAGCGGAACAAGGCAGGAAAGAGAACAGGCATGCTTACAATTCCAAGATATCATAAAAATATCCCACATGCTTTCATTCAACAATGAAGCGAAATTGATAAATTTATTTTTACACGTAAAATCGATTCAATTCTTCACCCTCGGGGCATAACTGAACAATGCGCGCATTTCCTGTTCCCGAAATTTGGCCAGTTTTGATAGTTACCTTGGTCCGTCTATCCTCGCTGATTTTTGTTGGTTGAGACGCGTTTCCGCGTCTTGCCATCTTCCGTTTGGGTGATGGCTGTAGAATGAAATTTCAGTTTGGTGATCGTATGAGTGATGAGTCAGTTCATGAGGGGCTGTGAAGTTATGAGTGTTGTTTGTAGGTGTGTCTGATGATTATGTTTTTTTAATTATTCTACTTCGTACTTTTGGTCTTCGGTCCTTTTCTCTTTTCAATGTGTACAATGTTTTAAATGGTATAAATGATGTTTGTGCGTTATCGCTAATTCGTCTATTTAAAAGTTTTTATTAGTGTTGAATGTGGTATGTTCACACATTTGTAATTTTTCGAGTATGCCCTTTTTTCGTCCCTTTTGTGCCCTGTGTAGTACTTTCAGCCGACACGGAACATAACGAACAAAAATCAGAGAGGATAGCCGGGCCATGAGGTAACTATCAAAACTGGATAAGTCAAATCTGGGCCTTATGTGGATATTCCAGTAAATCTTTAGGTCTGACAGTACCTATAATTGACCAAATCGAGAAATAAACCTTTCCATTTTAAACACAATCTGGCTTTTCAGACTTGTATTTATTTAAACTGTCAGACACCCAAAATACAATATACTAAACACTTCGCAATAAAAAAAAACAACAAATATATCTATTTGTAGAAACTTCTCGATAAAGTTTCCGGAGTCGGTTGATAGAATGAAGAAGATTATCGCAAGGAATGAAGAATACGGAAGAAATTCTTTGTTTAAGGAGTGGAACTTGGAAATTTAGACAAGAAGTTTATAATGGACAATCAATTCAATTATTTATTAATTTAAAAATAAACACAAAATCAAAAGAAGCGTGACATGCTGACCATATAAATGGACAGTACATAGGATTGTAAGTTATATTATGTAAACTATAAGGAATAATTAATTTGAAAGGATTTAAATAATTTATTTTGAACTTGTTCTATAGAATGAAGAAGCTGGGAAGGTAGAGAGAGACAAGGCGGGAGAAAAGAATTCAAGATTAGTAAGGACAAGGGAGCAATAGAATTGTTTAAATTTTAATATTGAAATTATTGTATTATGAGATTATTATGAATTATGCCCTGAGTACTCGAAATTTTACGATAAATTTTAAGATAATCTGCAAAAAAGAAGAAAATTAACAGAAGAAATGGAAGAATCAATAAATATGTGTGGGAGTTTCGTCGTTTGCTTATGCCTTGTGAAAAATACACGTTTATTTCTAACTCTTATTTTATCCATTGTTTTAAGAATGTTAATTATCTCTTTTATCTTCCCCCCTTCTATTTCGGATATTCTTTCTACCCCAAGTTATGTATCCATTGAGCGGTTGTTTCACATTCGAAGAAGACATGATTGGCCGTTTCTTCCTCCTCATTGCATAACTTACATCATTGGGTATACACGTTATACAGATGTCTTCTCAGATGCCAGTGACTAATATTTATTCCTATCACTCCTGTGATTTTAGATGCCCGACTAACTGTGAAAAGTTCCTGTTTAAATATGTGTGTGTGATGTGATTTATGGAAGTGGCCATGATGATGATGGAATATAGAAAGTGGGGGTTTTATGACACCAGAGCACAGCGGATCTTTTTTAGGCAGTTTAGCCCTCTCTAACAGTAGCTATGATTTTACCGAGTCCAGCACCTCTAGAGTTTATATTTTATCCAACTCATGTTGCCTTTTTTGGATCAATTCTGTAATGGCGGATTGTATGTATGGTTTTGTTATCTCACGAATAATTAAGGGGCAGATTCTCCTGTAGACAGTATGTTTGCCAAAACTTACTTCCTTTCTGTCCTGGAACCCAAGATATCATCAAGTTGTCCTTTCCCAGGTTTTGAAAATTTTGGTTATAATCACTAACGTTGATGTGACGTTTTGCACGCTAATGCTTGACTATTCGATCTTTATGACGATTTTATTGCCAGTGTAACGTCTTTTATGATTTTCCAAGGGACAAGCATTGATGGTATTTCAGCTTGAAAGGCCGAGATCCGCTTTCCTGATGAGTTTTGCGCCTGTACAGAAAATGTGTGCTCCAGTTCCTTCGTTTGTTTTGGAGTCATCTGTGTACTGTATAATTTTCCCCTGATATCTTTTCCTTTGTTGTCTATGAAGACGCCAGAATAAGCATACAATTCAAAATAAATGAAAAAGAAAAGAAAAATGAAAGTACGAATTTTAACTATTACAAACCTATCTCTACGATAATTTTGAAACCATGCGAGAAGAACACCAGATTTTTGGTGGATTTTATGTTCAAGAATGTCAGTATTTCAGGAATCAAAAACCTTTGAGGGAAATCAATGATATCATGTTGATGTTTGGATTGTAACGTAGATAAGACAGTGTCGCAAAGTAACAAAGTTAGTGGTATTTAAGAGTTTAAGCATAAAACCGTGTTGTTCGGGAAGAAGAACAGAGTTCAATTACGAAGTTAATTGATCGTAAATCGGGCTTTCCAATAATTTTGGGATAACAGAAAGAATACCAGATTTCTAGATGGGAAGTTCGGAAATTGACTTGTGGACATTTAATATGATGATTGATTAAATAGTATGTAGAATGGAACTAAGAAGCTAAACAGGTTTTAACAAGTACTGCAGGGATGGCATCCGCACCCAATGGACGAAGGTTTTAAGGGAATCGTTTCGGAAACAATTGAATCACAAGGACTAGAGATAGCAGAAAAGGAATGTTAGGAAGACTGAGATGTAACATCCAGTGAAATTTTATTGTAGACATTAGAAAAGAAATTTGCAAACGAGTTGGCAATATGAAATCGGAATTCACAAAAGACTTCAACATGATGCATATTTTGGACAATGTCAGGATTAGATTTTAATTTCCGATAAATCTATTAGTCTATTTGTCAACTCGAATAACTCGTGTACCGAAATAGAATAAACGTATTTAGCTATGCTTCCTGCACAATATATATAATATATGCATACATATATGCGGAATCACATGTGATATCACAATCCTAATTGAGGGTCGATGGAGTACTCAATATTCCGCCTTCGACACTCTCACACTGCAGTTTCACGCTAATAAATGCATTCACTATAAACACAAGTTAGGGGTTCAAAACCTACCACAATAAAACAACCCTGCTTCTTACAAGAATGGGAACGGGGGACCCAAATTCTCGCTGCCGTGCTAAGTACAATTCTCATATCGGGTCGCATTGGCTACTCGCTCTCTATATGTAGCCAAGGTGTTGCATTTCTCAGTCACGTGGGACACATCGAGCAACCTTTCCCCACATTCCGGACGCATACGCGGAGGTTATTTATGTGAATGTCTATTTGTAACTTTTTTTATACGTTGTCGGGGGCGTCGGTGGCCGCAAGGTTTCGTCCATGACACGGCGCTCATCACTGTAAGGTAAAGGTCCCGGGTTCGAATCCAGCGGCCTTGCATTCCCGACATACTTACAAATGGGCTTTTTTTCAAAAACACAGGCACCCTGAGGGTTTATATAACCTCTGCTGTTGCGAACCCTCGTAAAAAAATATTAATTTCATATGTTGTCAGTACCGGAATAATAGAGCAAAAATCGCCTTCTAGCCACTTTATTATGATGTTACAGCATGTTTTAAAAACTGTAACTTCTCGAGCGTCTTACAACATTTTAGTATTCGCCTAAAAATTAAAGTTCACGATTTGATACCACGTAGACAGTCTGAAGATTCGCCTCCCGAAAACCACAATCTTATCCCAATTCAAAAAAGTAGAAGACCGGCCTTTTACAATACTCATTATATTTCGTCGTCCGATTGACCAAATAACTTCTTTCAATCAATTCAAGGTATTGCTTGAAAAGAAAAAGTCAGTGTCACGAGAAGGATTCGAATCCACGACTTTCGGCTAGGTACGCCGCTGCTCTACCGCTTGAGCTATCGTGACTTAAATCCTCTCCAACACCGAACTCCCATCTCAACCCATCTTTGGAATTTCCCCTGAGTTTTCCGATTTTCGAAAAATCGATGGGAAGTTGGTGTTGGAGAGGATCTAAGTCACGATAGCTCAAGCGGTAGAGCAGCGGCGTATTTAACCCAAATTCGTGGGTTCGAATCCCGCTCGTGTCACTAACTGTATCATTTTACAAAAATGTTTAACTTATTTCCGTTTTAGAAGTTTTCAATTAAGAATTTGGTAAAAATTCATAAGCTTCTACCTTTATGATTTATTACTAGTACTACTGAAAGATACTCGCGCCAACATTAGTTAAGGATCGGTCAAATCAGCAGCAAAACCTGCAGGAAATAAAACATGGAGTATGGACTTCATATTGACATCCATATCTATTAGTTTTACCTTTTTCTTCAATCCTTTATTCGCATAAAACCATCAGAATTTCTATTTCAAATGCAATTATAATTATAAATAAAATTATTGATGTAATTTTCCAGCACATATGTCGTTTGTATTGTTGCACCGTTTATATGTTATATTTAGAGGCCTTTCAAAAGTTCGTAAAGTTACAACTACAACAATCCAAAATGGACAACATCTTTTTGACAATTTCATTTGTTACATCTAAATGAAGGTAGGATATTGAAGGGAGAAAAAAAGATCAAAATCGATCCACCCGACCGGTAGGTGAACCTTAAGATCTAAACGGTTAAGCAATGATACACTGGTCCCCGGTGTAACAGCCGCGCTTTCCGACCTTCTACCGTTTGTATATTTTCCTACGTCAATCATAAAAGTAATATACAAACACTAACTGCCCTACCCCCAGGGGCACAAAAAAGGAGAGATAATTTCTCTTGATACAGGAAGAGGAGAGTAAAAAATTGTGGAAAAAAAAAGATCTATTTACGAGGCAGATTGTTTATAAACGGGGAAATCTGGGTGTAGCTAACTACACACCTATTAAGCTCGTTGAAACGTTCACATCATCCTGCTACAAATTTAAGCTGGAAAGGTTTTTTTTTAGTGAGAGGAAGCTTTTTAACTACAATTTACAATTTTTATTTCGACACAATTTTATAGCTAAAAACAACATTGAACAAGTTAACATTTACGATTTACGCTAAATTCGTAAATAACGATGGTCTAATTAATTCAAAATTGGGACCTCGTTAATGCACTCTTTCTTCGATTCTTCCCACTACATAAAATAAAACACAAAAAATAATCTCAGAGGGACACGTGTATTTAAACGGTCCTACTGGGAATTTCCGGAGGGAAAGAACACATAGACGCGAAAGGGAATTTTTATTAGACCCAATATCCATTACTAATAAAGGAAAAAGAAAAAAGATTTTACTGTCTAGACTAGCTATTTAAGATATACTTCCTTGGGCTAAACATAAATCCAAACTTTTTTTTGACGAAATTAGGCTGAAATTACTTTGATGCCTCTTTCTGCCTGTAAGACTTATGAAATCATTATATTTATCACAGAGTATTCACAAAGGTTATACGTCTGTTTGCGATGACAATGCGACACGTAAGAACCGGCGAAAAGGACAGACGGACAACGCACAGACAAACCGTTCATAATGGGACTGAAAATCGGCGAGAAAGTGGCCTGGGTGAGACCGATCAAACTGGAGATATTGGGGGGAAACAATACGTTTCTCGCTCTGTCAGGTCAATCCAGGAAAATTTTCAACATGTTCAATACCAGACTTAAATATTGTCGTATTCAGCAATATTAACAACCACCACAAAGTACCTAGAGAGAAGAAAAACCTACACAGCAAACCGTCCTGACAGATAAAACAGCGAAGATGGGCGGACCAATACAATCAAGTAATCGTTCACCATTTCTCAGATCTGAACGCAATATTTCTTAATATAAAAACTACATTGATTAATATTTTACCTTTGAATTATCATTATGCTGAACAGGGGTGCCGGATATCCGATTGCACGTCATTTATATGTAGTCTTATAAGAATTCCATTTGATTTATAACATCCAATCAATTTTGCATGTAATCACTTCCATAAATTATGTCTTTATCAAATAATTTTAATGAGAACATCCACCAATTGGCATCATAATGAAGGATAACGTAGTCATATTTTTTCTACCCTCGATTCCTTCGCATTCTTCCTGATCAAGGGTACAGATTAGGTAGATCTTTAAAGAAAATCATACGTTTTTCTTCTTATGATTCATTCAATCCTAGATGAAATAGTAATTATCAATGGCAGAATAGAGTGGAAAACTTGGGGTAGGAGGAAAAGGAGACATTGTGGGGGAAGAAAGATCCCCGGCGCATATCCATCCCGGCTCTAGTCTAAAATGAACATTTCCAGCGTCAACTACTACTCGACAGTACAGTACCAAGAAACCGTCACACCTCAAGGTAACAAATTAATTAATTAATTTTTTTAAACAAAAACAAAATATCTAAACAACTCTGGCATCACCTCCGTAGAATGCAAACGCTAAAAATGTTGAAAATTTGGTTTTAGTTAATAACACGACAAGGATTAATTATTAAGAAATTAGTTCAATACAGTAAAGTAAATATTTGTTTAAAATTTATTTTTTATTTTGGAATAGAGCTTTTTATTTATTCAATTACTCTTTCTCTCTCTCCCAAAAAATAGAATAAAATAAAAATAAAAAGTTAAAAAGGTTGTGTTGATTCAAGAAATTAGAACCCTTTTTGGTATTTTTTGATAACTAATTCAAGTAATACAAATTAACATAAATTATGCAATTATTTGGTGGAAAGTATTGTAAAAATCGGCCCACTAAATGAAAAAAAGATCCTGTTTTTTTTTCCAATTTTAAATTTTCAAACTTTTCCCTGCAATCTTACGTTTTGTACTTACTTTTTGAAAATGTGCAACAAAAAACTATATAAAGTGAATTGTGTCGAAAAAGTCTCAAAAGGCTACTTTTTACCTGGGGAAATAGATTCGAGTGGTTGAAAAATAGCCTGAGGATGGAAATCTATTTATACACTTATTGGATGTGAAATAGTAGCTAAAAAGGGGGAGTTCCTCCCATGGCGCCGTACGCCATCGCTGTTAACTTTCATAAACTAATCGTATGGATAATCATTTCCCAATTCAAATAAAACAAAAGCAACAGCACCGGATGCACGTACAAAGAAACAAACGCGAACTGTTTCTGTTGTCTATGCTTAGTACACCCAAAGACAAAAAAGCCGAACACTTTTATTGTTTACTTTCCATAATAGCTAGGTATAAAATCTGCTGTCTTGAGACAAAAGGGTTTCGCAGCCAGTATCGGGAGGAATTACGTGGACATCGTTCCGTGATCATGCTTGCCTTCGAGAGTGTAATATTTAGAATGCATTTCTGAATAGAGAGCACGATCTGGCTGTGTTCTTTGGCCTCAACAAGGCGTATGATACGACGTGGAGATGTGCAATACTTCGGAGATGTTGGGCTATCGGATTTAGAGGCAAATTACCCCGGTTCCTTCAGGCTTTGTTGGGGAACCAAAGATTCCGTGTCAGGTTGGGCGTCAGTGTTCTCCAGGGACTTTGAGATGGAGTCAATCAGGTTCAGTGATAAGCGTTACTCTTTTCTCGGTCGGGGTGAACGGTGTCGCTCATGGTGTTTCCACCCTTTTTTATGGTTGCATGTCCTATTCTTTAGCTCGAAAATCGCGCCTACAGAAACTCGATAGGCTGTACTATCAATTCATACCTAGTTTTTTTATTTGGATTTATATAGGCTCAAATCCGCACATGTACCTACATACATACAAATATGTATTGAGTTGAGCCTATCCGCTTCTCGAAGTCCCGTTTGCTATTTACAGTAAACCGCCGGCAGACTCGAGAATCCATCCACCCTGGGAGTTGGCGGTCCGGGGTAGACCTCAATCTTTCCCATCCAGCCAGTTGTGCTCCGCGAGAGGAGAGGTTGCTATCAACAGCTACGTCACAGCACCCAACCCATACCAAACCCTTTCGAACTCACGTTCCTTCCTATTATCAAGTTGTGATTCCTCAGGTTTTGGAGATTTTGGATGCATTCATTGACTAATTTTGATATTAATTTTTTAACATGTTAATGCTTTATCAGCTGCTTGGCGATTTGCTTATGTGGATTGTCTGTCAGTGTAATTTTTTGTAAGATGTTTTAAAACTTTTCACCTTGAACGACGGAGTTGTATGTCCCTAATGAGTTTGATTGCTCATATCTTGGGCTTGTACAGAAAACGCCTGATCTTTGTAAAGAGTTTTTCCGGGATCAGGTAGTTGTTAGTCCCATTTCTAACATAATCAACCTAAGGTTCTCATGATTTGTGTACTGGAAGTGGGACTTGGGATCGTCCACTTGATTACAAGCGAACATATTTCACAGATTTCTGAATCCCGGGTCCCAGAGGTGCGAGATCTTATTGCACGTTTTCGTGAGTAGCCATGGACGTAGAAAAAGTAATTCTTTTAGTTTTAGAAATTGCTTTTAAAATATTAATAAACAGAAAAAACGAACAAGTCTTTCTAAATTCATGCCAATCCCTACGGAACGGCTCACTGCCTGTCGTTGCTGTTCAATTTTTTTCCCGGTTGCTTCGCATTTGAATATGATATGGTTGGTGATTTCTTCCTCTTTATTGCTTAATCGAGGGGTCATCATTGAGAAGAAATACATGTTATATGTCAAAACGCAGTGAAAACTATTTTTTTTTTTTTTTTTTTTTAATAAAGAAAATATGACCGAAATATTTTCAATCACAATCTTTACATTATTGACAACGTGTAATAAGAGCTTTAATTCCGCTGACATAAAAATATTTATTTCAACTCACAATAAAGTCTTGAAAGGCGTTTTCGGCGCTACCCGACGAAAATGGTGTAATTTTATGAGCAAATCCAAGAAATAAATTGTTCATTTAATTCGTTATATCAAAAGATGGTATTCCGGTTTTTTGATCAATTCTCTACCAAACCGTTAAAATTAATGTGTAGAGATTAGTGACCGTTAATCTATAATTATTCAAATATCGTGAGATGCGGTCTGGTATGATGTAGGTTTCTGAAACACCAGACCGCATCTCACGATATCTGAATAATCATTAAAATTAATTTTTTAAATAAAAAGTAATGCATTTATGATCTCGGTTAATTGGGTCAATATTAAAATAAGAATCCATGTACATTACCCATCCCTACAAGGCGATTGAAGCGCCATAGTTGACCCCAGGACCTCCTTATGAATAGTTCATAAATAATTATTCAAAAACCTGGAAGAGAAACAATGGTTGCTGCCTCCTCCTCAGGATATATGCAATCTGTATCACATTACATAATTATACATTTCTACTCATAGTAATAAAAAAAGTATTTGCATTTTACTGAAATCGAAGTGGTGTTGTTTTTCAAAATGGTGGGCGCACAATGCTGTGCGATTAGTTTTTTAGTCATAGATCTATTGTTTTTTCCGTTTTTCAAAATATTGCGGTATAATTCCAATGCATGTAGGTGGACAGTTCATACAATTAATTTTATAAATTACATCGGATTTGTAGGCTGTTTATGCTGAGTCTTTGACTTTGGAAAACGTGTGTGTGTTCTGTTTTGTAGTTTTTGCAGGCTATTTTAATGTGGCTGGGGCGGAGATGTTTTCTTAATTTGCGTAACAATGTGTGAACGAACGGAATAGTGTTTTACATCGTTTGTCTTTGGGTGATTGGATTGATGATGTGTTCTGTGCTCAAGAGAATGTTGTTTTGTGTAGTGTTGGGTTGTAATTGTTCATAATTCTAGTAATTATGTTTTTAGGCTAGTTGTTATTATGTAAGATGTATTTGTATGTTTCAATATTTTTTGGTGAAAGGATTCATTTCAGGGATATGATTCTGTGAAATAGTCCATTAGCCGTGTTTATTATTGTGTATAGGGGGTGGTGTGATGTATAATTCAGGTAGCGTATTCATTTTATTCATACAGTATATTGGTTTTTGGTATCAATCTGTAGTTTGTGTGCCGTCTGTTTGTCTTATTGCAATTGTGTCTAGGACCGGTGTTTTGTTTTCTGTCTCGACTTCATGTGTGATTATTACAAATTACATACAATTTAAAAGCCCATCATGTGTTTAAAATGATGTCTAATAAACAAAATGATCGGGTGGAATTTTAGTTTTAACTGGTGTGCTTTATGTAATCGCGCTTCGGGAGGCTGCTCTTACACTGGAACCGACTAGGTCAGATAATCGTCAGTATTCACACTACTTCGCACAAAATTAACCCACCCGATGCTACCCGACGGAAATCCCAAGTTCAATTTTCTATAAGATTGTATCACCCCCGTTCACATCTGCCACACAACGCTACCCTACTCTACGCTACGCGATCCTCGCTCTCCTGATTTCCGTCGAGTAGTATCGACTACAGTCGAAGAAGACAAAAGAACCGGATATTTTTATTCAAACTACATTCATTATTGTCTTTATGTTAATTACAGCATTCCTATTTTAATGTAAACCGAATTAACCCAATGCCACGTTTTGATGGGGTGTGCACATCTATCCGACGCAAGCACGTCGCGTACAGTCCACAGCGTTTATCACAATAATCACTATCACAATCACAACGCATCTTTTGCTCCTAATCCACTATTTTGATCAAAACCTTGTAATACATTTTTAGTTAAATTTTATGAACACAACCATCTAACCATCATAATTAAACAATGTTTATAAAAGCTTATGCATTTTTTGATCTCGTTTAATTTGGTTTACATTAAAATAATGTATAATTAATATAACGACAAAATTACGTGTACTTAGTTTGAAATAAACTATAAAAATATGAGTGTCCTGTTCTGATGCTACCCGACATTACAAAATGGTTTAATTTTATAAGCAAAACTATGAAATAAATTGGTAATTAAATTTTATGAGCAAAACCGTGTAATAAATTGTTCCAATTTTAGTATATAGTGTAATAAATTGTTAGTTAAATTCATTATGTCAAAAAATCGTATTCCGGTGTTTTGATTAATTTTCTACCAAACCATTAAAATTAATTTTTTAAATAAAAATTAATTAACTTTTAATCACAGTTAATTTGGTTTATATTAAAATAAGTATGTCGTAATTGATACATTTAGTTTGAATAAAAATATGAGTGTCCGTCCTTTTGTCTTCGGCTGGACAGTGGGGATCGCATAGCATCAGGTAAATGTGCACTGGAGTAATGCAACCTTATGGAATATCGGAGTTTGCATTTGCAACGGGTAAGCGTGTTTCTGGCTTGAGGAATAGAATCAGCACTTTCACCGATCTTTACCGGGGTGCACATGCACGCTATGCGACGCTACCCGATGCTACTCGATGTAAATCTTAAGTCCAAAAGATTGTATTACCCCCTCGCACATCAGCCCTATGCCACGCAACCTACCCTACTCGACGCTCTGCGATCCCCACTGTCCAGATTTACATCGAGTAACATAGTAGCATAGAGTACAGTTGAAGACAAAAGAACCGGACACTAATGATTTTTATTTCAATGTATTATTATAGCTATAATTAATTACTTAATATTTATACTTACTATTTATTATTCTTATTTTAATATAAACCAGATTAACAGAGATCAAAAATTCATTAGTTTTTTTGTAAATAATTTAATGGTTTGGTAGAAAATTGATCAAAAAACCGGAATACCATTTTTTGGTATAATGAATTTAACTAACAAATTATGCAGTTCAACACTATCTTTGAAGTAATGATACTTTAGGTTAGCGCTTTGATGGCTGCTTGGCTATCTGGATTGTTTTTGTTTTAGTCAAGTTGAATTGAGTGCATCTTTCGATTGCATGAACTTCACCTTGGAAGATACTGGTGTACTTTCCCATGGGGTCTGAGTATTTAATTCCAGGATATCGTTGGATAATGGTAGGGTAAGCAGTTCTAGTTCGTATGTCTGAATCGGTTTTTTAGTAGTGTTTTGCAGTTTCAGTTTGTTTTTTGTCGACATGTTAGATTTCCGTCGCGTGTGTCAAGAAGATCCCAAGGTAGAGGATATAATTGGTTTTGGGGAAAGGAATATTGTGTGAGGGGTTTTTGCTTCTGAGGGTAAAGGGTAACATGGGTGCTTTTGTTTTCATTGATTTTTATCCTCCGAAGTTAGCTACGTTCGTTGAAGCAAACTCAGTCGAAGCCACGCCAACATCATAACAAATTATTACATTTTATTATTACATTCCCGTTTGCTTAGTTGTCGTCCATAAAAATTAATTTCCTTTCTAATATTAGTAACTGTGCCCATTGAATAAACCCCGAATCACAAATCCAATCCAGAAAATCCCCTTTTTCGACTTCCTTTGAGTAAAACAAAACCGCCAAAGATCAAAAACAAAATTCCAAGATTTACCTCGTCCCCCACCCGTTACAATCACATAAAAAACAACAGAATACAAATTCGCGTTTCAAAAAATTTCACACCAAACAAATATGACACCACGAGAATAGCACCACAATTTTTGTGAGATATTAATTGGTTCAAAATTTGTACACTGTTTACATCTGTTGTATTTTTTCAATCAACTATGTTTTATAATTCACCCACATTCAGATGATGACCCGAATAAAGGTCGAAAAAAGAAAAAAAAAGTGTTTTAAAATCTTTCTGATCTGAAATATTTGGAGAAAGACCTGCAAATAATCAATGCAGAGTTCAAATTTTCTTTATGGTCTTTACTAGGTAAAACGGGCCTATTCAATAAGCAAAATTATACAAACTTAATATAAATTACTGATTGATAAATTTATTTATTATTATGTATATTTTTTCTAAATAAATAGGTCCTGATGGGGGCAACTTAGTGTTGCAGAAAGCTTGGTGATCCCAACACTTTTGTCTTTCTTTCACCTAGTAAAGACCTTAAAGAAGATTTGAACTATATTTTGTAATTTGCTCACCATACCGTATCGGATGGTCACTGGGAGAAGTGTTTGATACAAATTATGAATTATTTTTGAACCATGTGATTTATGCTAAGATAGCGGTTTGTCAGCTGATTCAAACTCGGAGAGCTCTTTAGAAAGGTTTTCTTGATAATTAATTAATTTTTTTATGTAAGGTTTTGGTTGAAATGAAAATATTAATTAATTGAAAGAAGAAATTTGGTCAATAGACCACTAACTGTAATGGATTTTTGATAATATTCATATCTAATGATTTTAGCCGGCCGATTTTAAAACGTTCAAACTTAAAATTAATTTTAAAAATTATTAACAAAAAACCTTTTAACTTTGTACTATTGACGTGTTTTTTCAATAACATTGCAATAGCGAAGAAAATTATGTTTTCAATCTGAGATGATCCAGGTGCCATTTCACAACAAATGTGTGTGTATGGGAAGGACCGTTATTTAATTAACGTAAAGGAAGAAGTTACGTAAGCATAAAACGTACACACACTTTATTAAAAGCAACAGTGAATATAAATTGATTAAAATATCGATCCAGGTCTAGCCTGTGCACATCGATTCATAAATTGACAGTGTGCTTTGGAAAAGTCAATTCTAGGAATTTAGGGACGAGACTTATTTTCATTTTAACTTTGTGATGGAAAACCATCCCTAACCATCCCCAAAACTTGAACGATCGATCATTGAACGTTCGCATGGTGTAATAACACACAGTGGGGGAAGCAGTCATAATACAATCTTGCAGTAAATAAAGAAACTTGTATCATAAATTGAAATTCCTCTTTCCTTTTAACGATAAAAAGCGGCAACGTTCTACAAAAGCACAACCACGAGGATAACCGCTATAAATTCAATGTAAGACGGATAGGTAAAAAAAAGGAAATAGATACAAGAGAAACAAATATACAGAAATAACGACGAACGACCTCTTGAAAAAACATCAAAAGAAACCGAACCGACCGGGGCAAACGGAAAACAGACACGACAAAGTACCGCAATCGTCGGTCAACTTAAAGATATTTATCAACACAGAGATACACACTGTACACTTACAGATATTGTCGTTTCTGCACAGATGACTGCGGACGATAAACGGCCGACAACTCGCTTCACATTCAACACGCCCGTTGACGCTCGAGACGCCTTGATTGTTTTTCCTTTCCGGCTGAGGGCCTGTTGATATTTTCGATCGGCAGGGCATAAAAATTAATTTAACAACTAGTCAACTATTTACGGAAAAACCTCCCTTTAACACCAACCTTCACTTATACTTTTAGAGAGGGCTAAACTCAGATAAATTATAGTAATACTGGTCACTGCCATCTGAGAAAAAAACATCTGCGAAAAATGGGCACTTTCAATAATAATCCTACGTATACCTCAATAACGGGTACTAGGAAAATGCAATGGGCCAGTAGTCTGCAGTACTTGGGGAGCAAACCTACGTAGATTGGGGATGAGGCCAGAATAAATTGTTATAAATAAATAAATTGTTATTGTAAAAATGACGAATACGATATTATCTGGACTAAATTTTCATTTTAATTCAAAAAGAGTTAAATAAAAATAAAACATAGATACTCAAATTTCATTATGAAACGAGTTCCATTAACCAATTATTACGAAATATAAAACAAAATCAGAAGCATACATACTTTAACATTGGACCTACCTTCAGACTTCGACAGAATTGATGATCCAATATTGAAAAGCACCACTTTTCCACCCGGACGATTTAAAAACGAAGTATTTATTATAACAAAGATGAAGGTTGTTTAATAAAGATAAAATTTGTATTGTATTATTTATTTTTAAAAAAAGTAACGCAATAGTAATTATAAAATGAAAGTAAATTTAGGGAAAAACATATTAATAATTATGTTTTTATCTGATTAAAATTCAAAACATTATAATACTTATTCGTTTCAAAATGAAAATACAATAGTAAAGTTTTAACAAAAATTATTCTTCTGTTTTATCAATATAGTTGTCAGTATGGAATATGTTTGCTGCCTCGGAGGCGATGTATTCTATGAAGTCGCTTATGTACCCTTCGAGTACTTTCACGCTGGAACTGTCCCAGGGAGAGTAGCTCATCGCCCATCCGAGACGTGTAAGCATCCTGACCAAGTGTATGCCGCCGTAAATAGCGCTTGCCTTAAGTTCTTTGAAGTCGGAAAACAATTTTTCACACTGGCGAAACTCCGATTCGTAGAGGATCTGGGTTTCGAGCATAATGTTGAAGTATCGCTTGACACCTTCGGCCGTTTCCTGGAAAATCTCCACGTCGAAGCGCGGATGGGTCTTGGAGCGTTCTGCGACATACGATTCGACGATCTTGTCTACGGTCACCTCAGCCGGCAGCTTGACGAGTTTCTTAGCCAAATTTATTTTAACCCAATCTTCTGAAATGTGGTCGGAGAGGACGTCACCAAGGGGCAAGTCGAACGACGAGTGTTCCCCAGGTTCCGAGGTGCTCTTGTTTTCTCCTTCGCAGCTTTTGCTCGTTCTTGCAGACATGCCGCTCGTACCCTCTCCGAGCTCGTTTTTTCTCCAATTCTCAGTCCGAGTCGACCTCCTCCTGACTGGATTGAACCCCTTATCCTTGTGTTCGATCTCCAGCTCCTTCTGCAAGCGAACATTGAACTCGCTAAATTGCAATATCTTGTTTTCCGGCAGCCACTCGTCCCAATGTCTATTCCAGCCGGAGTAGTGTACAAAATACATATAAGTGTCCTTGTCGTCGCTGAATCTAACCTTTTTGCATTTCGCTTCAAAAAGACACGGCCCGCGATAGCAGAGTAGTTTATCGCCGACTCCGAACCTGGGTAGCAGATCGTTTTCGACAGTGTGGACCTCCTGAGAAGACATTTTTTTTTTCCAGAAAATCGTTCCAGCGGATATCGCACGACGCACGTGTAACGAACTCAAATTGGACTCGTCGTTGTCAAAATGGCGGATTCGAAATTTCAAAGTTGCTGAATTGCTCTCTGCCGGCCAAAAAGAATACCCACCCCTGAGTAATAAAATGCCCGGTTGCTCAAAAACAGAAACAAAAGCGTAATTTTAACTGTGGATATCTTAAATTTCATTTTTCAAAATTGAGAAAACCCCTGTGTAAATTTTATATTAAAAATCCCCATTGCTTGTAAGATTATAAAGCCTATAATCAAAGACTTTAGAAGAACTCAGTATATGACATTGAAATGAATAATTAAATAGCATTTCGAGTAGCTCTGCAATGATTCTTTTATGATAAACCTCTTAATGCTTAAGTCGCGGTTTTTGTAAATTGGTACAATTATAGATATACTGTTATTCTAATTTTCAAGATAGCATAAACAAAATGTTTCAGTAGATACGATTTGTTTCACCTCTGTTTCGATGATTGCATTTTTTAAAATCATGTTCTTAGCCATAGACTTTCTTGTCTTTTTTTTCAAGAATACATTTCTTTACATAGAATAAATGAAGAAAACAGCATCTCTGATTTATTTATTTATTTTTGGGGCTGTTTAACTTCGCCCTGAGGAATATCGAGTATACTGGGGGAGCGAATGTGTCAAGACTTCCCTATGTTTGTACAGGGAGGTGATGTACATAAATGTGTACTATATGTTCTGTTTCTATACAGTTGTTGACAACCTGAGGTCCAAACGAGCATTATAAATGCTAGCCATAGGATACTGACGTAGTACAGAAACGAGAGCTAAAATGGCTTCACTTTAAAGACCTAGATGACCTCACATGTTTGTCGGACCATATATATACATGGACAGGCACAAAACTCTACCCACTTGTAATATAACTTGATTTTTATATATTACTCGAAGTTCGCGTTTTGTAGCATTTAATAATTGAGTCTTTGTCTAAAAAACGTTTATGAAAAAATGTAAATTGCTAAGGAAAAGATGAAACAAAAAGACGGACAATAGAAGTTGTTTTAATCTTGTTTTAGAATTTTAATTAACATTTCAACATCGCGTATTTCCTCCTCTTGTCTTATTACATATCGAAAACGGCTCGGCATACTTTCTACCAGTCTGGAAAGTCCCTTTAATGGAGGCTAGCCCATCCTTCACGAAGGGTCCTTTCAAGATCGTGGCGTGTATCAGCAGATGATGGACGTGCCTTATTCGTCTTTTGAGGTTATCTCATAATTGCTCGATGGGATTCAAGTCTGGAAGAACGGTCTGGACAGGCCAAGACCCTGATGTTATGCTGTGGAAGGTATGTACTGTGCGAGTGACATAGGACGGGCATTATCGTCCGTTAGAATAGGATTTTCGCTGATTTCATCATGGATAGGAAATGCATGATGTTCATTTCGCCATACAATGAGTGGCCGTCAAAGACCCTCCACAAACGACAACCAACTCTGCTACTCTCCATTGAAATTTCCGCCCCCACCATCACTGTGCTACGTTGAAAAAAAGGTTGGCTCTGGAAAAAATTACAAGCTTCCTACCTTTCAATTAACCCTCTCTACAATCTTTAACGCCCATCTGGAGATCTTAGAGCAAATGTGCACGCATCTGTAAATAGTACAGCAGACAAATGGTCCAAAGACCAATGGCTGTGTTCTGTTCAATTCTGTTCCTCCCGGGGCGAAAATCCATCTGATTTAATCTTCTTCGAGCAGTGCGTATAGAAATTTGGACACCTCGAACTTCCTGGAGCTGATTAATCGCTTAGACAGTAAGGTGCCGGTTTAGCAAAATTCTCAAAGTCAAAAAACGGTCATCTGTTACCCTGGGGTGTTCAGATCCAGAGCTTCTATGGTTGGAACACAATTTTTCGAAAACGTCTTTCACCGTCTCGCAGAGTTTCCTAGGGAACTCTGATGGCAGTAGCCGCATACCTGATGGAACGTCCATCATCAATAAGAGCCACACCACGATGCGCAACGTTCCCAGTACTGTGGTATTTTTATGTTTAAAAATTGAAATTAAGAAAAATAAGATGAAAGCTAAACAGCCAGAATTCAAATGAGAGTGCATAAACATTTTAAATTCCGTAAAAAGTAACCATTGAAAAATCCTTTATCCTTATTTTGAATTAAGGATTAAGTGTGTTTACCTCTAATTGATATTCCAAATTTAAAACATAGCATAAACAAATATTTGCTGATAAAAACAATGAGATAAATAAAGGGCAGAATTTCCTTTTATCGAGAAAATGAAAAAAAAAATCAATTGGGTGGAATTTATTGCCTATCAAGCAACTGCTTACAACACACTGAAATTAAAAATGAGAAATTCAGCCTGAAGATTTGCTTTATTACAGTCTGAGTCTTATCAGAATATCCCGATCACCAAAAGTAAAAAATCAGACTTGAGATAATCCCTTATCTACTCGACGGGCATGTGCTGATTGTCATAAGTTTACAACCTTCATTTTTTTAAAGTTACAACATTTTAAATTTGCATTTTTTAAAGTATGTTTAATAATTTTCAATTTAAATAAGTTATTGATTTTCTAAGAACTAACATTAAAAGAACATGGGTGCAGCTTCTCCTCTCTTTTATTCCTTATTGCTTTGTTAGTCCCTGTTCTTTGTTACCCACATCATGTGGAAAGTTGTAATATTCAGTAAATTTAAAAGAAAATGAATATTAAAACCAACAAGTTATTGAATTTAATGATTTAAGGGCGAATGTTACGGCGGTCGTGGAAGACGCAAAACGGTTGGCCGATGTGGAACGGAATTAAATAAAATGAAAATTAGTTAAACCAATTTTAATGTTGGATATTGAGTCTAGGATCTGTCATCCTAGACCCTTCCTTATAATAGGTCAAGTGGCCAATAGTTTTTTCCTCGACCTCGCCCAGAATCCCACCCTTTTGAAGGGAGCCCCTTGGAAGAAGACATATTTTTTCCTAGAGCGGAGCCAAGTGTAATTACAGTAAATCCGACATCGAGACCAAACAACCTGACACTGCACCAAATAGGTCGAAGAAATTTGTCTGACAAACCGTCCAGCCCAGACTAAACACGTATACAACTTTGGGGTTGACATTTAAAAAATGTGTAACTTGGCGCCCGAGTATTTGAAAAATGGGGACAAATAAAAGCGGGCGTCACTAAAATGATCGTATTGTTCGTTTCGTGAAGTCCATAATAAACATAAAATTCATATAGCTTCTTGCTATTTTATATGTCCATTATTGTGGTTGAGCTTCCTGCTAAATATGAATGCGGATGAACTTTTGGACCGTATCCGACGATCATCCTGGTCCACGACTAAACTGCAGATAAATCATCTGTTTGAATAAAATATTAAAATACCACAAATACAGTGTTTCTCCTTAATCCGAAATTAAGAGAGAGAGCAACAATGACTGAGTCTGTGAGAAGAAAAGTAATGATGGAACGTGTGTGAAAGAGAAAAATAAAAGAGAAAGCGAGTGAGTGAGAGATAGTGG
>CM077100.1:28763043-28800731 GCA_039619505.1 Cimex hemipterus | reverse complement strand
AAGCGAGTGAGTGAGAGATAGTGGATGAGTGAAAGAGAAAAATAAAAAAGAAAGAGTGAGAGTGAGTGAGCGAGTGAGAATTACGGAATGAGTGAAAGTGTGTGAATGAGAAAAAGAAAAGAGAGAGCGGAAGTGGGTGAGTATGCGAGTTTGTAAGAGAGTAAGCGTACTTAAAAGATTGGCTGCCTTTACTCGTCCTGTCCTAAAATCAAGGTAGAAAACGGCCCAACTGATTGAATACCTTTAAGTATTTAATTAAAGAAAAAAAATTAGAAATATGATTTTGATTCGTTATGGATTGTTTTGGTAGATATATGGTTTATTTATCAAGCCATTAACGTTAAAATGTTTTTATGTAATAATACGATTGTGTTTTTTGAATATTGATTATGTTTGTAGTGTCAACACACTTCTTCAGGCAAAATTTAAACTTTTTGAACTTTGGTAAGCTTCTCTACTACTTGCTAGACTGTTTCGCACCGATATTCGTAACGTACTAATCACAGCGTGTCAACCTTTCCGTGTATAGAAACAAAATATTTCCCTAAGGGCTCAGACCGGTCTCAATAACATGTGGCTTCAAGTGCTTCAAGTAGTCGGTAATCGATTTCACCTCTTAGAGGGACTTAAAGAGGAATAACCGACTTCAAACCCCGTTAAGCCCGATTGTTCATGCCACTGCCACACGCAGTAGCACAATGGCTCTTTCCACTGAATAAAATTTAAGAAATTATAAAAGCTCTTTTATTCGGATTCATAGTATCGGAGGCAATACCAACGAGAATAGGCAGGCCTAGACGATAGACGATCAAGCTACATACACACTATTAATAAAAAAATCATGTTGATCAGACAGAAATATTAAAATCTAACTGTATTTGACGTTTTCTGCCCCTTTTTGTTTCTATTCTGATTGTTTTGAAACAGATATAAAAGAAATGTTATATTTGGACAGATCATTTTGATACAACTGTACTTGTGAGTAATCACTCCTCGGTCCTTTTGATAGGAAATTGGCGTCGACACGGTAGACAGAATTAATCATTTCCGTGGAATTTGAATGTTCGGTGTGAAGATAACCTTTTCTACACCACAAAAACACAAATTCTTTCTTTTTTTTTATTCAATCGGTTTATTGTTGTGTTTGGGTCTGCGAAAGCAAGCCAGAAGCCCTGCTGGTTCGCTTATCTTCGGCGCCTCATACGCGCGATCATTTCGCCATTTCTGTCTTTTAGCTTTGCGCATTTATATGCCGATATACGTTAATTAGTTAGAATTTGAATATGGGTAAACTATTCAATCAGATGATAAACTATCTTTAATTTTTCATTAAATTAACAAACGATAAAATAAAAATTATTTTAAAAAGTAAGATTTGTTTGAAATCGGGGGTGGACCACGGGGCAACGCCTTAGCCCCTTGCTCTGCTTGTATACAAGTGACCTATCAATTTTTTTTCTAGACCCAGTACACCCTGGAATGAAGGAATTTATTTCTAAATGTTCCTTAACGTAATACACACAATTGATAGGTTTTTTTAATAGCTTCTAAATATGGGGGTTCTGTGAGAAAATGTAAGGGTAGGAAGGCAGTCATGGGACAACAACATGCATACAACTGTCTCGCCGCAAAGCATATATCTACCGAAGTATTTTAGCCTTAAGTGCGAGAATGCAGGGGATACAGCGAAAAAGTCAAACCTGGCCTAACTCACTTTCTGAATGCATATAGTACCCACATTTTAATCACGTTTCTGCTCCATCCATGGAACACCGTTCAAATCTAGCAGAGTGCATCGCAACCTGAAAAGCAAAGGGAGCCCAGCGTAGTGTAATTCACCCTTAGAATTCGGCCTAAAGAACCCCAAATTCATTTTTCTTTATTAATTATGCTCTATCATAATATTATTATATTAATGCTCTATGTAATAAGAACAAGGACGAGGAGAGAGAGAGAGAGAGAGAGAGAGAGTGAGTGAGAGAGAGAAGAGACTTTTTTAAACAATATTAAAAATATTTTACTGATTTATATAAGTTCAAATCTGCACATGTATGTACATACACAAGTACAGAGTTGAGCCTATCACTTCTCATGGCCCAATGGCATTTCCACCTTTTGTTATTTACAATAAATTACCTATAGGCTAGTTGACTCACCCACCCTGGTAATGGAAGTTGCCATCGGATCTTGATCTTGTCCCTCTCACACTACACATTTACGCCGATAAATACATTCACTCTCAACTTACATCATATACAAAAGTGCTAGATACAATAAAACAACCCCTTTTCCTCTGAAGTTTGTAACAGGGGTCCAGATACTCACTGTCATGCTCAAGCATGCAGATATCAGGTGTCATTCCTATACTTTATATGGAGGCAAGGAATGACACCTTTCAATGATATGGGACACATCAACCTTTCATCGCATGCTGACAGTGGACACATTGATTGATTTGATTGATTGAAAGTTTCCAGGGTGTGTATACTGCACCCTTTAAGAGCTATTGTATCCCCCGTTCGCTGCCTAAAGCACATCTGTGAGCCCTAATTCATCAAAAAACTTGATTAATAGGCCCAGTTTTATTGGTTGAAGCTATCCTATGGTCACATTGTACATCCCAAAACACTTCCTCCTGTGGGCTAATGTTGCTCCGCAGTTTGTTAGTTGATGTGTTGGTGTTTCTTCTGCTTCTTTGCAGAATCTGCATGTGCCATCTTGGATTACTCCAATTTTCTTTAGATGTCCATTTAATCTACAGTGTACTGTTAGGAATCCTGTTAGGATTCGCAGTCTATTCCTGCCTCCTTTGACACATTCTGTGATTTCTTTCTTTCCGAAATTGGTTAGAAGATTCTTGGATAGTTTATGTCCAGTAAGTGAATTCCAGAGTTTCCTTATTTTCTTTTTGTCCTTCTGTCTGAGATATTCATTAATAGTGTGGATTCCTAATCCACAGAAGGGTTCGGGTCCTGTCAGCGGTATAGCTGCCCCTTCTCTTGCGAGGGTGTCCGCTTTCTCATTGCCTTCTACTCCCATGTCTCCTGGGCCCCAGCAGAAGCTTACTTTGTTCTGCGCACCTAATATGTTTAGTTTTGTTTTGCAGTTCAGCACCATTCTTGAACTATTTGAGCTTAGTGCTTTGATGGCTGCTTGGCTATCTGACATGATTCTTGTTTTTGTATCCTTTATTTAGGCTAAATTGGACCCATCTTTCTGTTGCGTGAATCTCAGCTTGGAAGATACTGGTGTGTTTTCTCATGGGTTCCAATTATTTGGTGCCTGGTCCAAATACTCCTGCTCCTGTACCTTCTTGTGTTCTGGACCCCATCTGTGTACCAAAGGATGGTGCCATTTGTAAAGGAATTATTTTCTTTTCTACAGTGGACACATAATCTTTAACGTAAAAGAAAACGGTGTGTGTCATCCTTGCCAGGCCTATTCTTAATTGGGTGAGGATGACCCCGCCTCTTCTATGAGTCAGATCCTCTGAGGTCCAACTATGGTAGAGGAGGGCGAACATTACTAGTACCAATATTTTCCAACAAAATTATTTATAAAAAAGGAAGAATTCCTATTTGCTACTTTTATCAAATTCTTTTCATGAAATGAACAAATAGCAAAATAAAACATATTTTCTCCAGATTTATAATTACAAATTGAGCAAGCATTTTCTTAGGGTTTATAGTTTCAATAAGTTCCCCCATCTCATTTTAAATCTGCCAAAAATTTTTTGTTTACATATATTTGAGATCCTGAGCACTGAATAAGGCTGATTTAAGTCTCCTATCAACTTGTCAAACATTTTCAAATTGCTAAAATTAAAATTTGTCAGCATTATCTTTTAAACTATCACATATATCAGTTCAAATCAGCAAGAACAGGGAATGCAGGATGATCAGAGGAGACGACACTATTGTTATTGGTTTAGATTTAGATATGCAAGGGTGGCTTTTCATTTAAAGGTAAATAAAATAAAGTTTTGGGTATAGATGAAAATACCAACAGTAAAACACTAATGGAAATGCACATTACTTATCAATATTAAGAATAATTATAATTATTTTAAGAATAATTTTAATAAACTTTGTGTTACTTTGTTAGCGGTACTGAACTGACATTAAATAACTGAAGTACAAAGAAATTAATGATAAATTAATTTATGAAACACATCTGATAGATAAAACCAGCAAAAATAAGCAAACTATGATTATCAGAAATGATCAGGCTTCAAGTTCACCACCTCAAAGACCTTGCCACAATATTCCAAAATAAATGTTTTCAGTTATGTTTTTGTTGCAGGGAGAGCCGAAGATTTTTCATGGAAGGATGATGCCAATTTCAGTTACATCGATGACAGTATACTGACATACTGCGATGAAGAAGATCCCGACGACCCGCATCCCGTTGTAAGGGTTGTCAAGAGAAGAAACACCGCCAACAGGAAAGAACGGAGAAGAACCCAATCGATCAATAACGCTTTCGCGGATTTAAGGGATTGCATACCAGCGGTACCGGCGGACACTAAGCTCTCTAAAATAAAGACATTGCGGTTGGCCATTTCATATATCAGTTATCTCATGGGTGTGCTAGAAAATGAAGACAGCGGTGATGGTTTCAAAGCAGACTTGGCATTGCTCAGAAAGAAAAACAACCATGTTAGATTCTTTGTATGAATAATTTTTGAAAAATGTTACAAATATAATATAATTTATACATTGCATGTGTGCATGCAATAAGATAATTCAAACAATATTAATTGAAATTAAACTTTAAAACATCAACAATCAGTAATAATCATCAATTAATGATCATTCAATACCATAAATAATCAATACCTTTATCATTTTGACAATGTAGGAAATGTTCATATTTATAGCGAGGATGCATCCATTATGTGTTACTCCCACTGCAATGTTTACTTGGCAGAATTGGTTGTGATTTATTATTGATTGTTACTCTGCGTATCTGGTCTGCACAGACTCCCTTATTACGATTACTACTGTCTGTGGCAGGTCCTCCTTTGACTCTCTTTGTGTTCTTGTTAGTGAGATATCACGAGGTGGAACAGTTCTCGGTAAAATGGTGGTTGTTGTAAGGGTATCCAGACACATAGTACTGGAGGGTAACGAAAAGGGTGGAACATCTCAACCTCCAGACAAGTGGGATCCAGCCCTCATATGCTGAAAATGCAATAAAACACATGATTAAAAGAAAGTAGTAGCTTTGGTGGACCGCATCAGCAGATAAGCTTTCATTTATCAAGAAGCACTGTTGATAGGTGACCCTCAGAAGACCTGACCTGTGGAAGAACAGTCATCTTCGCCTAATTAAGAAGAGACGAGGTTGACACATGGACTCTTATTTTTGAGCCATGTGTCTGACATGTAGGGAAAGGTAGATGTGTCCTGTATAAATGTTTGGTGCTATACCTAGACATTTAGAGAGTGCATAGGAGTGCCACCAAATATGAGAATTGTATTTGAGCATGGCAGTAAATATCTGATTCTCCTTTTCCGATATTTGAAGGAAACAGGGTTGTAATAATGATAGTTTTGTGTCCCAAGCATGCATTGAGAGTGAATGTATTTATTGGCTTGAATATGTAGGGGTAGAAGGCCAATGATGGGCCATTGAGTACCACATTAACCCTCAATTAGGAATTAAGTAGTACTCCACCACTCTGAGTGGTACGTAATAAGAAAGAATGTATTTAAGAGAGATTGAGGGAATTTACGAACGGACTGAACTGGGGGCTGAAATAACCCACATAACTGTTATTGCATTAATCCCTCAATGGCTGGATGGACAAGACCGAGGTTTGACCTTGGATTGCCAGCCTGTGATAATTCATTGCAAAGTACAAAAGCTGAAATTATCTCGGTGAAGAGATGATAGTTCAACTCTATACATGTGTATATGTATGTATTTCACTGTTACGGATCCACGTTTATTTCTAAACTTCATGAATGTGTGAAGCACCAATGTTTAAAAATAATATTTGAACTTAGATATAATAATGCATTCTGTTTTGAAAAAAAAGACTGTTTAAAATATGAAATATTTGTAATTTGTATAAAATTGATGTAGATCAAATGAATATAAATCCATATAATTTTAAAATAACGTCTACTTTTTAATTTTTTCAGGGAAACAGAGAGGATATGAAGAAAAGTAAAGGAAGAACTGGATGGCCTCAGCACGTTTGGGCCCTAGAATTGAAACAAGAATCTGTTTAAATATGTAAAATTTATATGAAATGTTTTGTATTATTCTAGTTTTAATACAATTTTTATCTTAACATTTAATTGTAATAATTTGTTCTCTTACAAAAGTCTTAAAAGTTGCGACTCAGGAGATTTAGGTTATATAAACAGTTTAGTCAGTGTGTTCATTAATTTTTGCAGCTTTGTATAAAAAACTTGACAACATATCTCTGTTCATAAATGTGTAACAGGCAATATCATCATAAAGTCTTGTTTTTTAAATATAATTTTATAATTGTTTATGTCATTTATGTTTATTACATACTCTAAAACGCATTATTTTTAACTATATTTGGAATAAAATGTGATAAAACTTATTAAAATGTTTAATTTATAGAAGTAAAACAGTGAAAAAAAATATGCAAAGGTAAAAAAACAAAAATTATTTGTTGAGATGACAGGTGTTTTATTTCCACCTTACTTCTTATTGGTCTAGCAGAAATGTGTAGAGATTAGTGACCGTTAATGGATAATTATTCAGATATCGTGAGATGCGGTCTGGTGTGATGTAGGTATCAGAAAAACATTTTCTTTATCGTGCCAACGTTTCGATCTTTTATTGAGATCATTTTCACGGCTCAAAGTGTTTGTCTTCTGTGTAATTGTGCCATGTCGTGTTGAGAGTGGCACTCTCAAGATGATCTCAATAAAAGATCGAAACGTTGGCACGATAAAGAAAATGTTTTTCTGATACCTACATCACACCAGACCGCATCTCACGATATCTGAATAATTATTGGTCTAGCCTTCCAGCCTGCCGAAATTGCATTTCATTTATGTAGTGTTTAAATACTTGACATTCCACCATCATTCAATATGTATAAAATTAAAGACTTCATTACAAAAACAACCAATGTCACAAAAAGAAAAGAAAAGATTACAGTGTGCTTTGGTAGCCCAATTATGGCCTTATAAAAGATTGGTTCTTAAGAAATATATTCAGCACATTTTTCAGCTGTCAAAAATTATCAAACTCCTGATGGTGCATATGATTGGCCATTGTTAAGAAGCGGTGAAAGTCAGATTGGGCTAGATCTGGAGAGTACGGATGGTGCAGTATAACTTCCCAGCCAAGTTTCATTATCACCTCCTTTGTCGATCTGGCTGTAAGAAGTATCACATGGTCCTAATGAAAAACAATCACACCTTGTTTACAAGAGCAGGTTCTTTCTGGGCCAGAGCAATAGTTTGTACAGCATAATGCCGGCCATCACCTTTTGTTGGTCGATTGATACTTCCGTTAATGGGAAAGGGTCGTTAAGTGACAGCCAATGTTATTACTGTACAAGATGTGACAATCCAGTAAAAGTGTCGACTTTATACATGAAAGCAATGAAAGGCTTAGATACTGAAGCTTGTTATCATCGGTCAATTTATAAAGGTCAAGAACTCATTTGCTCGGAGTGCCATGCCTTCCCAGGTGGATGTAAGCAAGAGCAAATGGTTTCATCGCTTATGTTGAACATTCTGGCAAGCTCCTTCCATATTTGACACAAATCAAGTTCAATAGCTTTTCTCAGAACGTCATCCAGATCATGGTTCATCTTCAATCTCCTCAGTCCCAAAAGCCACTTTGGGTAATGTGCTCGCTAATTGTTTCATCACTGAATCTAGTACAACTTTTACAATATGCCTCACCTGACCTAATACCAAGCTTAAATTCATTAATACAATAAGCTTGGATGAATTATGAATTTTGAAAACATGAGAATTCAGGAGGAAATTATATACGATTATTCTACTGTATAAAATAGGTCCAAACAATTGTTTTCTGGCAACTCAAAATATGAACAATGTACACCTCATTCCTTCAAGCTGAAATACATGCCATCAATGTGTCTTAGAAAATGTTAAAATAAGTTATATTTACAAAAAAAATCTCATAAGAACAGATAGCCAAGCTGCTATTAAAGTATGAATCGGTGAATACATCCAAACGCTCCAAAATCTGGGGAAAGACAACAACCTGATTGTTCTTGGATACTAGGAATTCCATCCATTCAATGATGACCTAATTTGTAGGTTATGCAATGAGGAGGACAAAACAACCGCTCAATGGAGACATAACCTGGGATAAGTAGCCTAGTACTTCTTAGGAGAAGGATCAAGATGATAGCACTGACCTAAGGAATTAATAAAATACAAACCCAAGGATGGCTCGTGGAACAAAAAAAATCATTATCATAATCATCAAAAGCAATGCTAGAGAATGAAAGATTGAAGAATGAAGAGAGTGAAGCCAGAACGTCAATCCAGATGAGTGAGACTGAAGAGAATGAATCTGTTGGGTTTTCACTATACGAGCAGTTTACTTTAAACGCACTTTATTGCTTATCTTGTTTTCCTACATTCATACAAAATTGAATTAGGAAGTGAAACCTAGGGAAGGGTTGTAGATCGCTGCCACAAATCCTAGAGAAAGCATTAGAAAATATTCTATCAACTTGTTTTCACAATTGTTGTCATTACAAGTTCACATGTCATTTTAAATTAGAAAAATGAAGTTAATATTGCCACCCTTCTGTTTAAGAGGTTGGATTGAAAAAAATGTCTTCTGGCATATATGTCAGTAACAGATTTTAAGTACTAATGTCTAAGGATAAAGCTCAAAATGAACAAAAATAGTTATTATTGACTTTTGTTTTAAGTGCTTGGTGCTTTGAACTGAAAAATAGAATATTTTTTCTTTGGATTTATCATTGAGTCCACAAGGCGATGCTATCAAAATAACCGGCTAATAAACTCCCAACGTGCATGCTTTATAATTTTGTATTTTTTTCAAGTTGGTTAATGGTTTGTTTTAATTTAAGCCACGTTGATACCAATAAATAATTATAAATTACTTTATATGTGAAAGGAAAAAACAGCCTTTCAACATGTTCAGAGCTTATATAAACATTTCCAAAAATTGTACTTTGTAAGTCAAATAATGTTGTACTTTAGAAATATGAAGTAGTGTTATTAATTTTTGCTTGTCTGTTTAGCTATTATAAACATTTTCTGTCGCCTGTCGAAGTAACGATAAAACGCGACGCACAGAATGTCACAAAAAAGCTCAAAGGTTGGGTCTTCAAAAGACCTGCAGATATCAAAGTTCCGGTGATTAAATCATGTACGCTCTTGGGTATTGGATGCAGCATGAAACTGCTGTTGTTTAGGAATGTAGCATATTGTGAAAGTCGTGCAAATCCTGTAATTTATAAGGAAGAAGATACTTATCTCAATTGGAAGATAATCGCTAGATTACTCCTGGAAGATCTGCTAAACATACTGATAGCCATCTCAGTAAGTACAGATTTAGAATAATGAGGCCAGAATTGTTTATATTTGTGTCCATTTGACATTGTAATGTATGCGCCAAAGTATATAACAAACAATCCAAGAACGTCCTAACAAATTTTGAAAGGAAAGAAACAAAGGAAGTAAGAAAACGCTTCAAATCTTGACAGGATTCTTAACAGGATACTGCAGACTGAATGGGCATCTGAAGAAGATTGCTATAATCCAATGCAGCACTCGCGAATTCTGCAAGAGAACTAACACATCTACACTACCAAACCGTATTTGCCCGCAGGATGAAGTGTTTTATGATGTACAGCATAAGAGTAGAAGAAATTCAACCACCGAACTGGGCATCAAGTTTCTTTATGAACTAGGACCGGCATGCTCTAGATACAAAACAGGGGATACAATAGCTCTGAAGTGATACAGTATATTGCACACCCTGAACATTAAATCTACATCTGCGTGTACAAAGTATACAACAGTTATGATGGGTGTAGGGTGTTTTTTCCTCCTCATTGTATAACCTACAAATTGGGTCATCATTGAGTATACACACATGTTATGAAGATGTATTCTCAGACGCTTCTAATAATATTGGTATATGAATAATAATAATAATAATAATTTGTTTTTGGGGCATGTTTTGCTCTTTCCTTAATCACTTGTTTCCTCTTCAAAGAAGAAAAATGTGTACCAGGAAAATAATGGATGTCACTAATGATGCAAATAACATAAAAGCTAGGAACCACCTCTGATGTGATTTGAACAATGTGCATTGATATACAATTGCCAGAAAGCAGATTTAAAAATGGTAAGTAACCAAAAGAACAAGGCATACATTGGAAATTCACCCATCTTAAATAAAGCTTGCTGGAATATTGTAAAAAAATGGAAACAAACAAACCAAGTTTAGATGAGGAAAATAGTATGGAACAGATACTCCCAGTAATTACTTTGTAAGAATGACTCACACATTGATAAAACATGCCCTAAACTGTGAAAGATTGTTAAAATGATTTAAACATGGCACTAATAATAACAGCTAGTATTTTTCTTTCACCAGGCAAATAGGTGAAGTACAGGAAATTGTAAGTTCGACAAAACCATCTAATACAATAGAACCTTCGACAACTCCCTCAAAGAAAATAAATGAAACGAATAGCAAACCAATTTGTCATCGAAATAATCTGGGCCTTTGCCAAGGCAAATTCTCAGGAAGTTTATAAGTGCACAGAGTTAACACCAATTTTTCAAAAATAGAATAGAAATAACAGGTCATTTTTGCCCAATAGCAGCCCAACAAAAAAAAAGTTTTGTCCAAAATTTTTGAAATAGCTTTCTAGAATAGATTGAGGGCTTACTTAGTGAAGAATAAAGTGTCTCCTTCTCAGTATTGATATCAGAAAGGTCTCGAAAGAAAAGTAACTAATATAATATATCAAGGCTTTAAAGATTAAAAAAAAAACTGCTATGATCTTATGTGATATAAGCAAATACTTTGACCCAATTATCATGAAATATTACTAAGGAAATTAGAACATCTTGGAATGATAGGAAACATGTTAAGCTTTGCTCAAGCTTGTAAAAGGTTGGACATCAAATAATACAAAATCAAGTCAGTTTTATTCTATATATTAATGACATTTAACATTTTATAAAGGAAATGTGCAGTAATTTAGTAATATATCAATTGGCTGATGATACAAGCCTTTTCAGTAACTGTGAAACGTCCTATTGTAAAGATACACTGATGCACCACACTTAAGTTTTAATGTATTAAGGTTTATTCATATTTTAGATACCAAAAATAGGTTGGCTTGTAAAAACAAGACATTTAAAAAGAAAAAAATTAAGTTGAGTACAGGAGAAAAAAATCAGTAAATATAAAAGCAAATAGAAATGTAAAAAAAAATGCTGTCCCTTTTAATACTGAACCTTTAATACATTTCCACCTTTGCACAAATCACGTCCATTGCATTCCTTGGAAAAGTTTTCTGATAAAATCCTGAGGAATTCTTTCCCATACATCAAGAACTAACGTTTCCAACTCTTCTAGTGTGTTAGGACCTGTGTTTCACCATCGCACTCTGCTTGAGTTGGTCTCAAATGTGTTTGATTGATCTGGCCACAACACATTCCGACCTCTATCAAGTCATCCACAATACATGTTCTATGGAGCCTGGCACTATCCTGCATTGGCATGAATCTCTCACTGATGTGGGAGAGCAAATGGCACTACATGTTTGATTATGTCTTTGTAAGTACTTTTAAGTTAGAGGTCTTTCTTGCCCAACCACTTCAGTGCGGATGTCCAAGGAAATGCCAGCCCAGAACATCAATCACCCATCTTAGAATGCCACCTGAGGAACCATAACCTAGAACAGGGGTGTACCTTTCTTCTGCATTAAATGAAATTATGCCCATTTGAAGATTTGAGGCTAATTCTCACCACGTCTGTAAAGAGAACTGTTCTCCAATCTTCCAATCCCTGGCCATTTTCTGAGTTGTGGTAAGAAGAGGTCCACAAACCAGGTTCCAGGCCCTGTGGCCTTACAGTTTTAGAAGGATATTTAAACATTTTGAACTTGTCTCATCAGATTTCTTAACTGATTTCCAGTAATGCTGCAGTTTTTTAGAACTTGATAATCTAGGGTCTCTCTCGAGAGACAGACCTAGGTGGACCCTGCCTTGTCCTTTTAGTGTGAAAGATTAATCAGTATTAAAATAAACAAAGCTTTACTGCTTATTTTGACTATGATAGCTCCAATTGCCTGTAACTAATGTGAATGAGAATGGATTTAATTTTAAACTAGATGAATAGAGTGGTGTGTTAAATTTGTCAGTTAGAGAGTGTTTATGATTATTTATATATCTATGAAAATCTGTTGGTTTTGAATGTACTAAAAAAAATTAGTTAGGTAGTTTTGCAGTAACAAAATCAGATAATACTACTGAAAATTTCCGTGGATTTACACTTGGCAGTTCTTTGAAATTGCATGAACAAATTTATATTTTATGTAAAAAAACACTATCAATTGGTTCGTTCTCTATAAATTGGGAGACATAATTGACATCAATGCATTAAGGGAAGTTTATATAGGTTTATTTCTTAATATATGGTGTATCGGCATGGGCAAAAGGATCGTATGCAGAAAAAGTATAATACAAAAAAAGCATTGAGGATCATTATTCACAAGCAAAAAAAAAAAGAGATCACTGCAAATCTTTGTTCAAGAAATGGTTTTAATGAGTGTCCCAGCTCTGTATTTGTATGTTAAGAAGCGTTAAGCAAAACAAAGTTTTACAAAGGTTGCATAGGTCACAAGCAAGGATGCAAGACAGCACTGACCTACTAGTGACCTTATCCAAAAAACAAGGTATCAAACAGTCCGTATATTAGAAGACTAAAAATGTATAATAAGCTTGACAAGGTGGTTAAAACATGATAAATAAAAAGTTCATACAAATTTTAAAAGATACCTTAGTTAACCTCTAAACACAATTGCCAAGTATGAAAAGACCGAGTTTTTAAAGTACGTGATATATTTTTAATTATTGTTTCCATCATAAGAGTTTGATTTAGATATTGTGCTGTTATTGTAAAGAATATTGTATGTTGTATTCTTATATTTTAAATATGGTTGCATAAACAATTTGTTAAATGCATTGGAAGGTCATTAATTGAGATAAGCCTACTCAAAGCCTGGTGATCTAAACAACAAATGTTATGTCACATAAAACCATCTGTCTATCGTATAAATACATTCACTTTCAACACATACTAGGTGAATACAAAAATATCAATACTACATACATGCATACAATAGACCCTGTTTCCTCCAAGAATCAGAACAAGGGATCCAAAAACACCACTGTGTTCAATCACAATTCTCAAATTGACAGGCTCTCTTTATGGAGCCAAAGAATGACACTTTTCAAGCGTATGTTAGAATATATTTTCATTTAAAGTATGCTTAAGGGTTTAATAAATGTTCTTTTATCATTTACCATCTTAGATTTAATTAAAGAATAAATCAAACTAAAAATTTTCTATATTTTTATGTGGTAAATATACAAATAGAAAAAAACAAACAAGTTAAAAAAATGTAAATGCCACTATAAATGTCTTACTTTTGTCATAATTCATGTTTAAAAGAGAAGGAAACAGTAAAAAGTATTCAATTTCTTTTTAGGCTGCTTTAGCTGTTGCATTTCTCAATGTGCAGATTCCATTGCGTCTTGGCGATGTAATAAACGTCATAGCTGAATTAATAAAACAAAACAATAAAAACTTTTCATTGGCCCAAAATTTAAAGGTTCCAATGTTCAAACTTGTCATACTGTATATATTACAGGTAAATCTCATTTTTTGACACAAAGGCCTTACTAACACTTTCTAAATAAAGTTCTTTTTAGGCGTTTGGGACGTTTGTGTATATTTCAGTACTATCCACCGTAGGAGAAGCCTTAGCTGCAAAAATGAAGTTCAAACTTTATAGCTCACTCATAAAACAGGATGTTGCTTTCTTTGATGCTATCCGAAGTGGAGTAATTATAGACTGGTAAGAGTTTGATTAAATTTAGTTTTAACTGAGAAACATATTTTATTTTACTGTATTGCGCATGCACATGTTTTGTTTTTCCATTGTTAAAAAAAATCAAACTTTAAAAACATAAATGTATTTTATTTTTAATTCATAATTATCTTAAATTTTCTATAACACTGCGTATGATCTGGTAGAATAAATAACCCCTTTTTGTAAAAGTCTGACTTAGATGAGAAGAAATCTGTAAATCCGATTTTCAGAGCATTTTCATTTAAAAATTCCCCAACCTTTTAAGTGGTTGTTTAGGAAAAAGAGCAAATAAAAATCAGGAGGGGTGAGAGAGTGTATAGGGTAGGGCAATAGCATAGTAGCTCGTGAGGCTGGTGGCAACCAGGGCTGGACTTTTTCCTTCAACACTGCCCCTATACCTCTGCCGTAGGGGTTTGGTTGCATGATGACAGTTACTAATAAATTATTCCTTGAGTATCCCATTAAATATAGACAATAGGACTTTAAAAGTGTGCAATCCTGCTCTTTATGTTGACAGTTTATGTTGTTGCATTGTATTCTTATTACAAACAGTTCATCGATGTTTAACACTTTTGTAAAAGACTCACTTCTCATCCTCCTACCAAATAAGTTAATTTCTCTTCATCCTCCATGCCAGTGTTAAGTTGTTGCTTTTAAGCTCCCATTCTACACAACTAGAACATCCTAGTTCCCATCCCCACACACCCACCATGCACACAAGTGGGTTTTACTATACTATTTTTCAAAAATTTCGAAAACATTTCGAAGACAACGTTGTTATTGAAACCCTGAGCGACTAATCCAGCAATGAGTAAGTACTCCGTCTTTACGGTGCTGTATTTATGATAAGATATTAATTGACATCAAATCTTAAATAATTGGGTTCAAAACTAAAGTAATTGGTATTAGAGGCAAACACCTCTAAAATTTATTAAAACAGTGATTTGAACAATTTTTTTAGCATTTACATTATTTTATTTATCTTCTATTTTATTACCTAGGTAAGACTAAAATAGCAGTCCTTTTACTGTAATCTTGATTTTCTAGCTTGACAAGTGATGTCCAAGAATTCAAAAGCTCATTTAAACTCTGCATCTCTCAAGGTCTAAGGAGCATCACTCAGGTATACTTTTAAATACTACTTTATAACTTGCAATCCACTAATGTATAGTTAATATACGATAGATTGCTGGGTGCATTGTGTCGCTGTATATAATATCGCCAAAGATGACATTGGCAATAGTCGGAGTTGTTCCTGTTATAATTAGCATTGGCACAGCATGTGGGAGTCTTCTTCGCTCTATGTCGAAGAAAGCTCAGAAAGAGGTAGCCATAGAAAACTTATTACTTAGTATTTCAGTTTTTCTAACAATTATTTAATGATCATTGTTTGTACTTAGGCGATGAAAGTAGCATCGATGTTTGAAGAAACATTGACTACAATCCGTACAATTAAAGCATTTGCAAATGAAGAATTTGAATGTGGGAAACTTAAAGGACTTCTCGATGAGATCAGTCATTTAAACTCTCTTCTAGGTTATGGCATTGGATTATTTCAGGTAATCATATGAAGTCTTATTTTTCATTTCATTGTTTTATGTAATAATTTTTTTTTTTTTGAACTTCAAAAATTTGTTGATGTTTATTTGTTTACTTGAATATGTAATAATTAAACAGTTTTAAAATAACAATTAACAATAGGTAAAATAAAAAAATAAACATACGATTTATAATACTTATTTTAATTTGTTTGAGGTCTTGAGGAAGGGTGTAAAATAAGGTAGTTTAGAAAAACACCTTTTTCATTATTTTTTACCAATATTTGACCTTTATTTGGATCATCTTCAGGGCCTGGGTAAATTATAAAACATATGTTGATTAGAAAAAATGCAATTTAAGATGTAAATATAAATTTTGAACCAAACATTTCATACTAATATAAAGGATGATTTTGTTCTTATACCATCATATTGTTCATATTTTTATTCAACAGGAATAATACTTATAGTTTTTATTATAAATTATTGAGAAGATCAGTAATAAAGAAATTTATTGTCGAGTTCACAAAGCATTTAAGTTGGTAATATAATCACCAGAAGCCTGCCAATAAAATCACTTTCTTCGTTCATTCCCTTTTCACTTAATTAAATATTATAATTCCCACTATATTAAAATTTTCTAAGCCATTATAACAGTCATTTACTTCTCAATTGTACTTTGGGGACCGTGAAAACATAAGAAATAAATAACAGAGTTTTTATTGAACCAGATTCAAATTTTCAAAAAGTTTCCATATACATAAATTGTGGTTAACTTCTCAAAATATTCACGTGGACACTTGTTATAATAATAATTATTTATTTTAATTTATTTATCTATGTTATTTTATTATTTTTTCAGGGGGCTACAAATTTATTTTTGAATGGCTTGGTGTTAGGTACCCTTTGCTTAGGTGGCCACCTGATGCTACAGCAAAACTTAACTCCAGGAAATCTAATGTCTTTTCTAGTCGCTACGCAGACCATTCAAAAATCATTTTCACAAATTTCATTGCTATTCGGGCATATCGTAAAAGGAAAGGAAGCTGGAGAAAGAGTGTTTAAAGTAAGTTTTATTAAATATGTAATAAAAAAAATTAATTTCAAATTACTGAAAAACATAATGTTGCCAGTAATGTTTAAACATTGGGATTTCTAGATTAATTTGAGGGGTATCGCAGTTTACTTTTTGGAAAAAATATTCCTCTCACAGAAGTTAACTTCTGTACACGACATTTATGTCCATTAATAAATTACACAAAAAGATTGACAATTATACTCCCAATGGTGTTTTACAATAAATCTATGTCTATGAACCATGGTTTGTTTTGCGCAGTCAAATGGTTAAAAAAATCAAACTAATTTACATTTTAAATGACTATGTCGATTATCAACTAGTTGTATTCTTCTCTTTAATCCTGACCATACACCAGGTCCACATGTTACATTACATTTTCAACAAACAAACAACAAAATGTAATATACATAAATAAACTCATTTAAATTTTTTGTTTTAGTTTTGCAACATAGTTCCAACTATTCCTTGTAAAGGAGGGATTAAGATTAATTACTATTCATTAAATCCAACTGTTGAGTTTAAAGATGTTACTTTTTCTTACCCAACAAGAGAAAAGCAGGTAAATTTCATTTTTTATTCCACTTTTTTTCTACATTAGTACAAATAGAAATTTTAAAACAAATTGTTTGGAATCAAAATATAATTTTTTTAACATTTCATTTGAGCTTGTATGCTTCTGGAACCTGTGTCATGTTACCTCGTTTGGGCTTGTATCCCTAGGGCCTGTGGCGAGTTATCTTGTCCTCATGGTCTTTTAGGAGCCCTAGCTTCAGGGCCGAGGTTGTATTGTATGGAGACTCCTGTTGTGAAGCTCTTACCTCTGCCCTTTCATTTATCATCTGCCCTATTGCCCTTTTGATTTTTCACCTCTTGTCTGCCAAGTGGTCTCAGTTTTAGTTTTACATTGTTTACATTCTCAGTAATATATTTTTCTTATTGTACTAGTAAATTATATATATATTACTCTCTCCTTGAAGGTTTGTATGTTGTATAAATGTGTAGAGTGAGCTGAGTGAATTAGTAAAAAGTATTTATTTTGTTTTTATTTATTTGGCTTTAAAGTACATAATGAAAGCTTTTTTTAGTTAAATAAATTGTTAATTAAATAGAACATTTTTCTCCTTACATTTACTTACTTTCGTAGTAAAGTATAAAATCTGAAGAATGTACTGTCAAATATTGAACAGAACCAATGCACCACAAAAGGGAGTAAAAGCAGTTCAAAGCAAACACTTTGAAATTCAAATCATAATACATAATAAATCTGGCTGTGCGTCACGCCAAGTCTTTTATACATGGCATATAAAAAATAGAATTTATTTAGTTTATTTTAAGAACTATTAATTATCCATTAATATTGCATAAAAATAATTGTTTATAGTATTATATGTACAGTGAATTTGCTGTTTTGGCAATTAATTTTCTGGCCAGCTTAATTTATCTAAAGGAATTAATCCTTTTTTATGTTCATTTTATAGGTTTTGTGGTGAAAATTTGTATTTTCTTTTACAATTAATCTTTATTTTTAGGTTATCTTAAACCGATTAAACTTGTATATACCTGCAGGTAAGACTGTGGCTGTCGTAGGAACATCTGGAAATGGGAAATCCACAATTGCTGCATTACTCGAAAGGTATTTAAATTGTTGTCATAATTAGTTAGTACAACAATAATATTTAATTTAACCAGTTAACTTAGTTCAACTTACAAACATTATATCAATAATTATATTAATGCAATTTTTTTAAAAGTTTTTTTAGTTAAATTGTATATTTTGTGCAGATTTGTGATGAACCTGCAGTTTGGACATCTCTGATCATCCTTCTTAATCTTTAATCTGTCAAAGGTATTTTTCCATTATTGTTGGTGCATTTGTGGACATCAAACCAGCATAGGCAGACAAGGATGATCAGAAATGATCAAATACATTTTTTTAGTGGTTTAGTATTGGATAATTTATTTCTACACCTTTTTACAATTTAATATTTTAATGAGATGTCTGCTAAGTTCTATGAAGTACTAACCAGAAAGAGTTTGCATAAGAATAATTTTGTTTCCCTTTATGATTTGCACCTTTTGTTTTGTTTTTATTAGATTTTATGATGTAAGTTCTGGTCAAGTGCTCGTAGCTGGAGTCGATATCAAAAACCTCGATCCCAATTGGCTACGTGGAGAACTAATTGGAATTATAAATCAGGAGCCAGTTTTGTTTGCCACAACCATAAAAGAGAACATCAGGTATGGAAAACCTGATGCTACAGATGAGCAGGTATTATTTTAGTATAAGGAAGAAAACCATAGTTAAAACATTCTAAAACCAACTCTACATCAGGTTTATGAAGCTGCCCGACTTGCCAATGCTGATGGATTTATAAATGAGTTTCCAGATGGATTTAATACAGTGCTGGGCGAAAGAGGTGTGACTATATCAGGCGGCCAAAAGCAAAGAATAGCAATTGCCAGAGCGTTAATTAAAAATCCATCAATATTGATTTTAGATGAAGCTACAAGGTTTATCATTTAAACAATTACAAATATAATACTATCAATGTCATTGTTTAATTTTTTTTATTACTTTTAGTGCACTTGATTCTGAATCAGAAAAAATAGTGCAGTCTACACTGGAAAATGTCTGCAAAGGGAAAACTGTTTTAATCATAGCTCATCGTTTAACCACTGTACAAAATGCTGATATGATTGTCGTCTTGAAAAAAGGAAAAATTATCGAGGTACTATTTGTCACTTGTTCTATCATTGTAATAGCGCCCGGATTTATATGCAATAAAAAAAATTAATAAGCAAAATTACATTCGCTATAAAACCTTTAAATAGAAAACATTGTACCCTTGACAAAAATCAGCATTGCATGCATTAAAATGCTTCAAGGATGCAACATTAAATGCATTTTATGCACTAAAGCCCATAAAATAATTTGCAACATTATATGCACTAAAAACCCTTAAATACGCAACATTATATTTTTTTTCAAAGCTAGACTTTTTCTAGTACACATTCATTTTTAAAGGAAATCAAACAGAAAAAAATAGTTGGTAAAGAATTATACAATTTAAAATAAGTAATTAAGCTTAGTTAAATTCATAATCTGAATTGAAATCGACAATGATGTACATTTCAACTTTTTTTATGTTTTGTACTTGTACAAAAAATATTTTGTATGTACCTCGAAAAAGACTTTTCATAGTCAGCCGAGGTGATGCAAGCATATTTATAAGAACTTAAAAAACTGGATCATCGATTCTGGATTTCATTAATTTCTTATTTTCTTTCTTTCTTCTTTATCAAGGTTCTTTTATCAAGGATTTGTTTTAAAATTTCTTTTGTAATAGTGTACCACATACAATTCTGGGCTCTAGTTATAATAATAAACCATCCCAAGATGGAAATAAAATTGTTTTGTTTTCCAATTATTAGGCTGGAACACACATGGAACTAATGACAAAGGAAGGCATGTACTTTAAGCTGATGCAATCAACCAAACAAACTGATGGAAAAAGTTTATAGTCTGTCTTCCGTTGAGACAATCTGTGCCGACTTTCTCAAGAAAAGTTGCAGAACATAACAAAAATAGGTAAATTACAATATTTACTTATAAATCAGCTACATTATTGGGTATGAAAGTGAAGATAGTTTTCAAACAAAGAACAGCCCTTGTGATCATGGTATTACAATAATTATTTTGTACAACATATTGTAAAAATAATTTGATACAAGGGAATTAATTTATTTTGCCTTATTGATATCAGAAATACAATTTCCATTATTCAACTGAGTATATACAAATTAACAAAAACAATGATTTATTAATACCATCAAGTGTATTATTAAAAGCTTATTATTTATAGAATTTGTATCATAGTTTTCAATATACAATCATAAAGATTATGTGGTGATTATTATTTTTTAATTGGAAAGTAGTGTTTGTAGCACAATACCTGCACGTATTGTTTTTTGATTAAAGTTACCGATATTCTTTCTACTTTAGGAGCATTATTTGTGCATAATTAAATGACATTAAAACGGTTTTTTAAATCTTGGATACTGTGATATCCTATGAGAAAGATATTGTTTTTGTAAATAAACGTTGTTTTTATAGAATTATTTTTATGTGATTATTTAACTCTCTCAGCCTGATGAGTGTTGGAGCTTTTTTATTTTATTTTTTTATTTTTTGCTGTGATGGGTCTTTCAGAATAATGAATTCCTTAGGTCTAGTGGAGTAAATGCTTTCAACTAATTTTCTGTGTTCATCATTTTTGGTATACTTTTCAAGAAAGGAACTCAACCTACTTGTAAATTACAAAGGACTTTCATTCATTAATTGCATTGGCAAACTCTTTTCTTGCCTTCCAACCAGTAGATTAAAAAAAAATTGTGGAAAAGGTTAAATTTCTATCAGAGAGTCAGAATGGGTTTTGTCAACGCTATTCCACTATACAAGCCGTTTTTACCCTCACGAGTCTCAAAACCTGAAACTTGGGGAAAGTTGTGGTAAGGTCTGTGCTTTTTTTGTTGACCTGAAAGCCATTGATCACAACTTACTGTTTGGTAAAGCATCATGCAGATTCATTCACACCTTGAAGCAACTGTGCACCAAGGTGACAATGTTAGTCTGCTCTGAAAATCATCTGACACCAAAGACACAGGTGAGTTGTGAAGTATAGAGAAGCTGTTCACTGAGTTCTTCTGTTCTCTTCAATGTCTTGGAGGAAGAGTTGTTATGTGGAGTCAAGATTGGCAGCACTAATATTAAATTGCTAATGTATGCAGATTATCTAGTGCTTGTGGCTGAATATCTGGGGCATTTACAAATATCAATCTACTCAAGGAATACTGCAAGAAGTGGAGATTGTACAAATTTGGAAAAGTCCAAAATGATTTTGCAGAATGGGGGCCAACGAGTGACTGCAGAACAAGGATATTTGGTCTAGATCAATATAGTAAGTAACCCTAGATTACCCAATGGCTATCCTTCTAAAAGCATGTGAAGAGAAAAGCAAAAGCGATAAAGTTTGCACTTAACTTAGTATGGAGCAGTGCCTTTGTAGACAGGGACTTTTAAGCGGGAAGTCATATGGGCAATATTATGCTATGGTGTGTGGGTTTGAGGTTTCAAGGAAGGAACATGAGGCTATAGATGTACAAAATATATTGATTCAAAGACTATTCTGTTCTGCCCAGATAGTTATCCATTTGGAGATGGATTCAGACATTCTGAGAATACACAAGGACGGCATATGAATTATGTAGCAAGAATAGCTTCAATGCCTTCAACCAACTACCCAAAAATACTGGCTACCAAGTCAATTAAGGTGGAAACTTTCTCTACAGGTGCATGGGTGGATTTGGTGAGGAAGTTAGGCATATCATTGTGACCAGTTGACCCCCCCCCCCTACTCTGAATCCCCGAAGATTTCAGTGTAGTAAGGCAGGTATGTCCCGGATGAGGTTGAAGCAAGGTGTCAGAGAGCAAATAGTTAAATTATTTTTACAAACAAGTAAGTAGGTCTAGGTGGAGGCCAATGGAGAGTATTTATTGCTTTACTTACAGTTTATTTTCTTAAGTGGTCATATTTTGGTTTTGCCTGAATAAAGGTCTTTTTTATTTTAAAGATAGTTTTAATTTGATCACCCTTAATTGATAATTATACATTCATTTTATTTAATTCTTCAGCCATCTTAATGAGCCAATTCTAAGGTTACCCCAAAAAGGTAAGTTGATCTAGTAAGCAATTGTCATCTCCATCCATATGAATAATCTCATGGAGCCAAAACTAATGGAAGGTGCCAAAGCACGGAAGAAATTTGCAGAAGAGAAGTCTAAAACTTCAAGTCAAATGGGAATGCAGAGATTAACCTTCTATAAAAGGACAATAAAACGAAGAAAATTTTGAAAAAAAATAAATTCAAAGTTGGAATAAGTGGATGTCTCTGGGACCGAAAATACAATATCACATGAGGAAGAGCTAGCCAAGGTTCTTGAACCTGATGTTGTGGGTTTGAGTCTGGCTCAGGCCACTAATTTTTTATTACAGTCACACTTTGCATAAATAATAAATCAATGGACATTTATCAAAGGCCAATGACAGCAAAACGATGCACAAACTTGAAAGAGGGCGCTCGAGTAGAAAGTGGATGTTTAATCTGAAAGCAGAGGTGCTAAGCCGTACGATGACATTCGAGGTAGAGGTCCTTGTGTGCAATGTGCAACAAAGGGGAAAATGAAGATACCTGTAATTTTATATTCACTTGCCCCATTCTCGCAGAGTTTCATCGGCAGATACTTTTTTTCTAAGATTGGAGCGATCCGGAAGTTGCAAGATGGCAGTGACAGCTGGTAATGCCTGTCTAAATTATGCAGGGCTGACTGGAGATTCAGTAATTATCACTAATGAATTAATTTTTTGAAAGTGGAAAAACATTTATTTTGGTTGCTGCCAGAACTTTGCCATATTAAGTTTACTTTATTTTTATTTTAGTAAATCTACACATGATTTATTTACAATAAACTTCTGTTTGTCTTGCCAGTCTTGACATCATTTTCAGATCAGCAATGGCTTTATTTTGATGTGCAGTTTGACAAATGACAACAATTCAGATTGTAGTAAAAAGGTGTTTTCTAAAAACAAAGCTAAGTTTATTCATATTATACATTTCTTGATTAAGTCAGTTAAAAAAAAAATACAAATAACTGAAAAATTATATAATAATAATAATAAATGCAATTTAATAGAAAGTTAAGTTTCCTCATATATATTTCTTGATTATATCAGTTTAAAAAAATACAAATATCAGAAAAATTATCTAATAACAATAATAAAGGCGTTTTATTAATATTTACAATACAAAATATCTTTTTTTGTTACATACATTTTACAAATACATCTGTAGGAGTGTTGTCTTAAATGTACAAAACAAAATTTAAAAATAAAAAATAAATATATAAAGTACCTAACTAAAAGTTAAATTCTTCAATTAATTTTTTTCTGTTTATGATAGCAGCAAGTAACAAACTAAACTTTCTCAATTCCTACCATTGAAACATTTATAAATTCTTCTCACGCCAATTTTTTTTTCTTTTTTGGACTCCCTTTTATAGTAGTGTTGTAAGAATGGGCACTATGAAGCAGTACTTATTTTCATTACCCTGTATTACATGGGGCACACTTGTGCCAATCCTGAGTCGTACCCAATAAATAATTTAGTTTTGATAAACCAAAAATGCCAAGTTGAACATTTCACGTGGAATTTGGTTGCAGTTCTAGTAATATACAAAGTTTTAAGAAATGTAAAAATCATTCTGTCATACAGTAGGGTTATCCCATTGGGTATCGGGATGAGGGGTCCAACCAATTCACAATACATTTTTCATACTACAGTCCACTAAAAAACATGGGCTAAAGTCTTTTAAAAGAGAAGGTCGCTCACCCTACTGATCCCCACAATGGGCCATATTGAACATGAATGTTGGGTCCCGGGTTTGAATTCAGCAACCCTGCATTTGAAGCTGACATCCTTACAAAAATGCTTTTTTTCAAAAACCCTTCTAAAAAATATAGTAATGTTCATTAACATGTATTTAATATATGTGCTAAAAATCAAATCCAACAGTTAACTGACTACTTGAAAATTTAAATTTTTACAGAGCACAATAAATGTGCCCTCACTCTGGCAGAGTTCCATCAACACGACTTCTATTCCTTCAAAATTATTTGAAATTTGCCTTTTTAGCAATTTCATTAATGTATTGTTTCTTAATTTGTGTTGTGTTTTTATCATTAATTGGAAATAAATAATTGTTGCCATAAATTTTCATTGGTGACAAATCATGTTTATAATTAAGTATTTAGGAATTTTGAGATATGGCAGAACCCAAGCCAAAGGTGAGATCAAGCAATACAATTTAAAAAATATGTCATATCAGTAAATTTGTTCAATGTTAGATTCTGGTCGTTAGAAAAGAAAGTTTTTTTTAACAATTTAGCTAATTTTATGCTCAAACAGGTTTCCAAATTGATGTCCTCTAATTTTTAAGATGTATAAAAAATAAAACAAAAAGTTTCACAATTTAAAAAATGTCAGATCAGTAAATTTATTCATTGTTAGATTCTGTTTATTGTGACATGGGATTGACATCATCAGTCATTGATATGAAGACGATAAACAACAAAGTGATGGTCAAAAGAATAAAAACATTTCAGCCGTAAACAACCCTGTTGAAAATTCACCATCTTCACCAATGGCATTCCTTGCACATGGAGAAAATTTGCTGACTTAGTTGCACCAGACGCCTCCCATTGCAGACAGAAAATAAAAAAAAAACTTTGAATCTGTTGACTAAAATTGAAATATGCAAAAATGCTACAATTAAATAAATTAAACAACAAATTGTAAATTGTATATTTTAAAACAGATAAATAAACCAGTTTTGATTTACAAAATACAATAAAATTTTCTAGTATGTGCACTCAATGAACTGCAATTTAGAAACAATATATGCAGTTCAAAAAGTAATAAATAAGTCATTTATAATTATGCATAAATTGGCCTTCTGTTTATAGTAATTATCACATTTTTTGCTTATCGTGAGTTGTTCTGTGTTTTCTCATGTCACCTGCCTGAGCAAAGCCTCTTCCACAAATATCACATTTGTACGGTTTTTCTCCTGTATGCGTTCTGATGTGGCAGACTAAATCTGAATTTTTCCGTGCTCTAAATGTACAATGTGGGCACGGGTAAAGTCTCGTATCGTTATGCATGTTACTATGCACTATAAGCGCTGATTTAGTTTTAAACCTTTTGTTTTCACAAATACTGCATGCGTAAGGCCGAACATTTTCATGGTTTTTTTTATGCAACTTTAGTCTTCCTTTGAGTTTAAAAGATTTCCCGCATTCTTCGCATGTAAATGGTTTTTCGTCTGAATGAACGACCATGTGAGTTCTTAATGAAGACGGTAAAGAGAAACTTTTACCGCAAACATCACAAATATAACTGGTTAAGTGCTTCTTTTTATGAAGGTAGAGGGAATGGCCAGATTTCATAACATCACCACAGATACTACAAGTGCATAAATCTTCCGCATGGTCTTTTATCATATGCTCTTTTAACAATGAAGAAAGTGAAAATGATTTATTACAAACATCACATAAACAAACTTTGTTGTGCTTCTTTTTGTGAACTTGCATTGCATGCCTCGTTGGTTTCACATCACCACATACTTCACACGTCAACGGTTCTTCGCCTTTCGCACCAAGTTCCCTGATAACGTCACGATGGGTGATATGTACAGTCCTTCTATGATGGTTTACGTGATCTTTCCTTTTGAATGTAGCACCGCATATATGACACAGATGTGGTCTGTTTTCAGAGTGTATAAGTAAATGTGTCTTAAGATACTCAAGAAAATTAAATACTTTGCCACAAATTAAGCATGTACTGATACTTCGTTTTTTTCTTTTTCTCTGTTTTTTAGAGTCTTTCGGTTGTCCATTCGTGTCAGCTGATTCATCCACATGTTCCTTTTGGCTGAAAACATTTAATGACAAGCAAAATTAACGATTTTTAATTATACAAGTAAAGTAGATATTTGAGTTGCACAAAAACACTACAATGAACACTAAAAAGTTCTCTGGCATTCTGCCAACTTCATCTCCATTCGCAGACATAAAACCAGACACTCGTTTGTTTTTGTTTTGTTTTTCAAAATGTATATATCTTTTGTTATTTAATTTTTAATTACAACATATTTATTTTAATGTAAACCAAATTAAACAAAAATCAGAAATTCATGAGTTTTAATAAAAAATTATTTAATTATGATAGTTGTCAAGAAAATTCACCAAATTGAAGGAAAATCATTAATGATAGATTAAAATTTAACTAACGATTTATAAACTGATTTTCATAATGTATATTCCATTCTTCAACAACAGGCGTTCGAAGCTGTTTAACACTTGTTAGAGGCAGCGATTGATGTCTAACCATAAGTCATAAGTGTTCAATGGGAATCGTGTTAGGAGAATGTGAGAATGTGCTAGCTAATTCGTTGAGGAAATTCCTATATTCTTCAAACAATGGGTGGCAACTCTTACATGCGTTTGAGCATTATTATGCAGTAACATGAAATTATCCCCAATAAATGGAGCAAATGTGAGCCGCTTCTAGAACTGCTCAATGTACCTTAGTGAAGTCATGTACCTTTTTGACATTGATTTCACCCCATACCATAACCTACTGGCTTTGAAAAGACTATCACTTACACATGATACATGAAGCAAAGTGTTTTCCATATCTGATCATCTAATTGTCACAAATAAGCCAGCATCCATCTGTGAAGAGAACAACTTCCCCACCCCATTGTTTGACTGTCCAATTTCCATTGTGTCGTGTGTTGCACATAGTCGACTCAGTACCTCTCTAGTAGTAGAGAACCTAATGCGCTACATCTAGAGATTAGGCTATTTTCAAAAAGCCTTCTGATAACTGCTGTAGAGCTCACCCTTACATTGCGGGCCATATGGAATTGACTGCCTAGCAAAGAAGCTGTTAAATAACAGTTCATTAATGTGGTAAGATCAATAAAACACCATTGTTTCTAGCCATTGTACATCACGGTTCACAACTACCATCTCTTCCATCAATACTTAGTGGCCTAAACCACTGTAGACCATTGTGGATGGTTGAACATAGCACACCCAGGACATGTCCATTGTTGGTCAAACCATCCACCAACTATTAATTTTACAATTTCTCCAATGTATAATTAGATAAATTAATACGAAATTATCAAAGCTATTTAAATTATTTAACATTTAACATGGAAAAATTTAGGTAATGATTTCTCCATGACACCTTTATTTAAACAGAAATTCAGATTTTTAAAGAACCCATTCCTAATTACTAGAGATATTGATATGAAATGTAAAAAAATTGGCTAAATATTAATTTAATTAACAAAATTAATTAATAACAAAATTTGATACCTATTAAAAATAATATTAAGTTAATTCAAATTTAAATTTTTAATATAAAAATGGGATATTGAGAAGAGTTAATTGATAATACCTCGTATCTGGTGTGTTTCTACTGTCAGTATTGTCAGCATTATTATTGTTGCTTAATTGCTTTGAAACCATGCTTTTTGATCTGCAGTTAGCTATTTCGTCACATAGGTAGGAAGAGCCCTATAAATATATTTTTTTAAATCATAAAAATATTAATTATACAAATATACTACAAATGTTTAATTGAATAATTTTTCTAACCATATATGAGTTTACAGTATACAAAATAAAATTAGCCAGTGATAAATAAGTTTTTTTTTGTGTTTTTTTTTAACGAGAGTTTGCAACAGCAGAGGTCATATGGCACCCGTTAAGTTTAATTTCATTAATCTTTTTTGATTGAAAAGTTGATTAGAAGAAAGACTAACAATAATCCATACTGGCTACATTAATGTACATACAAAAATTTAAAAAAAAAATCGCCATGTATTTCTTGATTTTTTTCAAATAAATACCCTTCATTTATATTTTTTGTTATAAAAAGACGATATTACATAAATAACATAATTATGATTACTGATTTATATAAGCTCAAATCTGCACATGCACAAACAAACGCACGAGTTCAGAATTGAGCATGTCACTTTTTGCAGACCATTGGCAATACCCACTTTTTAATTTACAATAAATTACCGGCTGGCCTCAACAGGCACCCACCTCGGGTGTTGGCATCCAGAGTTAGACAGTCACTGAAGTTGCGCTCTGGGTGGTAACATTAGCAAGGCCAATTCAGGACCAACCCAATCAGTTCCTAGATCGAAACCTGTTCACCCTCTCACTCACTCTTAAATAGATTCTTACTTATTCACATATCATTCACTCAGTTAGGCAGGTGGAGTATTTGTTATTTCTCCATCATCCTCCGCACATAATATGCAACTAATCTAAGGTCCAATTGGGTTCCTGCCATCTGTCTTCTCAGACTACACATTCACGCCAATAAATACATTCACTTTCAACACACACTAGGAACACAAAACGATCAATATGCAATAAAACAATTCTTTACCCTCCCCGAATCGGAAGAGAGGGCCCTACTCACTGCTGTGCCCAAACATGACTCATGGGTGGCATGCCAATGCTCTCTATACAGAGCCAAGGTGTTGAACATTTCAATAAAGTGGGACACATCGGGAACCACCTTTCTCTTCATATTGGACAAATATGAGGGTTTGGCTCAAAAGTGTCCATGTGTCAACCTCACATGACCTATTTTTCATTAGGTGAGAATGACCTCTTTTCTATGAGTCAGAAACTCCAAGGGCCACCTAGTGACAATACTCTTGATATACAAAAGCTTCTCAGCTGATCCAAACAACCGATGCTGCCACTTTTATTCATTTTATTTTTTTCTTCATTTTTAGATTAAGGGCTGGGTCGTGATGGTAAGGTTCAGAGATTGGGGCATTCTGGTCTTATATTTTGTTACTCTCCAGAACTGTGTCCGGGAACCCAGACAACAACCACCAGTTTGTGGTATCTCTCTAACAAGAGCTATATAATCATGGGAAAATGTTTTGTATTGTTTACTTAGTGTTCAGTTCATTTCATCAACATAATTGGTGTTTTTCATTGTGAGGTCTACGGTTGGGTCATTTATGATCTATCCTAGATCTTTAAGATGTCATTTTGCCACCTTCAATGAGCGATCTATGAATTTTTCAAGTAGGTTTGTTCTTTTTGTAGGTTCTCAACATGGGTGAATATGACAATGTTTCACCATTCCATCAGACAAAACCAATAACACCACTGATGGTACCGAAACACATAAAAATTTTTAATACAAATCAAATGAAAAATGGTAAACATACCACAACACTGTAGGTCTCATTTGGTCCAACAATTTCCTTTTTTCCTTTATTAATATCACTAACGAAAAAAGAAGATAACTTTTTCTCTACTTCTTTGCAATTTTCCAACAAAATATAAAAAGCAATAATTGTAGAAGCGCATGAATAGCAAATGTGATCTGGGAGACGGTCATATATTGAAACCTAAAACATAAATTACAAAACAATTTTTAAAGAAAAGCCAAGTTTTTCCCTTTTTCAGGGGATGAAAAGTAAATAATCATACAGACAAAACTTGTCAATAGACTTTTTATAAGGACTTTGGTGTTTTATGTTGAACATCAATAGATCATTGGGGGGGAAACAATTATGTTAATTTAATATTCAATTCACCTTTACAGGTAAAAGCTTGTTGATCTTGCATTCCAGTTCATGTTCCACGCCTTCTCCAGAGAAGAGAGGAATTAAACAGTCACTGACATTTCCACAGAGACGACAGAGGGAGCTAATATTACTCTCTACATAAATGACAGGCGACGTCGGGGCTCCGACTGTAGTGTTAACCGGTTGAGACGCTTCCATTGTGCATTTGCATTTAGATGATCTGAAACAAAATATGTTTGTATTGTTAAAAAAATAGATTGATAAAAAGCTCAAACTTAGAAAAGACAAACAAAAAGTACATTTTTAACAAAAATGGCAAAGAGTTAACTAATTTAAATTTTAGTATTAATATACTTAGACAGCAGACTGACATGCAATCCCTACGCAAGCCTTAAGAGACAATTACTTAAGATGACGAACAACTATGAACGTTATGGCTCGAAATCTTGACTGGCAAAACTAAACTAACCTCATAAAACCATTACTATGACTACTTTGGGCAGAACGGAAATGTAGGGTTCTGCCTAGCCATCCAACATCCAGCATATCCAATCCTTCCAATCAAAAGTCACCTTAAAATATCACTAACCTCACGATGTATATAACCTCAACATTGTTTTTGTTAACAAACTGATTACAACCCTCTTCCAAAAGTTTAACGTCAACCTCTCAACCCATTCTATTACCCAAACCTTAGGTTTTCATATTCTAAGAATCTACCACATCACATTTAAATTATGATGTCCTTGAGACCTCCTCACACCTTAACCGTCATATTGAGTTGAATGAAAGCCCACCACCCACCATAAGCGACAAAGCTGTAGTCAAAGAGGGGAAAGATGAAGGAGGAGACAAGGAGTTTACGAGTGTTGAAAGTAAACAGAGCCAGGACTGGGAGAATTGAATGAGAGGTGTTTACCCAGGAACTACAGGAAAGGTTTTGTCAAAGGTAAGCCCAAAGTTTTTACCAGTGGAGCACAAGGAAACAGGCTGGTTGTTAATTGTGAAAGGAGGAATGGGGGAGAGATTTGAGGAGGTGACTGGAACCTATAACAATGGCTTTGGACTTCATAGCATTTAATTCTACGTTGTTTCATGTGCCCATTCGTTATGGAATTCAGATTTTCAAGAATTCTGTGGATAGTCAAATGCAGATTGAAGGGATGGAAGGACATTTAGAGTTGTTGGTACAGAGGTGGTAATCACAATGCTGATTAAGTCAGGAAGATCACTGATATAAATGCAGAACACAAGTGGGAAATGGTAGAGCCCCATGGAATACTTATGAGAAGTTCCACCTGTCTGGAGGAATTACTTTATTTTTGGGAACGTGGTGGCTGATTGGTTAGGATATATGACTCATATTGTCACACTAGTTGTCCTCGGATCGAATCCCAGCACAGCTCATGGCTTTTCAATTGTTTCAATTGAGAATAATGTGAACGAAGTACTGTAAAGTGTAAAATCCTTCATCCACGACATCTAACGAGCCCTTTTGTATAACAGGAATTACTTTACTTACTTTAATGTGTGGTGATTAGTGACCATTAGTCGATAATTATTCGGAAATCGTGAGATGCAGTCTGGTGTGATGTAGGTTTCGGAAAAACATTGTCTTTATCATAGAAATTATAAATGATGTAGTGAGTGTGGTGTTCAATACTTTCTAACAGGATAGTTCCTACTCACAGTAAGTTGTTTTGCAACAATCCGGATTTCGAGCCTTTTAGCTCATCATCAGGTTGTAGAAGTCCTTCAACCTGCTGATAAGCAACAACTTACTGTGAGTATGAACTATCCTTTTAGAAAGTATTTTCTTTATCATGACAACGTTTCGATCTTTTTTGGGATCATCTTTAGGGCTCAAAGTGTTTGTTTTCTGTTGTTGCATGTCCTGTTGAGAATGCCCAAGGGGCACAAACAAACACTGAGCCCTGAAGATTATCTCAATAAAGATCGAAATGTTGGCACGATAAAGAAAATGTTTTTCTGAAACCTAATCACACCAGACCACCACTTACTTTTAATGTGGTTACATGTATGGCATACTTGTGTATTTCTTATGTTGTTTGTTCTGGTATTTTCCCATTAGATATAAAATAAATAAATGAATAAGTAAACTACACTTACAATAGTGTAAATCAGCCCTAAGATGTCAAATTTCCTTTATTTCATATTTATTGTTAAGTTAAACAGAAAATAACAAACGTTGTCACTAGAAAATTCAGGAATTCATAAACCATACAAATGTTATACTTATTTCTCTATATCTCTTTTAAATTACAGACATTAAGCTACTTTGTATCGTGATACAAAAAAAAGTTTAACTTTAGGCCTTTCGTATTGAGTTAACTGATTTATTCGGGTTACAATTTCAATTGCAACTAATTGCACTTATTTTTTCAGAGATCTTAAACTGAATTTTCGAATAATCTTGCAGAGATAAAGTGATAAAAATATCTATGTCCAAAATAAATAACTTACAAACCTTATTTGAAGTTGGTTGTCCTGGGAGGGAATGTTAACTTAAGCTTCGTCTCATTCCAAAGCCTCGGTGCGGGACTCTTCTTCCCACAAAGGATAAAAACAGGTGGCGAATTAAAAATTAATAATAAAACAAAAACAAAGAGAAAGAGAGTGCGAGAGAGAGAGACAATATTGTTTATCTATTATACACGACTGATAAAGTATATCAAAGTATCAACGACTACAACAGTACTTGTGGGGGGTCCAAATCGAATTCTACCTGCTGGGGAAAGGGCGTCAAGTTTGAATCGTCATCTTTTAATCTAGGAATTTATTTGTTTAATTATTTATTATTTACGGGTATTATAACTCAGACATGCATTTTACAATTTAACAGACCGCTTTATGTAATTTTCTTATTAATAGTTGCAAATATAGAAACGTTTCGATAGGAGAATTCAATTATTAATCCTGTTTCTTCAATTTAATCATTGAAGTTTCTCGTGTAATTTTTTTTACATATTTTAATTAGTCTATGTGTCAGGAGTAATTTTATTTAATAATGTGCTTAAAAAAAATGAAATAATCTTAAATTTAATTTTCGTCAACTCGCCAGATGAATTTCATCAGTTCATGCAAGAAATGTGTTATTTTTCTCTCTTCTGTATATCATGTATTGAAAGTATTATTACTATTTATTTATTTTAAAGGTGAAAATAGGGCTGAAGTGTTCCATGGAACCCCATGTCAAGGATGTGAATAAGTAGTTGACAGTCTGCTTTACGAAATGCCTTAGAGAAATCAAAGTAGGTTGCACCCACTTGGTATAAATGGCTGCAATTGCCATAATCTTGAAAAAAAAATATGGTTTGTGGTAATTGATCTTCCAGAATGAAAACCATGTTATTGGGTCTGATCGTCCAGCTAAACAAAGAGTTGTTAAACTATTGTTTCAAAACTTTTGTGATTGTAGACTGAATACAGATGGCGGTCTGTAGTTGAAAGCATCAGTTCAATTTCTGTTTTTGAAGATGATTTAACAGAACTGTATTTAAGAATTTCTGGGTAGATTCATGACAAGATCGATCTCTTCTGAGGGCCAACTATGGACAGTGCTCTTAATATGCTTCTCAGCTGATCCCACTACCACCCATCAATGCTGCCACTTTATTTTAATCCAAGTAATATTGCATTTATAGTATAAGGGGGCTAGATTGTGGTGGTTACATCTAGAGGTTGGGATGTCCAATTACACTAATAAATTAAAATAAATAAATACACAACCCAAATCATTCACATTACCCCATACTAAATATTGTTCAGTGTAGTTGAGGTATAAGCCCTCCATTCTCGCAAATAAATACATTTGTTCCAATAAATAACATATACCACATACATGGAGATTCTATACATGTTAAAAATATTTATGGGTCTGTGCCTGCTGCTGTGCACAGGTCATTGGGATGCTGCTTCTTTGCTGACTAAGTTCTTTGCAGTCTGTTATTATATGCACTAATGTTATAAGCTCTCCATTCAATAATAAAGCCTCAAAACCATCAAATGTGTGTGATCTTGGTATGACTTATGTGCAACCTGGTAAGTATTTACCTTCTAGAACCACCCTCCACTGGCCAGGGAACAACTTTTTTAACATTTGTATGATTTAGATGTGTTAATTTTGTTCCAGTGGATTTTCCGTCCCAGTTTTTTAATCCTAAGAATAGGTTTAGGGTCTATGTATGGTATTTGAGATGATTTCTGACCAGTGTGTCTGCCTTTTCGTTACACACAATTCTTTTGTATCCTAGTACCATTAGGTTTTGGAAATTTTGGATGAATTTGCTGACTAATTTCGATGTGATTTTTTCACATGCTAGCTCTTTAGTAGCAATGCATTTTCTAACTGGAACTTGCGTATGTTTTAAAGGAATTTATGAGGACTCAGTTCAATCGTGTACAATAATTGACCGAGATCTTTTCCGACGACAAAAGTGACGTCATCCAAGGTGGTTAGATCTGAGGTAAAATTTAAGCGGTGATGCGGTAGGGCAGGGTAGCACTGTTGACTAGTGCGAAAGGTAAAGAAGTGGGGACCCGTTGGAGAGGTCAACTGCAGCTAGCTACACGAGACCGAGAGCATGTTTTAGCACTAAGCCGTACTAATTTCTAGTTTTAGCAAATTAAATACGTGTCAAGCCAAACCGTCGAGATCCACTGGTGAATCTGACAAAGCCCGTTTGTCCAGCCTATCGGTAATGATAATTATTTCCAATAGGAAGGGAACGAGTTAGTTAGGAACTTCAACCGAAACCCCCTCCCCCGGTGATAATAAAGTCCAAGATTAAGATCTCATCCAAAATCTGTTATCATCGTGGAATTTTGGATTGAGTAAGGATCGAACCGGTCGAAATGGAATCAGCCGTCGGAGAGAACTGCGTCGAAATGGTCGAAAATAAAGTCAGAGCCGAAGAAATCAAAGAAGAGGCCAACAGATGCTTTGCCCGTAAGACTTTTACTTATAATTAATCCAACTTATTCATTTTTGAGTCTTGTTTCGACTTCCATTCTTCCAAGCGAAACATTTGTTCTCCCCTTATATGGATTTGTATTTAAATAAACAGTCGACTTCAAAAAGATAACACTTTTTTTATGTAAATTGCCTAGTGCCAATTTTATTACTTATTGATCAGTAAAAAATATTTTTTTAAAGTTTTACACACAAAAAACCCACCTGAAAAACAAAACAAAAAGAAAAAACTTTACAACTTGCGTTAAGCCTTTTTGGCACCAAACTAGCACAATTTCCATCAGAGCCACAAATCCATTTGTTCAGTTTTGTTATTTGTGCTGAATTAAGTGTTATATTTTAATTCGGTTTAATTCATTATATTCTACAGCTCCATAAAAAAAAGTAGCTCACTTTGAAATATTCATATGTTTTTAATGCACTTTGCCTTTTTAGTAACATTACCACCTATGTTTTTTATAATTCAGGTATTTATTAAAATATTTGGTTAGTGTGGATATAAAAATTCCTCTCAGAATAAAATAAAAAATCACTTTTGTGTATGAACATAAAACAAACTTAAAAATCTTTGAAAAAGAAGAAGAAAAAATAATTTATTCTGGGACAGGAGTGTAACCCTTAGTATACATTCTAACAATTTTACACAAACTAATTCTTCAAAAATTTATTTCTTCTTTCCACAATAATCCTCATCTGTAATAATCCAGATAGGCTATCCAGGCCTGAACGACAAACAATTAAACATTTTCCCACTGTCTGCCCCTTTCATGTCAAACAAGCCTCCTCATAGAAAAATGGATTTCTATCCTTACTTACTTCCCCATTTCTTCAAAATTTTCAAACACTCTCAACATGTCACATATACACAGAAAACGCTTTGAAAGAGTGTGAATACCTCGTTTGAGTCTAAAATTTCTATCATTGTATAAATTCATTTTTACATCTTATGTATAATTGTATAATCTGAACACTGTAAATCCCAGACTCTGAAGATGATCTCAGTAAAGATAGCAACATTGGCATTATAAAAAAAATGTTTTCTAAACCCACTCACATAAGACTGCATCTCAAGATCTCCAAATAATCATTAATTAATATATGTGAGATTAGTGAGACTTTCTTATTTTTGAGTAATTCGTGAAGTTGGTTTTTCTTAAAGGATACTTCTTTTTTGTTGCAACAGTACTGAGATTTTCCCATTCTTTATGTTCAGGGATGGGTGTTGCCCCCTGCCCTGAGGCTATGAGCTAGCCCCAGGTCTTTAGAGTATGTGGAGTTTTCCATGTTAAATTGTTAATACTTTAACAATGAACTCTGCAAAGTATAGGGATGTAGTTGGTAGAGCCCTTGGGTTCACCCAGGCTGGCGGTGGTGGCATGACTTATTGGTCGAAGGTGGGCTTTAAATTAGCTGATCCTTTGACAAGTCTGCTGACTTTATATTTTTATTATAAACTCTTATTATATTTTATTTTGGACCTTACATTTTAACTACTTTTTCAGAGCAATGTTATGAAGAGGCGATCAACCGATATAGCATGTGTATTAAATTGAACCCCGACAAAGCTATTTACTATGGCAATAGAAGTATAGCACAATTAAAACTCGAATGTTTCGGTTCTGCATTGGCTGATGCTACAAAGGCAATAGAATTAGATAGAAATTATGTTAAAGGTTATTACAGGAGAGCTGCAGCATACATGTCTCTTGGTAAATTCAAGCTTGCCCTCAAGGATTATGAAACAGTAAGGATTTTTTAAATTTGTTTCCCCTTGGTCATTATTATTTATATGTTTGTTATATTTTGTTTTTGAAGGTGATGAAAGCTAGACCCAATGACAAGGATGCAGTAATGAAATTTAATGAGTGTTACAAATTAGTGAAGAAGCTTGCATTTGAAAAAGCGATTGCTGTTGAAAGCTATACAAAGTCAGCAGTAGACTCCATTGACTTTGACAAAATGAGTAAGTAATGTTCCTAAATAAGTCTAAGAATGATCAATAATGGAAAAATAGAAAATAAAGTTTCAAAAAGTACAAACAACATTATTAACAGTTTAACTTTATCAACTTAAAATCACTTTTATCACTTATTACTTCAATTAAATACATAGTTCAATAATTTGAACATAAACTTTGTCATATTCAGATATCGTGAGATGCAGTCTGGTGTGATATAGGTGTCAGAAAAACATTTTCTTTATCGTGCCAACGTTTCGATCTTTTATTGAGTTCATCTTCAGGGCCTGGGATTTACAAACATAGTTTACATTTAGAAAATTCATCCTATATTTCCACATCCTATATGTATTTTCTAAATGCAAACTATGTTTGTAAATCCCATGCCCTGAAGATGATCTCAATAAAAGATCGAAATGTTGGCACAACAAAGAAAATGTTTTTCTGACACCTACATCACACCAGACTGCATCTCACGTTATCTGAATAATTATCTATTAACGGTCACTAATCTCTACACATAAACTTTATCACAATGCCATACAATAGGTTTGTTCCAAATACTAAAAGGCATACTCAAAAGGCCAAGTTGTTGGACGGTTTTGGACTGTCAAAACATAAAATGCATTCAGGAGTTTTGGAAATGGGGCTCACATAAGAATCATTTCAGAATTATTTATAAGATATATATATATATATATATATATATATATATATATATATATATATATATATA
>CM077100.1:28712673-28762643 GCA_039619505.1 Cimex hemipterus | reverse complement strand
ATATACAGAAGCTGGTATAAAGAAATATATATATATATATTTACCATAAGAATTATTTCAGAGGAATTCTATTGAATCGGTTCATTTATGTTAATAAAATAACCTAATAAAGGCAAAGAATGGTAAAAAAATTCTTATTTGCAGTTCTTCAAAAACACATATTTATGCTGAAGAAAATTTGAACAACTGTATCACGGATCTTTTGTTTTGGTTAAATATCTGATCAAAATTGCTCAGCTTTTCAAAATCCATATCCATTACATAATAATAAACACAATACATAAATAAATAAAGAAAAATTCTGTTTACAATCCAAAACGTTCCGATGTTTACAAACTTAAAAATCATATGGGAGAGTCATTTGTCTGTAGGAGTCAGAGATTGGAAAAAAGCATTACAACACAGTTAAGAATCCAAGTCAATATTCAGGCATGCACAGCAAATAAATCATGTATTATTTGGCAGCTAATGTGTTGGAACAAACCTAATATTCACATATGAAATTAAAAAGTAAATAAATAAAACTATCCTTTACAAAAATGTAAAATACTGTTTCCAATTAAATTGAACTTGAAGAATCATTTAACAATTTTCATTATAATTTAAATTAATTTTTCTAATGTAACTATACAGCACAATTTCTCCATCACAGTAAAAATTATGAAATGTTGTCAGAAAGACACCCATACCATAATATATAATAAACTTTTAGATAAAAATATTTGAAAAATAATGTCCTCAAAATGGCGAGATTGGTTAATTATGATTATGGTCCGTTTTTTATTTTTATTTTTTATTGTAGCAATCGAAGAAGAATATAAAGGGCCACAACTTCAAGATGGAAAAGTCACAAAAGAATTTGTCATGGAATTGATTGAGATATACCGAAACCAAGGAAAACTCCACAGAAAATTTGCTTATAAGGTAATGTAAAAATTTATTTATTTATAATGTCTCTATGTATATAATTAATAGGAGACAAAACTATTTTAATCCCATATAATTTTGAATAAAAACAACATCAGAGATAAGACCAATTTTAAATTAAAAAACAAAACAAAAGAAAACACTTATTTCCTTCAAGTAACAAAATACGAACATTTACTTAAATTGCTGAATATATTATATATATCCCAGGCCCTGAAGTTGATTTCAATAAAGATCGAAAAGTTGACACAATAAAGAAAATGTTTTTCTAAACCTACATCACACCATACTACATCTTATTTTCTCTAGATAATCATTACTTACTAAACAACACACACTTCAGTATTATAATTTTATATTAATAGGTGATTTTATCTCATCCTTGATCATTCATTGTATTATAAAATTCATTAAATAAACTTCATATCACAATGTAAATAGGCTGTACATACATATTCCTTATTCATATTCTAAATTACATCTTAGTTTATTTGTATGTTATCCTTTGTGAAATGTCAAATTAACAGTTCGTGAAATTGAGTACTAATTAAACCAGAATTTTAAAAAAATGGTTTTAAACAGAGATATAAATTAAAAACAAAGGTTTTTTAATTTTTCTCTCAACTAATCGTTCAACTTTTATGAACAGTATCCAACCTCCCGTCTAAATGTTAATCTTGACCCCTTAATACTGATGATATGTAACAAATTGCAAGATATTAGTGAAATTTTGTATAAAGTTTCCTTTATTTCAAGGTCACCATCATATTTAACATGTTTCAAATAACGTTGACACTATTTGAAGATTTTTTCCTTCTAAGGATTTTGCCGCTAACGCAAAATTTCTGGGGGATTTTGTAGTAGTTAGGGTTAAAGTCATATCTAGCAAGATTGTTATTAAACAAAAGCAGTTATGGATTTTTTTCTTGATTGCTGTCAATACTGAGGACCAGATAGTTGCAGTTCCAACATACAGAGTAATAATTAATTACCGGGCAATTTGGGGTAAGTTTAAAACCAAAATTGAGGGCGAAAAGTGATTAAAAGTTCTAAAAAAAAAAAATTCTTTTAGCTTAGCTTATTAATTTTAGGTAAAACTAAAATATTACTGTGCAAATGATAACTATAAAATAAACAATTGTATTATATCAATTGATTATTTTTTATGTAAGGTTTTGGTTGAGATGACAAAGCTAGTGTCACAAGCCGGATAGGAACCAACTCTTCATCTCAACCTACGACATTTCGAATTTTCCTTCTTTTTGCCATTTTTCAATTCTCAGCAACTTATAAAGTGGCCACAGGGAGCTGTTAATGAAGTTCTTTACTTATTATACTTCTTTAAGAACTTCTTTCTTATTATATATTAATCCATTTATGTTTAGTGGTCTAATTGACATGTGAGATTTTCGTGTCATTTCATTTAACGAGTTTAAACTCCGATTGGTGCCCAAAGGTCAGAAACTTCAATTAAATATGAAGCGATGTAAGTGTGTGAGAGCACATTCATAGATGGTTTAAAAAATTTTCGAGATGGAGATTAGCTTTGAAGACAAATACAGTCGTGGAAGGATTTTTTCCCTAGATGATGATATTCTGTGAGCTTTGGTCAAAGAAGATGCCAGAACAACTGTTCGAGAGCTCACAGAAAATCTTTCAGTTAGTAAATTGACCATTGCTGACCAGGTAAAGAAATTTGTAAGTTGGGTTCCACATGCATTAAACAACTGTCTGAAGTTTGCGCAACAATTCTTTGCCAAATCCTTTGTTTCTTGCGATGGAAAGTGGATTCTCTTCAATAACCGCGGTTATTCTGGACAGTGGCTCCACAAAGGAGAAGCAGCACCTCATTTTCCAAAGCCCCTAACTCATTAAAAAAAGGTGATGACAACTCTTTGGTGGGCTTCATTTGGGTTGATTTACTAGAGCTTCTTGAATCTTGTCTAAACAATCAATGCCGAATTGTGTTGATCTCAAATTGAAGCAATGCACCAGAAATTGGCATTGTTGAAGCCATCTTTGGTCAATCAGGAAAGGCTGATTCTATAACACAAATCGCTCGGCCCTACACACACATGACAACACAAAAACAGTTAGATTTTGGAATTCTCCCTATTCTCCACAACTTACTTATTACCATTTTTCAGACACCTGGACAACATGTTATAACATATTTTTTTTTTTTCAAAATCCATTAGAAAATGTGTTTACAGAATTTATTAATAGTAAAGACTCAAAATTCTATTTAAAGGGTTTAGAGATGTTGTCACATTGGGAGAAATGTGTAGAATGATGCAGGGCATTTTAATTAATAAAAATGTTAAAATCATTTATTCAATTGTTTTTATTTTATAACCAAAAACCTGCATTATTTTCTGGATAACCCAATATTGCAACAACAATAATGACCTTCTACTTGTAAAAAAAAAAACTGGCTTTCTTTGAAAATACATAATAATAACAGGAAACAGAAAAGAGGGACCGGGGATTGAACGTGTAAAGGAGGAAAATAATATTTAAAAACATGTGGGAAGTTTCACTAAAGGATGAGCAGCTTTCTATAATTGCATGTGGCTTGAATTCCTTAATTGAGCTGTACCTTTAGATCCAGTAAAATACATTGGTAGAGTGTACAATTTGTTATTAACGCATATAATTAAGTTATGCAAAAGTGAACATGAAGAATGAAACATTTAATTTGTACTATGTAGAAGCTAATTGGTTCTGATAATTTTTTTTTATTTCTTTAGATTCTGCTTTACATCTACATATGTTTGTATGTATTCGGTTTTATTTTGTTTGCAAACAATATTTGTGTTTTGTTGAGGGCTTGTACGAATTAATCTCATTTCAATTAATTTCAATGGGGAAAGTTGATTTGAGATATGATCATTTTGACTTTCAAGCCCGGTCATGGAAAAAATTCAACTTTCTTCGCAAGGCACTCGTGTAAACAGTACCTTTTCCTCCCTCATTTCTCTCTTTGTAAAAGTTCCAAAAACCAGTTTTTAAGGCTAAAGTTTATACTGACTAATCGGTATAAATGTAGTAATTATTTAAAATTATAACAATATAATTTTTTACTTTATTTTAGATTCTCCAAGATGTTAAAAACTTGTTTATGACACAACCATCTTTGATAAACATATCTATCGGAGATGATGAAAAGTTTACTGTTTGTGGTGATATACACGGTCAGTTTTATGACCTATTAAATATATTTAAAATTAACGGATATCCATCTGAGACAAATCCATATGTATCCTTTTTAATGATTTTAAACAGATGCTTAGAATTTATAAAATTTTCTCTGTGCATAAAATTAAAATTTGCTATAAAAGTGTGTTGTAAATGTAGTATATTAGTATATCAAGTCCACTAGTGTAGTTGATTCATTTCCGAATATTACTTTGGTATTATTATAACTACTATTATTATTATTGGGAGAAGGGTTTCGTAAAAAAAGAAAAAAAAGCCTGGGGTGAGTGGCCCTTGACCATGAGGTCTTCAAGCTGAGTCTATCTCGCTGACCATGTGGCTACTGCAATCCCCCCGATTACTACAATCAATTAAAACATTTTATCAGTTATGATCTAACTATGAGTTCGATCAGCTGTATAGTTGTTTAATTTTATTACCATTTGTTCTGTTTATAACATTTAAATTAATATTTTTAAATTTTAAGTTTAAATTATTACAAAATAAAATAATAGAAATGCGTTAGTTATTAGTTGTTACACATGTTTCAGAATATAAATTTCCTTAAAGTGAGTAGTTATTTAATGGCGATTTTGTTGATAGAGGTTCATTCTCTGTGGAGTGTATATTTACGCTTTTCAGCTTTAAGTTGTTATACCCAGATAAATTTTTTATGTCTAGAGGTAAGTTATCAAGCAAAGCAGTGTAATATTTCAGCTTATTATTTTTCACCCAGTAGATTTGTAAATATAGACTTCCTTAGCTTAAGCTGTAAATTTGATCATCTACAACTTGCAAGCATAAGTCGATACATTTCTGAACAATATACATGAACGTAGCATTCAAATTTACTATCAGTAGTTAAACGTTTATTCTTTCTTAGGTAACCATGAAAGCCAAACTATGAACCAAATAGTTAAACATTTATTCTTTCTTAGGTAACCATGAAAGCCAAACTATGAACCAAATATATGGATTTGAAGGTGAAGTGAGAGCCAAGTATTCATCTCAAATGGTAGAAGTTTTCACAGAAGTATATAACTGGCTTCCGCTAGCCCACTGTCTCAATAATAGAGTTTTGGTAAGGATGTAACAGACACCATATTTTATTAAATTTGATATTTTTAACAATATATGCCAGTTTTGTTAGCATTGTAAATAATTTTCAATTCAAGTTTTATTGTGTCTTAGCATTTATTGTCTCGCATTAGTATTTTGTGTATAAGGTACTGTAAGTGGGCGCGAACACTCTGTAAGTGATAAGAGAACATTCAGCACACATGCTTAACTACTTTTGTGTAGGGTATGGTGGGATTCCAAAAATACAATAAATTAGAGATATATTCATAAAAATGTATTGCATTATAACACTAGCCCATCTTAAGAAAAATAAAAACAATAAAAGCAAGACAGTCACAATTGGCTCTGGGAGAGCTTATAAGACTTAGCCTAAATGATGCTTCTAAATACCAGCTTCCACATCATCCAACCTGATGATCTTCCTGCAGTTTCATGCGGCAACTGTATTCAACTTATTAACTCAATGGCTCAAACTTCCTTGCTTCGGACTGGGTACTCGGGTCGGCAGAGTCCTTGGGTCAATTTACTTTGCTTTCCAAATCATCCCCTTTTATACTAATTGCCCAACCAGGATAGGAAAGGAAAAGCAAAAATTGCTGGCCCAGATGGTCAATTCCTTCTCACAAGAGTTGGCCTGCAATAACTCACAGGAATTGTCACGAGTTTCCTTTCCACAGCCTCCTCATCCATGTTGATGGACATAACAGCGAAGAGTACAACACCCATCTGGCTGTCGCAGCTCCGAATTTGTAGTATCCTACTGTTATTATTTAGTGGACGGAGTATTCATCTTATCATATTCTTATGACTTCCAGGTCATGGGAAATGTCTGTTTTCTCCTTATGAGATGGGCAACCCTTCCAATATATTACTACCTACAGCCTTATGTTTGACCTCCCTTATAACTATTTTTAATTTACTTTAACAACTATTTCTACTTATTCCAAGATGGGGACCAGCTCTCACCACAAATGTAAATATTAAGTGTGTGCATAAGTTTTTTTCTCTTTTCAGGAAGAGAAGTTAAAAACTCAAAATATAAATGTATTTTATTTTTAACCCAAAACATGATGTCCTTCATTTCCTTGAACATACTCATAATGTTATGGTGATAGTAATAGCAGAAATATCCCCTAACTGTAAAGTCTTTCAACTTACGTTGTCTAGGGAGAGGAACAATTAAAAATTAGAAGGGGTAAGATCTGGAGAGCATTCTTCAATGGGGGTTTTTCATTCAACGCTGTCTGCACATGGCTTAGTTGAGCACCTCTGCCGTAAGGGTTTGATTACATGGTAACAGTTCTCAATAAGTTATTCCTTGAATATCCCACCAAACAGTCAATAGGAACGAGATAGGCAGTAATGCTTTAGATAATGACTCCTTTCATTCTTCTGGCAAACGGTCTTTCAGCACAGCAGTTGAAATTTGAAACAAAAACTCAACAAAAAAAAAAAAAAATATCTCGCCCAATATTCAAAACATCAAAGCAAAGAAAAAACTGAAAATCAGAAATTCTACTCTAGTAGTACTGAATAAATAATCCTATAATTATGTTTGAATGATATTTTATAGGTTATGCATGGTGGACTATTTGCAAAAGATGGTGTAACCCTGGATGACATAAAGAACATAGATAGAAATCGGCAACCACCAGATGAAGGTAGAATAAAAAATGATAAATATATATAACAGTAAAATTGCTAAAAATGAATAAATAACTCAGAAAATTACAACTTTTGTTAATTATTCTTTCTAGGTCTTATGTGTGATTTGTTATGGTCTGATCCTCAACCTGCTAATGGACGAGCACTGAGTAAAAGAGGAGTCGGAGTCCAATTTGGTCCTGACGTTACCAGTAGCTTTATAAAACAAAATAATCTAGATTATATTATTCGAAGTCATGAGGTAAAGACAAATGGGTATGAAATTGCCCATGACGGAAAATGCATTACTGTTTTCTCAGCTCCAAACTACTGGTACGTTTATTGTGTGTTGTACCTTTAAATTAAAAGTAACTTATTAGGTTTTATTAATGAACAATTTTCTGTGATATTGCTTTGCTATAGGTAGACAATGTGTTTAATATTTTAAGTAAAGTAACTATTTTTTATTTTGTTACAAAGTACTAAACCACTCACAAAAATGCAAAATGGCACTATTAAAATACATTCACAGACACACTGGGGATATAAGAATGCTAAATTAAATCTAAAATCCAGATAGGCCGACCAAAATAATTGGTTACAACCAAACTAAAATACATTATGAAACTAGTAACAGAAACGTTTAAAAATAAAACACACAATTAACTCATAATAAAAACAAAGATATAACGACCACCTCAGATTTAAAAAATTCACCCTTCTAAAATTGTGTTTCAGTGATACTATGGGCAATTTAGGAGCATTTATCTCACTAACAGGAAAAACAATGGAGCCAAAGATATTTACTTATGATGCTGTCGTAAGTATCTCAATAAGAATTAATATTTAGCGAATACCTTAAATGTTTGTATTATTATCTACACTTGTATCAAACACTCGGCAAATGTGCCATTAATTTCATAAACATTGGATGTGGATGTGGATGGATGGATACCAGGGACTGAGCACTGCAGCTGTACAGCTTATTGTACTATACCCTGGCTCCATTTTTGGGGGAGGGCTCACAACACAAAGTGAACTTGAGCCCCCGTTGTACCAGTGTTCTTCCATCGAAAAAACTCATTTTTGAAGGAGGTTGGGACCAGGTTCAGGGTCGCTGAGACCCGGTCCCGCCCCTTCCATTGATGAGTGCCGTGCCAATTTCTTTTAATTGCGGCCACCAGTCCCCTTAGGCGTCAGAAAAATTCCAGAGGCGACGGTGGGATCGAACCCACGACCGCGGGGTCTACTAGCCGAGAGTCTGACGCCTTAACCAATCGGCTACCGCGGCCCCCTTCATAAACATTGGTCCAAATCTAATTTATAATATCAAAACATGACACAATTTTAAAATAATATTTTATAATAACTAATGTCGAGTTCCAATTAAAAATTAACAGAAAACTAAACATCAGCTTAATACTACCACTAACAAGATATTACATTTTATCTATCTTTGCCTCCCTTTTATTTTATTAATTTTTTTTTATTGGAGGATTTTTGTTAAAAATCCCTTTACATAAATTTTTAGAGTAGAAATAATAAACGCTCCTCGTCTGGTATGGTTTTCATTTATTCAGCCTCACGATGATCGTTTAATATTTGAAATCCTGATTGTAAATAAGTCTGTGAGTAGAACTGTCATTTACGGAAAGACGTAAATTTTTATTTTTTGTTGTTTCTCATAAGACAAAAAGTTTTGATCTAAATCACCAAAATTTGCACCAGGCTGAATCGTAGCCATATCCAGTGTCCTGTTAATCAATGTTATTTGAGAAAAATTTTCTTTCGGTACCATGAGCAAATAATTGATTATCAGTTTTTTAAACAAAATTTCAATTAGGATACATTTATAATCCTAAATAGGAAGTAAAATTTTGCTTTAAAAAAATTGGTTTGGAACAATGTCTCTATAGGGAAGGTCAGATTAGGCAAACCTTGTGCGGCCTACCCATTTATTATGAAAATATTGTCTCAATTTTATATTGCTACTCACTAACACTTAAAAAAATGAAAGAAAAAAACCCTAAAACAAGTTCTAAAAGCAGGGATTTTCTAGAGGTGTGTCATTCTGGGGGAAGGGAACATTTCGTCATTCCAGAATGTGTGAATAACAAAATTCACAAAGTACCTGCCTCTATCTACATTGTTACTGGCCTCTCATTGTGTTTTTGTTGGAGAAGTACAATGGACTGGAGGAGCATTGATCTGAATCTTGGGGGAAACAGGGTTGTTTTATTGAATGTGTATTGTGTTGTGACTAGCATGAATTGAGAATGAATATATTTATTAGCAAGAATGCATAGTGTAAGAGGGTTGGTGGCACAATACTGAGTACCCCATCCCATTAACCAATTAGTTTGGTTATTCGACATGTGTGGAAGGTAATGGAGGATTAACAAGTCCTCAATCACCTTAACCAAGTGAATGGTCTGAAAGAACATATTAAAGAGTGAATAAAAGTGGGTTTGGATTTAAGGAACTGATTACGTTGGGTGCTGAATTGAACTAACTGTTAACAGCACCTGGAGGTCTGACCATGGACTTCCAACATCGGGGTTGGTGATTCTCCAAGCATACCAGTAATTCATTGTAAATTACAAAAGGTAGATTTTGCTGGTGGATTGCAAGAAGTGAAAGACTCAACTCTGTATACGCGTGTATGTATGTATGTACTTGCTTGTGCATATTTGAACTGACATAAATCAGTAATGATGTAAAAGTGATCAACCAGCTACTATTGACAATATATTTGGTGGGTTCGAGGATCTTGTACATCGAATGGTGTGTGTTGAAACTAAGCCAACCTTTTGGTGCTTTATTTCACCTTCCTCATGGATTCCTAGATTCACATTCAATGTTTAAACTTCTTTTATCGGCACTTACAACTTTTTTTAAAAATAAATAAATAGCATTTTTTACAAATTAATACCACTTAAGTCTGATTTTAGACATATTTAGTAAAAAATAAGAGATGGTAAAAAAAGAGACAAAACGTTTTATACATGATGATAAAAGAAAATAATATTTAAATATTAACAATCCTTGCATATTGTTCACAGCATATAAAACAAAATTTTTGAAGGTATTTTCTGATGAAACAAAGTTACAGTATGGATAAAAGCTATATTTTGTAATGTGTTGTTATAGATATGTTAATGACAAAATTAAATTTATTACAAAATTATTTTTATAATTTGTTGAGGTCGTGAGGAGCGGTCAAGGCACACAACTTCAACAAATTATGAAACAACAGGTCACTAAGAAACACGAATTATTTATATACTATTCATGTTTTCCTTTTTTTTTTCTTTTTTCAGGAGCATCCCAATGTTGTCCCAATGGTATATGCAAATTCCTTGTTAAGCTTACTATGTTAATAATATAGTTATAATTGTGTGCTGATAGTTAAATTGTATGGACAAAATAATTTAAAAAAAAAAAAAAGTTTGATGAGTCCTAAGAAATAGTCCAAAATTAATAAAGAGGTTTGTTTCTATTAAAAATATACATTTAAAGAGGAGATTTAAGTATGGTTGTGCCTTAATGGGTTTGCCATATATTATCAGTGTTCTGAATAGAATTATTTAAATAAATAACATGATGATAAATACCATTATTTTGTAAAATTTAATTTAATTCTATGAAGGATACTCCAAAAGTTGTGCATCATAGTGGTATCAGGCAGTGATTCACAGTGGTCCTACCACCAGTGAAAGGAGACCAGGAGCAATACTGTGCCTTTCAAGTTACCCTTTTAATCTAACATGAAAAAGACAGACAAACTGTCATAGTATATAACTTTATATATAAAACTGACAACAAATACACCCAAACATCTATACTACCCTGAAGAAAATCTCGTTTTAGTGGATTGTTAATAATGATTTTTTTTTTAATCATTACTTGTTTTACACAGTGGGGAAATTAACAGAGATGAACTAAAGGTCTTTTACTTTTATTCTCACAACCGTACTTAATGTCTTCAATCTTTAAAATTGTTTCTTCAATTGTCATACTATACATTGCCACCGATAAAAGGAAAATATCACCATTGTGAAAATTGTCTTATAAATTCTGTTATATTTGTAATAAAATTGAGACATATCATGAAATAATGTATAGCTAAAATGCAAATGAAAATGAAATAGACACCAAGACAAAAATTCAGCTTGGAAATAATGTCGTTTGATTACTGCTGAAAAATTTCTGCACTATAAATGATAGTGATATTTATTCTATTTTAATGCAATGTCGGTAAGCATAGTCTACTTTTTTTAATTTAATTTAATTTCTTTTTCACTGCCTTAAAGAACACACTACTTCAGAAATCATTGGAAATTTTGGAAAATTTTAATCTAACGTTTTATTTTTGCAAAGTTTACGATACACATGAAGCTTGTTCAAGTAGCATGTTTTTAAGTTATATTAGGTTTAATTAAAGTATAAGTATTTTAGCAGTGTAAATATACTGGCAAATTTTAATCGATTAAACTTTCAATCTAAGGTCTTGGTTGAGATGAAAAAGCAAGGGTCACAAGCGGGATTCAAACCCATGGCCTTGGATTGAAAGTATAATTGTTTAAAATAGTTAATTCGGCCAGTTGTAACCGCTAAATACATATATGGATTCTGTCAAAAAATTAAAAACTGTTGAAATTTATTAATTCATATTTCATGCAATTAGTAAATAGCTGTGTGTTTACAAATTGTCAATGGTTGTGGCATTGAATGATACTAATTTTTTATGTAATAATTTACCATTATTTAATTATATGTAATTTTCATTGCATTTAGAAATATGTTGATAATAATTATATAATTCATTCTTTGCTTATGAAAAATTTAAATTTATAACATTATAATGATTTCTGAACAAAATTGAACTATAAAATTAAGGAATTTTACTGGGTTTTTTCTTTTCTTTCTTTAATTACATGTTAGCAACATGTTAGCTTATCTACTTTGCATATTTTTAAATTTTAGTTTGATCTGTTATGCCATGCTTTACCCCGACTGTCTGTTGGTTTTTCCACCTGTTGTGCAGGCAACACATTCAGTTTCACATGTATAGAATTGTTAAGTAATGTACAAACAAACTATTTTTAGGTATGTTTCGCTGTTAAAAAGTTGTGACTGAATAATCGGTGAAGATGTTTCTACTTATGTATAGTGGAAATATCTATTGCGTGATAGTAACGTAGAAGTCAGGAATGTATAATTTTATTGTGCATCTTGCACTATATTGTTAGAGATTTTCAATTCATTAAAAATAAATAAATGGGTAAAAAGTTATACGTTTCCGTTATATTAGGATGTTACAAATAAAAAAAAATTATTTTCAAATGAATTAATTGTAACTAAAAAAATACTGTCAGCTCAAGAAAAATGAATAAAATTGCAAGTAAAATTTATTTATCTTTGATATTATTTGTTTTTAAAAAATTTACAGTATGTTGGCACTAAGTTGTTTTCAATAAATTACAAATCCAGCCAACTGTTTGCTCATTCTTGTTAATCACCAGATTAACTAATCCAATCTTAGTTATTGTTATTAATTTAATGTGATGATTGTTTTATAGCATTGAAATGACAATTATTTCTTGTAGTCAACAAAAACTCAACATGGTATTTTCACTCTACAAATGATTGGTTAAAACCAAAAATAGTTTAAATGCTTTACTGTTCAAAATCATAGAGTTCTACTTTGGTTAACTCATTTTTCAGTTTTTATATAATATTTATATAAATATTATACATACATACATATGTATTACATATAAATGGCCGAGTATACAGAGTAATGGAAATAACCCTGTTTAAAATGCTTGTTAGTACAAGTTGTGATAATTTTAATCTTTTCATTTTAATTTTTTATTGTTATTTTTGTTTATTCAATACATATTAATGTCCATGACTATGATAGGAACAAATTTATGCGTTGCATTTTAGAGAAGAAAGTAAAATCTTGAATGGAATCTTTTGTAAATTGGCGTTTTTTTTTTATTTTAATTTTTTTTTTATTATTATTATTTTTTTAAGGTTTTACCTGTTCTCTTTGTATTTCTGTGAGACATTTATTATTAAAATTCAAGCATCTTCATTACCTAATATTGTTTAATAACAGAGACCCACTTTTTGTTTCACTTTCTGTTTATTCAGTTTAAAAAAAATTCCAATATAACTTTTAAACAATAATGTTTTTGATAATACAGTCGATTCAGTCTGACCACGAAAAGCTTTGTTGATCGATCACACATGACATTGCAACATATTCACAGTCTTATCCTTTTATTATAATAAGTTTATACTGTTACAATTAATTAATCGTAAACTCTCCATTTAATAACAGTATTTTTTCTAAACACAAAAAAATTATCTATTTAGATATTTTGTATATACATATAACAAGTTTTAGATATATAAGTTTAATTAAAAAACAAACAAAAAACTAGTTTTCCATGAGGCTCATAGACTGTTTAGGATATTGTGCCACTATATTTGAATTATATTCAATGTAGCTCTGCAATAAGCAATTAAGTTCTTGGGAGCATTTTTATACTTGTATATAATGTGCTCAATGGTTAAAAACGTATGTCAACAAGTTTTTTCCTTTGTAATTGCAATTGTATTGGCATGTTGTTATTTATATTATTAAAAAAAATAGAGGTTGGTTAATAAAAAATAACATTTTATTTCCATTATCATGGTCTTTTTTTTATTGTAGTTGTAAACTATATTTATGTATCTTTATACAGATTCTTCTTTTAATATAGGCTGTAGGTAATAAATTGACATGTGTAAGCAAGCGGTCAAATGTAGCATACAGTGCCTTCTGGGATAATTACAATTTAGTTCTAAATTGGTACTAATTTTATAATTTGCAGCATGAATTTAGTTGGGGGAAGGAAAGCCAAATTGTTCAAGAATTAGACTATATAGACATGTTTGACATGAGAAATGTTAATGATTTTTTTATATGTTATGTTTTATATATATGTGCTAGTAATATTGAATTTGACTGAACTTAAAATTACAGGATGGACACATTTAAACTCAGTCGCATCTATGCTAAAATCATTAATCAAATTCAGTACCAATAACATACATATATCATCATCACATCACACAAGGCATATAGCATAAAACAATTTGGCTTTCCTTTCCCTAATTATCATCGTTTATATAGTCTCAAGAATAATCCTATTTTTTGCTCCTTTCACCTCAAAGAAGCCAACTCGTATAAAATGTTTTTCTTTCCCTACTTCCTTTATCCACTCCTTAAAAATCCAATGTACATAAACATAAAGCTTCAATATCTCAGTAGCACTCTCAACAAGACATCCAACACATCTACACAGGATACAAACACTTTGAGTGAGTAAAATTTCCAGCATTGCATAAATTCATGTGTTTTCACATCCTACATGTATTTGTATAATTTAAACCATGTTTAGAAACCCCAGGGCCTGAAGATGATCTCAATAAAAATTGAAACCTTGGCACGATAAAGAAAATGTTTTCCTGAACCTAAGCCACACCAGACCGCATCTCATGATCCCCAAATAATAACTGTCTCTAAACTCCACACATACCTATCAAACTTCATACAAGTCAAACATGTAAGAAGATCACAATAATGTTCAACGTAAGTAATAAAATCATTCGTTCTATGTTACATAGATTTGGAAAAAGTGGAAACTGAGCAAATTGGTTTCGCGTAAATAGACTGATGGTAACAAGCTTCAGCATCTTAAAATTTGCCTCTTTTTTCTTTTTCCTTTTTGGCACAAATTAGACGATGTAATTAATTTTTTTTTTTTAAAGAGCCAGTCGCATTGTCTGATATAACGCTTGATCCACCTATGTAAATAGAAATGTTAATGAATTATTATTAAAAGATTATTTAATCATTAATAAAAGCCTGAAACTCAGCTGATTGTAAAAGTGAAAATCATCTGCTTAAAAGTTGTATTCGAAACAGGAGACAGAAGTAGAAGTATTATAGAGAAGTATTGGTATGTACATAATGGAATTCATTAGAAATGAAGGAGATAATAACAGAACAAAGAGCTAAACTTAAAAGTATCAGTTAATAAGAATTTAATGTTAAATAGAACTGAAGGTGTGTAATAGGTCAAGAGCCGAACAAAGTCTGTTATGTGATAAAAAAATAACTAAAGTGCTATTAATATGTTATTAAAGGCTGGTTTATTCTATAGATAGTGAAAAACGATCGGAAGAACATGGAAAGTTTTGATGAAACAAGTTAGCACATAAATTGGTTAGGCAGATTTCAAAATTAAATAAGTAAGTAAATAACCAGCAAAAGGCCTTGGATTCATATTTGGGGAGACTTTCCTTCCACAAACTATCCATAAATTGCCTCCCTGAAGTCACAAAAACAGTATGAAAAGGCTTAATTTTGCTCAAGGACACGGACCTGGACTTCTGGAAAAAATTTCTTCATACAAAATCAAGTCAAATATTTTTGGTCCTGTGTGTATTTGTATGAAACCAAACCTGGAATTAAATGTTACAAATATAACACTGTGGCAGTGTAATGGTGTGGTGTTCGAGTGTGAGCTTAAAGGTATGTGGGCTTACTGTGCCATACATGCTTAACAAGCATATAGAAGTTTGGGATCCAAAAGGGGCTTAGTTGTTCGAAGTATTTCAACCCAAAACCTAGAGCCAGAATAACCAACGTACCTACAATAACCCAAATTGTTGGCTTCAGGTTTACAGAAGAATGTAGTAATAATCAATTGACTGAACTCCTGGCTATTACTAAAGCAGTAATTTGGTGAAAAGGCACAATAATACATGCCTCAGAACAAGCTACATATAAAACATCAAGAATTTGGACAGATATCCACTAAAATTGGCAAAACTGATTAACTACTGATTACCAAAATTGTCATAAACTATAGCCAAATAATAAAAGAAGGAATATACATTCTTCCAAAAATTCGCGAATGTAGTAGAAAATAAAACGGCGGATTCTTGTGCAAAGGAAGTAACCTGTAATTTTGAAATTTCCCTTTGAATATCAGAGTCACCAATTGTGACCACACCAGAGAAGTTAGCACTGCATGGAGAAAGCTAGTCATATTGGTAAGCATAAAAGTTTTTTTACAATCAATTTATGACAGGCCATGACTACATTGGTGCTCACTGATCATGCACTAAGAATATTTGAATCTAGTGGAATATGACAAATACACATATAACATGGAATGCATTCAATCATGGGGACACGTAATATTTCAATGCCCTTTATACAAAAACAGAAGATTACTGAGGAAAGTGTCATTGAGGGGTGAACATTGGTCATAACCTTTAATATGCTTGTTTTAAAATGTGATTAATTTTTTATTTATAACCTATACATATTAAAGAATGTTCCGATATTGATTAACAGCAAAGCAGGGCAGTCAAGTGCCTGAATGAGTAGTATTTAGGATTGGAGGGTGCTAATGTAATACAAATAAATTAGCTAAAGTTTGAGGTTATAAGGTAAATTGGTGATTTAATAACACGTTCCTAGGCAGATCTCAAGTTCTATGTGTGCAGTTAACAAAAGTCCAGGATGTTTGACGATGTGAGGAATGTTACTATTAATATGGAATGTTAACTTCCTTTAACATATACGAGGCAGAAATTTACATTGTGATCGAATGGAAGAATATCTCAAGTAATCACTCAGAAGTTTAATTCTTTTTTAATTAAGGTGAAGAAGCTATTTGATTTTGATTAGGGTTTTAAATTCAGAGGAGTACCAATTTGGAAAGTCTGATTGGGGTGTTTAATGAAATTAAGGTATGTAAAGTTTTATTTTATTTAAACCAAATAGTCATAAGTGTTCAGAGGAAAAAAAATAAGGTCCCAGTTTAGAGAATTCAGAGTATTGGATATGGAAATTTATAAGTTTGCTATACGTGCTGTGATCACAATGTAATAAGATAAAGAACGAAGTTGGATGAAGGTAGTGTTGAAAGAGATGTGAAGAAGAGAATAAAAGTACCAGTGTAAAAGTGAAATTATATTTTATTTGATTGATATCTTATATTTTTTATTTTATTTAATATTTCTATCTATAAGCCTTCAATAATCCTTTAAACTTTAATCCATTCATGTTTAGTAGTGGTTTAGTTGACCAAATTACTTTTTTCAATTAATTATTCTTTTAGGAAAGGTTTTGGTTGAGAGGCTTGTGACACTTTTTCATCTCAGCTAAGACCTTACGACCTTACCAAAAGAATTTCTCTAAGCATATAACTTTATCCTTCAGAATTGCAGAGTCAATACTACGGAATTTGCTTCCCTGTGAAGTATATTCTGATTCCTTGCTGGCTTGTTCTAGGTTTATGGCATAGGACTTTTTACAAACACGAATAATCTCTTTTTCTTCCCTCCTCCTTTTCTTTTCCCTCTTTCCTTTTCTTCCCTTTCTTTCTACCTTCCTTTCATAATTTGGTTTAATCATTCGGTTATAAATTATTAATATATTTTATTTTAAATAATTATTTTAAAGAATTTGAGCAATTATCATTATTGTTTTGTAGATACTTTTATTTATAACAATAGAAAAAGTACTATAACAAAGAAATAAATTTATAAGTATATACAAGCATGGATTAAAGCTGTCTGCCAGAGGTTGTTGCTGTTACCATAAAATGGAAATTTAAAAATATATACAAAGAAAAAAAAATTAATTAAAAAGCTAGTAGGTACAAAAACAACAAAAAAGCAATACAAAGTACACAATATTAAGTAAATAAAATAAAACAAACAAAAAATGTACTAATGTAGCATCTTCCTGGTGTGTTAGTGCTATTGTGAAAAAATGAAAAAATGCTATAAAGAAATTAGACAAGTATTACAGTAAATGGAGTATTGGAATCGACTCTGTTAAGATGGAGACTATCCTATTTACAAAATGCAGACCTTGTATAAGCGCAATCGTTACGTGTTGCATTGGTCACCCTCCATTAAATATCTCGGAGTATGGCTGGGTAGCAAGATAAATTTGTAAATAGGGAAAGAAATGTGTGAAAGTGTTGTTTCTGCTGTTGAGCAAGGACTCTACTCTTAGCGTGAAAAACAAAATCATTATTTACAAAACGGTCATAAGACCAATACGCTTGTCCTGCTTGGTGTTTCACATGCTGCACGAATATTTTTAAAAAATCACAGGCAGTACAAAATAAGTACCAATTCCCCGAGATACACTAAAATTAAGTAATAACATAGAAGAGTCGATAAACAAAGTTCTACCAAGTTTTTCAATGCTTGTAAAAATAGTAAATACACCTTAGTGTCAAACATAGGAGTGGATATTACTCCAAGACTTTGTCATAAGGGCACATGGAGCAAAACGTTAATGTTTTGTGATGCAATAAGTCTGTGATCTATTTATCTACTACTTATTTATTGGCTTGACGATTAGGGTTTTTATTTTGTAAAAATTTAATAATAATAATAATAATAATTGTTTATAATAATTTAATAATAATAATTGCTACTATTGTGTTTTATTACTGTAACCACAAAAATGTTATAATGTAAATAATGTATTATTTTACATACCATACAAATAAACAAAAAAACAAAATCATTATTTACAAAACAGTCATAAGACCAATACGCTTGTCCTGCTTGGTGTTTCACATGCTTACTTTGTAGAACAAACCAGAGATGTAGTGTGTTGTATCAGTATTGAACATTAAATTGCGTGGTATAAACAATAATTGGTACAGATCAAGTATTCCATCCAGATATTTAATCAGAAGATTCTTACTTAAAACCAAATATGGTTTTGTATAATTTATTGTATATTTTATTATTATTGTTGCTGTTATAATTAACTTATTATTTATTTTAAGTACATGTAAGGGGGTTTAAAGGCCTATTTATACCTTTAAAATAAATAAATAAGATTTTTTGTTTATTAACATTTTTAAAATAAATTCTAATTCTAAATTTAAATTCCATCATATCATCAAGGCATTTAAGTACTTGGAGGTGTATGCGTACTTAAAGGTACACGTTTGATGGAGTTGGATACAAGTATACGCAAAACGCACGATTGATGACCAACTTGGAAAGGCGGTTTAGAAATTTGAAGTGTACTAACAGAGAGAGCGTCAGTCTTCTTTTATTTACAGTCGTATATCATCGTAAGGGACGGAGACGGCGCAATGACTCCACTCGTTTGGCACGTGCCACGTGGGTTCGGACGGTCTTCCGTGGATCCGCGAAAGGCGTTGTGACATCCGTCCACTTCCGGTTTTTGAGATAACACGTGGAAAACGGTCTTCTTTCCTCAAACCTTCCGGTCATTCTTCAGGCGCGGTCACAAGGAATAACGGAACCGTTCCTCCTCGTCCTTTTTCGTAAAAGGGCGCGCCCGTGCCGTGCGTCCTCTCGGCCATTGGGCCGTGCGGCGGCGAAGTAGAGCCGTCTCTCGTCGCCGATTGGCCGGCCGGCCGTGAACTTCGCCGACGGCCTCCCAATGGCCTCATGAATTTCCGTTTAAATTCGACTCTACTCGGGGCCGTGGAGTTGTAGTTGTAGCCGTTCACGCAGTCGGTTCTGTGTGTCCCATTCTCAGGTATTTTTATTTCAAGTTCGATCCGGATAGCCAGAGTGCACTTATCCGCTTATTAGTTTCTACTTTTTTTTACTATCTCTCGAGACGGGCTCGCATTCTACCGTCTCACCGTTCTCCATCATCCGTCAAACGAACAGTTCCGTCTTCTGTTTACATAGTTTCTTCGTTTTTCTGTTATTTTTTATTCATCGACTTGTTTGTGTTTTTAGTATCGAGAATATAAAAATCTTTCGCTCGAGAAAGGGAGTGGGGAAAACCGAGTGGCCTAGGAAAAGAAAAAACGTGTAGATCGTCTTTTTTTCGCCCAAAAGGTAAGTGAACTTTTTATTACTCATCTAGTTTTTTATTGTATAGGCTTCATTTTTCCTCGATTTTCGATTGTTTCAAGACGATCGAATTCCGTCTCGTCCTTTCACAGCCTATAAATAGTTTTTGTTTAAATTTTCCTCTTTTTTCCCTCCTGTGTGTGTATTATTTATAGATTGGAGTCGCGTTTGTTTTTAAATGTTTCCATTCAAAAGCGAGGCCGAGCGTCCCCGACTTCATAACCTTAACCGCTTTGGCGGCGTTTTAAGGCATGCGTTTTGAATCTTCCTTTGGAAATCGAGCGGATATTATTCTCCTTCTTTGGCGGCTGGATGAAATAATTTTAAAACAAACTATTGCTTTTGAAGGTTATTTTTTCTTTAAACGCCCTCATTAGTGAAAAGAATCCTTCGAGCCTTTCATCCTGTTTGAATAATAAACAAAATTGTTTACGCCAAAATAAAAATGAGCTTATTGAATATCCGAAAATTATGTTGTTACGAAAAAAAAAAAACATTAAACATTTTAGTAAAGGAAATTTCGTAAATGGTAATATTTCCCATGTACATACTACTCGTTATTTGAGATTTTCTAGGTTTACATTCGAATTTGCAGAAAAAAATAAGACAATTTTTTCAATTTTCTATATTGGGTACTTGGGATATTTGAAAGTTTTGGGTTAGCCCCGGTCTAAAGCGAAGCGGTACGAGCCCCCACTTTTCTCGGTTAGCGCGTACCGGTCCTGCCTCTCACTCATTCTCTCTGTCGTCCTTCCCCCCTCCTGTTTCGTAACCGTTACGAGAATTTGGCGGCAAACCGTAAAAACGTTAGAAAAACAAGGGAAAGAGGCCGGTAGGACGGGGCTGCTCTTCGCTTGGGCCAGTTTGTCTTCTCGGGAGCCCTTTTAGTGCACAACCGTCCGCCCAACGCCCTTCAACTCTGTAAGTCAAACATATTTGGCCTTTTTTTTTTTTAAATAAAATACACTCGTGTTTATTCAATTCACTTCATTTAGCAGGTTGTAATTAATTTTTAAAAACAAAATATGTTATAAGAACAATTTTTTTTTTTCATTTGCCATAAAATATCATGGCGCCCTTCTTGGATCGTTTGTTTTCCATCCGTTTCAATTATAACAAAGCTCTGTGAGAGACTGCTCCTAGGAATTAGTCTCACAGACTGGCTTAATTCATAACAAAAAATATTCACAGTGGTATGAACATCATTATTTCACATAGCACTGATTGTTTATTCGTCATTTCGTAAATCTAACAAATATCGATCAATTTGATAATTAGTTTTCATTCGTTAATCGATTTGCGATTGATTTTAACGAGCCAGCAGTACTTAGTCCCTTATTCTCGTCCATTGTTTTTATAGGTCAATGACGGGAAAGGAAAAATCAAGGAATATTGCCTTTAAAAAATTAATAGAACTACTTTATTTGCCACTTTGTGTTGATAATAGTTTTATTGCCGTGTTATATTGTTTGAGCAGCATATTATTTTCCATTTGTAATGTTTTCTTTTTAATTATTACTGGTAGCGTCTCGTTTTTCACCTTTCAAATGGCTTTCTTTCACAAAAACGCGGTCATAAAATCATTTTCTATTATTATTAAATAATTTTTATTTTGTGCATGAGGTGCGTCGGGTAACCATGGTCGATAGTGGCCATTGGCGTTGTTTATGTTTTGGTTATGTGTAGCGTCTTGGTTTACATTGTAGTTAGATTTGTATTATTCCTTCTGATGCCTACATCACACCAGACCGCATCTCACGATATCTGAATAATTATTCCTTAAGAAAAAACTGCTCTTTATTCACTTTCTTAATAAACAAAACCGTGTGTGATCGTAACCATAATTATCATCCACAGTTCATTTTTAATTTAATTAACTGCTTGATAAGTAGTGTGTACTTGCAAATACTTAATTCTAGTTTTTACACGCCATTTTCAGATTTTCATCGCTTAATTTTCTGTGCACTTATTAGAAGACCCCATAATATCCTTTCAAAAAAATGTATTTACCTAATTAATAAAGAATCGTAGTCTTAAAAAAATAAATATTTAACTGTATTAGTAGGGCAAGTATATTTCCAAATATGTTCATAGTTCTAGTTTGTGCACGCCATTTTCAGCAAATTATTTTCGCTTGTAATATCTTAATCGCGTATTTTTCTGTTCACTTTTTACTGGCTGCCTCTAGTTTTATTCTATTTGATTATTATTATTATTTTATATCCGGCTAATTACTGGCACTTTTACTGGCAGCGTCTCGTTCTAATTTTTTGTCTTCGTTTTATTCAGTTTACAACAAAGAACATTTTCCATTGGTAATTTATTTTAAACACACATTTTAATTTTTCTCTTATTATTGGTTTTCTTGTTGGAGAAATTGCCGTGGAGCATGAGGTAACTGTCCGAAATTTGTAATATTCCTTTTTAAAAATCTGTTCTTTATTTACTTTCGTCGCATATATATATGCACACACACACACACACACACCCACCACAGTTATATATATATATATATATATATATATATATATAACTGAGTCATAAAATGATGGCTGGGCTGCGTGGACACTTGGTCCATGAAAATCCTGTCAGATAACGGTAATCCTCTCAATTACGAATCATGAGATTTGACAAGAGGTTCGTGGACGAATCCATTCCACACAAAAAATATATGCCCAAACAAAAATATAATGGAATGAAGACTACTCGTTGTCGGTTTGTAAGAACTATAGCATCTTCCCGACGAATGAAAATTACGAGACTTTAAGAGTACTGGAAGTCGAAGCACAGAAAACTACCCACGAAGCAAAAAAATATAGATGGAAATTTTTTTTTCTTCGTCTGAATGCCTGTAAAAAGTTAATCAAATTTAAGGTTCATTAAATTCATCTCTTCTCATATATCTCCGATGGTTCAAAACAAATGGATTGTAGATTTTATCGATAATCTACGTCTTCCTGGGCCCATCAGCTTGGTGTTCTAAACAACGAGGCGGATTCAGTAAATCCTTGCCTAACCGGCGCATAGACTTTATCGGAAGCCATTGGAGAGGAAAAAAAGCTCTCCTGGTATGGATCAAATATATTACGTAATTATAGCTTGCTTCGCGAGTTAAAAGCCAAACTGTTATTAATTTTAAACAATATGTGGATTGACGGTCCCACAGTCCCCAAGTTAATGTCATATATGCAAAAGACCTACCTATAGTAAGTTACCTATGATAAAAGACTAGATCGGAATATTGGAAGAAAAAACTCAATACGTCCTCAATCCAAGTTCAGTTTTCGTAAGAACTTGTCGGTTGCAGATGCTCAACATGAGGCCTTTGATAACGTAATCAAACATTTATTGGGTTCCAAGGTAGTTAATTCGACCTTCCTAACTTCTTTGTAAAGAATGTCATGTGTCTGGTCTCTCATAGAAAGCTTGATATAAGTTACCTTCTCTACTACGATTTAATTTACAAAAATCTATGTAAAGTTTTTCCATAGGACTTGTTTCGGTGAATGATTGTATTTTTCCGACACGGGTTAGATTAGAAGTTTTGTACTGGGCACAAATCAAACATTGTTTACATTTTTCTACAATATCCTTTTTAATTCATGTGTAAGTATGTCAGGTTCGCATGCAGGGCCGCTGGATTTGAACCCGGGACCTTTACCTTACAGTGATGAGCGCCGTGTCAAAGACTAAACCTTGCGGCCACCGACGCCCCTCCCCCAAATCCGCTATCATATTTTTCTTTCCGGGAATATAAACTGTTTCAAAACCATATCCGCGTAAAAAAGAAGTCCATCGTGTCCACTTTCTTTTAATTTACCCTGATTTACTGAAAAGCCACTTCAGGCTCTCATTATCTGTGGATAGTTTAAATTTTCTATGGCTCAAATAACTAGAAAAATACGCAACATTTAAACTATGCCCAAGCATTCTTTCTCAATTGTTGAGTAGTTCTGTTGATGTTGGTTATTTATTTTGGATAGAAAATATATTGGGTGTTCTTTTTGAAAAAGAATGCCAGATATGGCAATATCCGACGCATCTACAAATAAACAAAATTATTTATCAAAATCGGGTATTTTTAAAACGGGCTGTTTACTCAGTTTTTCTTTTATTTTGTTAAAGGCAATCTCGTGACACTCCCGCCATTGTAAGTCAGTTCCTTTCTTTTTCAAGGAATGAAGTGAGTGAACAATTTCGGACAGTCGCGAAATGTATTGTTTAAAATAATTAACCGCGCACAGAAATGACGCTAATTGTTTACGATTCTTTCCATATTACACAGAGCTTCCACTCTTCCCTGATTTGTATTTGTATATTATATTTGTATTTGACTTGTATTTTTTCAGGGTTCACCGTGAGACCACTCTGTCTCATTCTACTATGTACCACTTCCAGTTGTTCGATATGACTTCCAGTCTTTTCATAAGATTATCAAGTCGTCGATATAAAACACACGAAGTTAGGTCGTGGAATTATTCTGTCATTAACATGCTAATTGCTTGTGAACCTGTTTTTAACCTGAAGGGTATTCGGTTAAACTGGTAAATATTTTTTTGTACCATCAGTAAATGCAGTGAGATATATTCAGGTGATAGTTGCAACTGTCGGAATGATTTGGTTAAGTCCAAGGCTGCATAATATTTATGACTGAAACCGTCTCACAAATGTTTTTTTTGTTAGATTAGAACTTTGATTATTTCTTGGGCAATCCTCTGTTGAGCGGGGCAACGTAAGGGACTTGAATCTATTAATTCCAGTTTAACCTGGAATGCATTTGTTTGTCCAATTTCTTCATTTAATACATCGGGGGAAATTTTGATTTTAACTGTTCTTTTAAATTTTGCTCTTAAATATTTAAACAATTAGTATATTTAAAATGGTACATACAGAGTAAATGCAATTCTTTTCAAAACAAAAGAAATATTTATTGTGCCTTGAGTATAGAATCAAATCACTGTTTTTGGAAAACTGGAATCCTAATATGATTTGAATAGGGAGATTTTTTATTATTAAAAATTGAAATCTCCAGGAGGATTCATTAATTTTGATTTTTAAAGTTATTCCCTTCTTTGGTTCTACATTATCGCCGTTTTCTGCAGTTAATCTCAAATTTGTATTAAATCCATTTGTAAATTAATAATTAGTTTATTATAAAAACTTTCAGCAATTGATGATTTTGTTGCCTCGGGAATCTATTAACGCATTTAATTGAACTTTGTTATTTATTAAAATTAGAATTAAACGAACCTCTTTGCTAAGATTTGACAGTGCAATATCTTTGTTATGTTGCTTTATTTTTTTAAATTTGTTGTATTTTTATCAATAATCAGTTGTTTTAAATTATTCAAGTTTTTATCTTTTATTTTTTGTTCTCCGGTGAGAACGAATGAGGCCAGTTGGTTTTTTTGGCGAATTGTGAAATTTAAAAGGGGCGATATTTTATTTTATTAAAATAATGTGGTTGAGTCGTGTGCTTCTCAGGTAGTTTGGATTCGTAATCCTTAATATGTCTATTTTGTTCCGTATCACTATAGCCCATCGACATACTAAATCTTCTTGGTGGCTTAACTGCGTTGCATTTGGATATCTCGGCCCTATAATCGTAACAATAATCAAAATTTGGGTATGAATTACTTTTGTTCATATCACGTAAATATATTTTTTTATTTGTGCGTCTTTTGTCATCATTTATTGTTCTTTACAATTTTTATTTTACCAATTGTGTCCTTCCTTGACATCATGTCCGTTTGCCCTTTTATAACTCTCTTCAAATTCCCATCTGTACGGCTTGTCCCTTTTATTATAATTTTGGTCATGTTCCTGACGATAATATTCGTTGTAATTTCCATTTAAATTAACGTGATAATTCTTTCTGTAGCGCGTCCATATCGTCTTTATATATTATCCGGCCAATCATAATTATGTTAAATATTTTGTCCAAAATGTCCTGAAAATTGAGAATCCGAATCATTTGAATCATGTTCTCGGCGGATGGGTTCCGGAAACATTTGGGTGTTCCAAAACCCCTACCCACATTAAGTTCCTTCCTTTCTTGTGTTTATCTTTTCTGGGTAAGTATGAAGAATCGGAGTCAGTTTCGGGAAAAGGTTTTTTTGAAGTGATTTGTCAGGATCAATTCAATTGTACTTGTTTCATTGTACAATTGTCCGATCGAATATATTTTAAAGTTAGTCCCTAGCAAGCCTAATTATCTTTAGTCTAGTGTTTTCATTATAATACGAACTATCTCGCTGTCAGTAGTATCACACACGTATTTAAATTGTCTGTCTACATACATATTCTCTCACTGATTCATTTCTAGCTTGGGCCCGAAGTAAGTACTTAGTTTTTAATTAAATTATTTGTTGAGGGGACACGTGAAATCTAAACAAGGAATCTCTCAATCCTTGGAAATTAATGTATTTTCTTTGTGCAGCATTGTACAATAATGAGCTAACCGAACCATGTCTATTTTCTGCTAATGCAAAAAGTAATTCTGAAGTTAACGATTTATAGTGGTTCAAGAAAGGGTACAAGGCATATAAGAAATTAAAAATAGCTTCCGGATTATTTAACATTAATTCTGTCATCTTATTAATTCTATTCAAAAGAGAATGGTGAAACTTTGATGCAAATTTTTCTGTTGTGGACTTTCTTCGTCGGTTTCAGGGCTCTCAAACTTTGGGATGAATTGGTCCGTTGATTCGTGATCACAATTTACCTTATTCTTCATCTTAAAAGGTGCAATTTTAATTTTATTAATTTTAGCTGTCTCTGATTTGTCTACGTTATTATTCCTAGGCGTTTTCAAATCTTCTGCCTGTAGCGGATTTTCCTTTGCAAGCTTCTGCATTTTAGTTGAATTCTGTCTTAAATTTAAAGTCTTTAGGATACTCGATGAAAAGTATGAAAAAAATGCTTGTCGATGTTTTTTTTTTTTTTTTTTTTTTTTTTTTTAATTCTTTGTTGGACTTGTCGACTTATGTTTAAGAATTGTCTAACTTCTTTTTCTATTATTTCTTTTTCTATAAGTTGTGCATAGTCATCTGATTCGAAAGCTAACTTAGAATCTGATTCATTTGCGTTTACTCTACGTCGTTCCCCGATATCGCTTTGGTCGCCATTTTTGTTATAATTTTCCTGTTGGCTGTTTTCACCCGAGTCATAGTGATGTAATCTTATTATTTAAAAAAAAAATTGAAATTTATACTTAATACATTTTTACTCAAAATCAGTAATTGAATTTATTTTCACTACCATTCCTAATTCTACTCTCATCAATTTCCAATAAGCAAAACCAAGGACCCAACTTAATGTAATCACATTCTGCGACCAATATCTTGTCACCGTTCCGTGGAACTGTAAAATATAAAATTCTTTCCAGTAACAAAATAATATTTTTATTGATCTTCTTTAATAAACTCAAAACAAAATACTTTTTTTTTTCAAATAAAATAAATTGAAGTGAAAATAAATTTAACTGGCGATCACTCAAAGGATATCCGAATTGAAAAGAAATCATCTTCAATACCTTGTGTTTTTTTATTAGGTTGATCTGATCCTGCCTCGGGTTCAGGGAGAGTGTGAGATCTCTGTCCCCTGGAGCTCCTCTATGTTTATCTTTCTTTTTTTTCATTGGTACCACCTTTTAAAATTCTTAGTATTTAATTTATTATTATTTCTTATCTATATTAGTTTGTGTTATTAATTTATTTTTAATTGATTTTATTTTTTTGGAACATCTGTTTGTATGAGATGTCACACGTGTCTACGTTGTCTGTAATAATTTGTCTGATGCAAACGTAAATTCTATTAGTGAGTGGACGAGAAATCTCTGATGATAAAACTTTTTTTTTATTCCCCTTTACTTGAAGTTGAAAAATTGAGCTATCTGAAAAGGAACAAATTTGAGAAGACATTGTCTCAGTTACGTACTCCGTGAGAGTTTTGGACTTGAACTTCCACGAAAAATAATCATGGATATCCCATAAAAAGCATCTGGCATAGAAAGGGAAATTATTCAACGATTTCAAGATTTTTGCTGGCCCTGAATTTGTATGTTACTTTAATGTTCGTCTGTCTTATACGATTCGTTCTCGACCCTGGGTCTATCTTCTACGGGCAAGCGTCAAATGCGGATCTGGATCGGCTTAATGCTTTTAGTATAAATGTCTACGCGGCGCTTTAGGAAGTTTATCCAGCATTTCCGTTAATGACAATATACGCAGAGGCAGTCGAACCTCTCCACTTAAGGTGAGACGTAGTAAATTAGCAATAAACAAGGTGGTAAATTGTACATCCAGTGCTAAAGTCAACAAACTAGCCCTTTTAATGTAAAAAGTGTAAACAGAAAAATATTGGTTCAAAAAATCTTCAATCCTTAGGCAAAGTTCACATCTGTGCGGTAAGTTATTTATCGCAGAAACATTAGCTACACAATTTTTATCGTAAGGCATGTGAGTTTCATACCGAAGCGATAACACACGAGCCAGTCAGCCATTCACAAACCCAATGTTCTCTCGCTTTGTATTTTCCATATTTACCCTTAATATTAAAGAAATAAAGCAAAACTATATATACACATATACATAGTGGTTCAGGTTTAATGTCAATACTGCCATGGTAGATTCACTAAACAAAATGTAGTTGTGTCAGAACGAGGTTTCTATATTGTGTTTCCTGACTTTATTAACATTTTTGTGTTTGCAGTCTAAAATCAGATTTCTCTTCATAATATCGTAATTTCTTAACTTTATCGCAATTAAAATACAAATATGACCGTTATTTCGCCAACTACATTCAATTTTCCAGAAGATAACATTTCTGTTGAAAAACTCTCCGTTTCGAATACCCAGTACCCGCTTAAGAATTAACAAATGGAAAAATTTTTTTTTTAATGCTGAATTGTGGATCGTGCAATTTTTCCGGCTGATTAGGAAAGTTTTTATTTAAAATAGAACAGAATTTGCAATCTGATTTAAGATAAAGATTTTCTCGATAAAATTGAACCTGATTAGTAAGACCTTGCCCGAAGGAATTTCTACCTAGGAAAAAACACTTATTATTTTTCATGAATTTGCTATATAAATTTTAATTTTAAAAATGCGTTGGATATAATAAATTGTAATATTCAATCGTTTTGGCGAGTGAAAGAAAATCAGCCACCGAAAATAATGGGTTATTGGAAATCAGCGTGCATTTTGTAGGAATTGTGGGCATAATCTATCGAAATAAATGACTGACTGCTTTTCTGATGACGAATATTTCGGTTAAATGGAAACGACGTATAGATGCAACGTTACTAACCGGTTGTTGTAATTTATTGAAGTCGTGAGGAGCGATCAGGAATAACAATTTTAGAAAAACTTATTCATTTTTTTACCAATAAATATTTTTATCGTTATATGGTTGTTGGGTGGAATTGTTGTGAAACGTGAATTTGTGTTGTTTTTATAAGATTGTAAACTTTGGCCATTGTAACAAGGTGGGGAATGCTGTACATCTCGGAAGTTTTCTTTGACCATAGGCGGTTTCATTATTTAACTTTAAAGAAGTTGAGAATGGGGTGTTTTGGATTCGGGGAAAGGGAAAATAATATTTAATAGCTCATTTATTTGCTTTGTGTTGACGTAGCTACGGTTAAGTTTGCACGTACCTGTTCTGTAATTAATACTATGTGAGCGTGTTGTAAACCATTTTTAAAAAGTTGCGTTTTTTCTCGATGTTTTGCGTTTTTATTTTGTCGAAAGCACAGTTGTGTTGTTTTATGCTTGGGTTTACATATAATATGTAGCGTTTTATGAAATGTTTTCTGTCGAAGTTTAGTAGATCAAAAGTTACTTGGTTTTTATCAGTAACGGTGTTCCAGCATATCTGTCTGGCCTATCTGATCTAACGACTGAGTAATTTTTCATAGTGGAAATTTTTTTCGGGTGTAAATCATGTCTGATAAAACTACAACGTCGTTTTTAACCATTGTTCCCCAGGTAACTCTGTTATTTTATTGATTGTATGTTTATTTGCAATATTTTCATGGTGATTCGATATTTGACGGATTTGAGGATAAGATAAAATCTCACTAATAAAATTCATGGCTGCGCTTTTTTGTTCCGCGAATTTGGAGTTTGGATTGTTTTCATTCGCTGACATCACTAGATGGACTTGTTTTTCTATTTTGGACGGTTCAATATTTGTGTCTTGTCTTAATAAGGAAATTAAATTGTTTAGGAAAAGATCGAGTTGTGTCGGTTTTTCCGTTTTCTTAAGTTCCGGACGAACGGGTGTACAGCCAATTTTTTGAGTTCTCGTGCAATTTTAGTTATAAAATGGTGGTTTTTGGTTCGAGATTAAGCTCAGGTATGTTACTTATTGCTTCAAGATGGAGGGGGAGATCTTGTCCATGTTCTCTTTTTTCCTCTGTTTGATGTGACAGCTCTTTTAATGCTTATGGGACCAAAACTGAAAACAACGTAGAACTGTTAGTTCAACCCCTTCTTCTTTAATAAATGGAACTTGTTATTGCTTCTGCATACATTTTTCTCTTGTTTTTCTTTGTTGTCCTTATTTTTCATTTCCTGTCTATTTTAATGCGTATTGGGCATGCTATTTCTGAAACGTTTATGTATATCGGGTCTGCTTCTATATTCGGGCACGATTCAGCATTGTGGTTTGGAGAACAGTTGTCACAGGTGGTTTTGTTCCGGCACTGGTCAGCTGTGTCTTTATTTATGGCAGCTGCGGCACTGCATTACGTTGGGAATAAAGGGAAGGACACGGCACCTGACCCCATATATAGATACATATTCCGGAATAGTTTTACTATCAATAGATATAAAACATGTTTCAAGTATTTAGAAAGAGCGATTATAGTTACCTGCTATCCTTTCGTACACTCTTTAACGACCATAACACTTGTTTTAGTAACAGATAGTAGCAACTCATGTTCGTCAATTGTTGAATCGATTCCTTTGAAATGCCTCTAGTGTTGATTACAGAATTAGGGTATACGCAATCCACCACCACCATCAAAGTTTATTCAGTATTTCCAGGCTTAACGCTGTTAAACTCGTCGTAGCTTCTGATGAGTTTAGTTCAGTTTTCACTTTATTTTTCCCAGTAATTTCTATATTTTCAATTTGTCTTGCAATGATTGACGCGGAAATGATTTTTATTCGGAATGGCTTCTGTGCAATTAATTGTCCGATGTTCCTATTGCCAATACTCTCAATATTCGTTTGAAAGGTTTTTGTTATCTATCAGTGGGGTGATCTATTTTGGATTGATTCTCCAGTCTACCGTCATGTTGAAAAATTAACGTCCCAAGGAGGGACGTTGATCAATTAATAAAACAGTAAAACAAGGGGGGCTTGTTAAATTATAATAAAAGAAAAAACACAAAACCAAGGAAAAGTGCGTTGGTATTAGAATTATCCTATGTTTACCATGGTACCAATGGAATACGTCACTGATGGAAGACTTACTGGGTTGATGTGTTGTGTATCTTAAAGGATGTTTTGTGTAGTGTTCGGCTATAATTGTTTACGACTCCATTAATTATGTTTTAGGGTATGTGTTGTTATGTAAAATTTGTTTGTATGTATGAATATTTTTGAAAATCCATTTGTGTTTAGTGGTCTAATTGACCAAATTACTTATTTCACTTAATTATTCTTTTTTATGTAAGGTTGGTTGAGATGAAAAAGTCAATGTCACGAGCGGAATTCGAACTAACGACCTTCTGCTCAACATGGCTGCTGTTCCTGACCTCCCCGGTGTAGTGGATCGAAATCACGATAGCTCAAGTGGTTTGGATTAGCGGCGTATTGAGCCAAAGGTCGTGGTGGGTTCTGATCCCTCTCGTGCCACTTTTTTTCATATCAACCAAAACCTTACATAACAAGAATAATTTACTTTTGAAAATATTTTCTCGAAAGTTCAAAGTAGTAAGATTTTTTGGTAAGAGGGCAAATGGGATGGGACGTTCCTCCTTTTCAGCATTCGGCTGCACTGTCCAGAACCTCCTGGAACATGTGGGATGTTTTCCTATTGTGCCTGGATAAGTTGGTTTCTTTATCCAATTTGTCTTCCATCTTCTTCCAAAAATACTAATGTCGTTTGCAGGTCGTAACGTCTCGCCGTTCTTTTTCTTTCTAGTATTTGTCAAAAGACACAGTTTTGTGATTTTTAAGATTAATTTTATAATCGCGGTTGCATAACAGCAAAAATTCTTCTTGTCATCAAACACGAGTAGGACCGTGAAGTTTATTATACAAATTTCTAGATATTGTGTGTGATGAGGTACTTAATTTAATATTGTGCTATTGGCCTCACAGACTATCAATATGCCAATGAATACATGCACTCTCAATACACGCTAGGGATACAAAACTATGATGATAGCTATATAGAATAAAAAAGAAAAAAGAAAGAAATTCCAAGAATCTGAATAAAGAACCCAAATACTCGCTCCCTGTTCTCATATTGGGTGGCATTCATACGCGCTCTCTGTATGGAGCCAAGGAATTACATCCGAATAACAAAATCATGGCACGGAAAAGAAATAAACCCCTTAAGACTGTTTTTATTATTAAGTATTTTCATTTGCTATTATGGTTCTAGTCGGGTTTTCTTGAGGTAATGTTGAAGATTTTCGATCTCTGAATTCCAGTTTGTTGTTCTTGATGTTTGATAAAATCTCTGTTTTATTGTGCAACTGTTTGTATTCAGTTCGATCAATTCCCACTGCATTGCGTTGTTTTGTTATTGTCTGTTTGCTACTTCTTCCATACGCGGACGATACTTCAATTTTATCTCCTAACTTCAGTACTACTCAAAACCACCTCCAATGGTGCCCTCGTCTATACGTTAACAGTATAAAAGTACCGACACCTCACAAGTAAATCATTGAGGGCTAAACTTAGACAGAAGACTGTCCTAGAATCCTAACACAAGACTAGCTACAAGACTTAAACAGACTTATTTGGACAACTACGAATAATTACAGGGCCTTAATCAGCCATGACACTAAAGAACAAACTAACTATACAAAACGGCCTATTTCGACATAGGCGTACCTCTCGAGAACCACGTCACTTCATATCCAACGAAACCAAGCATTCCAATCAAAAATCTTTAAAAGAATTCTCCAAATTCCTTACTGTCTCCAACTAAACTATCCACAAGGATTTTATCGTTCTCTTTGTCGAAGAATGGATCCGTTCCCGCTTCCTAAAGTTTCACTCCAGTCACTCAACCCATAGTAAGCCGTCTCCTCGCCTTTACTCAAGAACCCTCCACGTCAAACGGCGATGGCACTGAGACCTCCTCCCTTCAACCCGACAATGTGCCAGTATTGGCTGGCTTCTCATAATATGTGCCCTCAGTAGTGTTAGTGTTTTGCAATTAAATTTAAAATCTGATCGCGCCTTCGTTTTCATTGTAAAAAATCCTTTAAATGGTGGTAAAAATGTACGTTCTCATTTAAAATTAGGAAGTTATGCTGGCTCTTACGTATGCTGACAGCAAATATTTTAAAAAAGCTGTAAAAATTTAAAACTATGCTAGGCCCTAAATCAAGCCCCTAGCCATCCCCATCCAGCCATCGACATCCAAACCCTTGACTAAAAAACTACCGTTTCCAATTGATTAAAAAAAAAAATTTAATTGAATTACTGTTGGCATTGCGTTGGTATGATAATAATGAAATGTCCTGATTAATTTTGAGACCGCTGGTAAAAATAATTACACATCACGTACGTGGTTGGTTCATCGTGAAAATCCAAGGCTGTCGTTTTCGTAAGAGAATTTTTCTATGACGGTAGTTTTGTTGCATTTTAAAGAAAATTGGCTAAGCAATGAAAAATAAAATAATTCAATCACAGAGTCAATATTACTTCGGCCGAAAATACCTAACATGTTAGAATTTAGTTAAATATTTAGAAATAATCCCTTTAGAAATATCGGACTATTCATCTAGTCGAAAGTCGTAAAAAATATTTCTACGTAGAATCACTCAAGAATACGAATACGTTAAATTTTGAACAACTGTCAAAAAATCAATAATAAAAATAATAATTCAAGTGCGTTGCTGGTCTTCTAAGGATATCTCTTATCTTATAGAAATAATATTTATTCAACAATTCGATACGTTTCTATATCGTCAGCCGTGACTTCAATTATCCCATATTAATTGTTATTTTTATAACTTAAAAAGCTAAAAATGGCCGGTTTTCTGGTTTCATCATAAAGAAGGCCGAACCCTGGTTGTTTTGAGATATTATATGTTTATATTTAAGAAATATTTTTAATTATTCTTTCCAAATAAGGATTTTGGTTGAGATGAAATATTGGCGTCATGAGCAGGCGCGGGCTTCGAACCCACGACCTTCAGCTTAAGACTTGATCTCCTCGGACACCAACTTTTCATCCCCCTCCACCCTCATAAACGAAGGTTCGCATCCCGACAACCAAAAACCTTAGATGAAAAGAATAATTAATAAGGTCAATTATGGCCTCTAAACCAGTATGGATTAACTTAATATTTTTAATGTCGGATGATATATGATTTGTCATTCATCCTATGATATTGTGGGTTTATTGGCATCGGCGAAAAAAGAGAAAAGCCTATCTTATCAGGTTTGACGAATGGTTCAGGTGTGGTAAATGCACGACCGCAACTTTCAATCAGAGCTAGAAAAATTGTTGGACTTATTTGTTAGGATGTTTATTCATTCTTGTCAGTGAACTTCGCTTTCCACACTACCCACATTTTTATAACTAACAAACCACACTAAAAGTGTAAAAGGTGTTCTTCCATCTATTGAAAAAGTTACTTTGTTATTTTTAGATAGGTTGTAGTAAAACGATAATTCATCATTCACATTCGATCCTATCTTCGGCCATGAGGCGCCATATTCGTACACTCCTCTAGGACATCGTCAACCACCTTAGCCGCGGGCGTGCTCGTATTCCTGAGCCAGCTTCCCATAGAGGAGTTTCGTTGGAATCCTATCTTGAGGCATCCACTCTACCTACGAGATCAAACCATCTCAATCTCCTCCTCCCTTTATTTGGGCAACTGTATCCGGCTCGCCAAATAGATGCTTTAATTTCGTCATTTTTGTGTACTTTTCTTTCTCATACTCCAAGAGCCTTCCCACGTTCATTACCAAACACCCATGTTTCACTAGCGTACATAAGCTATAATTTATTAAGCCTTGTGAAATAGATGTTTTATTATAAATCACCAGTCAATTTAAATTTAGCCAGATCTGTTTAGTTTAATGTACACATTCTAAGATTTCCATATTGTAAATAGTGATTACTTCATTACCAATTAATTATCAAACCTTAATTGAGCTTCCCTTCCATTTCTAATCGACCTAATTGTCCTGTACAATGAACATTTTGTATTTTAACATGTTTCAGGTCTAACTCGGAGGATCGACATTTTTATGCGTATGTAATGACCAGGTCTTGATCCGAGGTTTCCATAAACGTAGAAGGGAAATTCATTTCAAACAGTTGGTAAGTTTGATGTTTTTATTTACTTTTTTTTTTACGAGGGTTCGCAACAGCCAACATATAAACCCTCAGGGTGCCGGTGTTTTCGAAAAGAAAGCCCATTTGTAAGTATGTCGGGTATGCAGAGCTTCTGGATTCGAACCCGGGACCTTCACCTGACTGTGATGATCGCCGTGTCATCGCCTAAACCGTTGCGGCCACCGACGCCCCCATTTTATTTACTGTTTGATTTATTGGTTGTTTTTTATATTGGGCTGGAGCAAAAGTAATGCAGGTTTTGAAAAGACAGTCCAAACTATTTTTAATTTTTATAAAATAAAGTAAATTAATTTTTCTGCTGTGGTTGTTCACTATGTTTATTTTTTGTGTTTTGTTTGAGTTTTACACTCAGTTGTGCTTTTTTATTTGGTAAAAGTTGGATTTGACAACTTCTATATTGTGCTTTTTTTATTTTGTCTGTTTAGTGGAAATATTTTTAATTGTTTTGCTTTGGTTATTGTCTCTTTCTTGTGTTTTGTTTCGTTTCTGTGCTTTTTTATTAAGTTAAAGGTACGAAATATATTTTTTCTAGGATAAAAGTTGAATTACTAGAGGAACCCCACTCCTCACCCCCTTTTGCAACGGTCGCCGCTTTTACGTTTTGCATAAAATGTCTCCATTTTGGTTCGATGCAATTACAGAAAGCTCTCTAGCTTATGAAACAAAGTTTTTAATGAAATTTGCTGAGCTCTACCATTAATCTTTCCAACTAGATCGCAAATTTAGTTTTTTTGTATTTAGCAGTTATTACAAGATTTTGTGTTTTTTTACCAAAAATTAAATTGAAAATTCTAGAAGGGTGTCTTCTTAAACGAAAGTTAACGCTCTTTTAAATGCTTTTTTGGATTTCCCGAACACATGTTGATTTATGCCGAAAAACGTAGATATTTGAAGAAAACATAAAATGTCTATCTGCGAAGGGGTTAAGATGTTATTAAGATGACAATTATTTTTTCCAAGTCTCTTAAACTAGGTTTCATCTCGATTAAACTTTGCTATAAAATCTTTTAATTTGTTCAATAATTTAAAGATAAATTATAATAAAAGAAAAATGTGCGTTAACGGAAACCCAAAAGATATCGGCGAAATCTGTGGATACGGTACCTCCCGTGCTGTAGGGTAATTTTATTCGGTAAAAGGGAGGAAGGTGGACTCACGTCCTGAATCCTTGTAATTCGGCACCTGGATAAAATAAAGTAACGGAATCAATAAGAAGAACAGAAGACATCCGACGGAGGAGAACCTTGCAAATTTTAAAGCAAAAATGGCTAGAAAGAGACGTACCAAGCGTAAAATCCCAAGCCAAAAAGGATCGCCGGGCGAGGTATGTCTCTGAAATGATTTGCCTTACCTCCACCAAGGAAGTATGGGACAGGGGCGGAGGCCGATCCAAACCTCCGTCGGTACCGATATTGTCTACCGATCTCACGAGTGTAACGGAAGTCCCGGAGGTCGCCGAAGAACTGGCGTGGCCGCATGTCCAGTTCTGAGGCATATATATTCCGATACCTTCGACAAAGGAAAAGGACGAGACGGATCTAAGCGATGCCATACAGTTTGTTCTCTCTCTCTCTCTCGTGCGCGCAGTGCAACAACTCCTTATAATTTTGTGAAAATTTTAATTTTGCATTTGCGAAATGAATTAGAGGTAGCCCCCTTCGTACTCATCTACCGGTTGTTTATTTACTCAGTAATATTATTACAGAGCGCGAACTAGCATTTCCATCGGGATAATTCCAAATTGAAGCGTACATGACAAAACTCGTAACTTGATTTTCGCTATATATAATAATAATAATAAGACATACGATCCATACAAAACTTTTTTTTTTTTTATTTGGTCTTTTATAAAACGGTTTTGTACATAGAAAATTGTAAACATACAAATGAATGCCATAGCAGAGAAAGTGAATGTCTGGAAACGGACTTGATTTTTTTTCTTGATAGTACAAGGGAGTTCTTTTTAGGAGGCAAGTGAGGTACCTGTTGATGTCACCTAGAAAAACCATGTGATCACTTGATTGGCGTAAATAAAAAAAAGTAGTTAAAAGTAGACACCAGATAAGATACGGTACGGTCCTCGCAGTTTATCAGCCCAGATTTGTCAAAGCAGTCACTTTTGACTATATTGACCGCGTTTTAAATTATCTCAAAGGTTGGAGTAATTATGTTAAAATATAACAATTAAAATAATCTATGATAAGAAATTATGCATATTTTTTCAGTTTCAATTTGGGAAAAATTGAGTTGAAAAGTATGAAGAAAAAATGAGGGGGTTCTTTGATTTAAGAAAATAACTGAAGTGAAAATTTGTCAGCGCTTTCTCACTTTTTTCACTCAAGTTTCATTGACCAATTTGACGAAGACCTTGAATATAAAAACTTATTGCAATGGTATTTTTATTACTATTCCTATTTATCCATAATTATCCTTTCAAACGAGACAATCTAATCTATCAAATGAACTTTTCAATTTATATATGTTCATTAAGCATATCTTGGATAGTATCTGCAACGATCTCTTGTACATTCATACACCAAGGTTACAGTTGATGCGAGATAACATAAATTCTTAGTTAACACATGACTTTACAATTATCCGAATTTTCATTTGTCGCTTATGGTTCCAGCAGGTAAATTTATGCTTGATTGAACCAATCAATAGTCCGAGTTTCCCTTGTAAGGCGAATTTATCAATAATTCATCTATGTCTCTCTGTTGTTTGTATCGCTTACGGATTTTGGGTATATCAGACCTCAACGGGTACAAATGATGTTTTATGGGATAAAAATCGCACGTAATTAGTGTAAATAATGATTTATTAATAGGTTTCTGTTCCCCTTGAAACTCTGAAAAATTTACTAATATTCCCCTGATAATCGTTATCTCACAGTAAACAGCGTTTGAGTGTCTTTAGGGCTTCAATATCTCGATCCGTCTTTCCGATATTTCTCCGTTTTCCTTAAATAAGATTTCCCATAAGTAACAAATGCTGTTCAATCTGGGTTTCTAAATTCAGCTACACCACCTTGTATTTTGCTCCCACGAGGAAAAAAATAGAACTATATTTCATGTGGAGTAGTTTGTCAATGTTTTCTCTTTCTTGTTTCTTCTTATCCTACTAAGAGTCAGTTTTGACTGTAGATCAACTTATGTATCAACTTTCATGGATCAAATAAATCTGTAGATAGTGAACACAATATGCTAGGTTTGCTGGTATAAGAGAACTATTTACGTCTAGTCTAATTAGTTCCTATCTCAATTAAAAAAAAAATTATTTTCTTTTTGTTGAAGTATGTATACTGCTCATATTTCTACTCAATATACCCAAACCTGGAGGAACACCACTGCTTGATGGTCCATCTTGAGTACGAGGAAACAAGGGAATTTTGAGTAACGAAACACTGACCAGAAGATCTGTATGGACTTTAAACCTACTCTTGGAATAATAAAAGCAAACAGAATCCTATATTTCAAAATGGATCAAACAAATTCGAAAAGAGAATTGGATAAACAAGAGGTGCTAAACACAGTCAGCTTGTGCGAATGTGTTACATAGGGTTAAACTTTAACCCAAGATTAGTGATGGGACTGTATACTGGCCACTACCATCTGTGAAAACATTTATATAATACGGGGGTATGTTAAATGATGACCTCCAGGGGAAGAAACAACCATCTATATATCATCTTAGAATGCAAATCAACCGCTCAAGAAAAACATCCTGGGATTCAAAGAAAGGCTAGAGATAGGAATTGTCGCAACGAAAATCTATGACCTAGTACTCCATTAAAGAAAGATCAAATCGACGGAGTGAACTAAGGAACTAGGAAAGTACAATACGCCTTAAAGTACAATATGTACAAAAGAAAGAAACAATCGACATGTAAACGTCAAGTTTAAAATTACCGGCCCTTACCAATCATCCTGTGTCTAGTCTCCCATTGGTTTATCATCTTCAGTGGCTGGGTTTCGCGTTTTCCTACTCATTTTGAAAAATGAATAAATAAAATTAATCGAGCGTTACACGTGATCTATGTATGGAAATATGTAATTATATTGTGTTATTTTGATTTGAAAGTTTCTTCCTCCGATATTCCGGTGTCTGGTCTCGCTATAACTGTCATTTTTTCTTTCGGCGTCTTCATACGATCAAACCACATTACAATTATTACTTCTATATGACGGTAGCCCCGGTCTAAAATAGAAAATGGAAAAAGAAAGATCAAATGTTTAGAAGTAAGAAAAAGAACCAAGAAATCATACCAGGGAGATAAGCAGGCCGGGCTGATCGAAGATCGTCAAGCAGCAAATCTTATCGAACCTTGCAGGTCTTTACAATAATTGTACTGTAATAATTCCAGAATTACGAAAAGAGTATAAAAGCACTTTCTTCAAATTAGTTAATCAAATAATCACTGTTGAACCCATTTCCTTTTGCATTTATTTAAACAGGCTAAATGATTTCGGAGCCATGCTGAAAAATGGCGACTGAAAATTATAATTATGTCTTGTAAATATATGTGACATTAGTATGGAATTGTTTTTAGCTGGTGATGAAATACATGAGGCTGGTCACAAGCCTTCCACACTTCGACCGAGCAGATCTGTTGTACTCTTCCTCCATATTTTTAACTCACTTGTCCGCTTCAGGTTGTTAAACAACCTCCACAGCCTTACCAGCGGCTCCACTCGTTAAGGATTCATTCTTGGATATGTTTAGGATCACAGTAAGGTTCGCCTGTAAAATTCATTTGGGCTCCATTTTTGGCCGACAAGCTTGAGGGCTTCTATCCTTTTTGATGAGTCGTCAGTGTACCTATGAACTAAAGCGTACGAGTAGGAATTGGCCTTCAGAAGTATGCCCGCCTACCCCATCCTTTCTTGTTTTGTAGTTGTATATTTGTTAATGAAAATTTATACTTATTGGTGAAATTGTAGTTGGGAATTGTAGAATCGATTGGGGTACTAATATGGTATCTGCCTGTATCTCCTCCAGTTTCCCTTGTTCGTTGACATGGTTGAAGGTTTAATAAGACCTCCGAGGTCGAAGTTGGTGTTGTGTTCGTGACTCCAGTGTAACCGGAAGTGAAAACATTTCAAATTACATAGTACATAAATACATCTTGCTATATTAATAAATCATCACCTCTCAGATCTTTAATAAGAGATTTATATAAATTATCCTTTTCTTTATTATTTATTTATTTATTTTTATATTTTTTATTTTTTTCTTTATTGGGTCCTGCAAGAGCCGTCAGCATGTTCTTGATCAATTTAACTAATTTTCTTTTTTTAACCACGTTCATTTTAATGTGTAAATGTCGATATTTGTTTATCAACGTAATTTGTCAGTGTTGCTTTAATTTTGACATTGGAATAACAATACATTTTTATCCAATAATCAGCAAGCTCGAGGGGATTGGTGGTCGTCTGTGCCACCCCCGAATTTGGAAAGTCGTTCGGGCAGAGCGGACAACCCTCGCTATATGCGCCCATGCGCCCCTTCATGCTTATTCCCCACCACCACACTTCTTTCTATTTAATCTCCCCGGAAAAACAGTCAGGTCAACTGAGTGCGGTAAGGGTTGGTTGATGGTGGGCGGGGAGGGAGACACTGACTCCGTTGCCCAGGAAAACCCCGAATTAATATCCATATGTTTGTTGTCTACCATTTCCCACCTTTGAGTCTCCAGTACAGATAGCGAAATAATGAAACATTCACACGCAAAAAAGCAGACTTGTTAACTGCATTAATTGTGTGTCGACTTACTATGTACAGAAAGTGTCAATGTTACATTCGTAATGATCAGTGGCAATTTTTATTGCTTGCACATCTTTTGACATGGCGCACAGTCCGAGAGTACAGAAGTTCTATTCAGAGAATTCACCGCGTGTCGTCAAGTGGCTGATTAATGTATTAACAAACCCAACTTTATTAAATCAATACAATACCCTCTCTAAAAATCTACATTTTTGCAATCACGATAGTATGTTTTCGTTCTTTTGTCACTTCTACTATCTTATTGGGCTTGATGGCTAGATCGCACATTTTAGACTGTAAGAATCTTTTAGGAATTCAAATCGTTAACATTGATTATTTTGGATGAGTCCTGGGGATAAACCTGGGCTCTTATTCTCGGCTAATTAAAGTTCTCATAAGGGCCGATGTTTCATTTGTAAGGGAAAACGCACTCTATTCGATTTTTATACTATATGTGTTAATTTTTGTAAAGAAATTTAATACGTTATTCTAATCGAGTGGAGTTAACTGCTGTGGGCGTATTTGTTGCATCGCATAACACATGGTCTTCATACGATTTATTGGATCTGATTGATTTCTTAGTTGTTTCTAGGAAAGTCCTAGTTGAGAAGACACACATCCTAAGAATAAATCGTTACTTGTATGTATATTACCGGAACAATCCAATAGAGGACGTGCATTTCTTCGGAATCTTTTAAAAATGTATGATTGTCTCAAGTCTGGAAGCGTATCATTTTTGGGGGTTGGGGGTTGGTAAGAGGGGGTGGCCCTCTAGTAGCCCTATGGATCGATAAGTTGTAGTATAAATAATTATATGTTAACAAACACTATGCGCAATTAAAAAATTAAACGAATGGAGGGTAGGGGGATTTAAATTTGTAACTTTTGCGAGATGTGGGTGGTGGTGGGGTTGTTGATTATGAGGAGAGAGGGTGGGAGAGAGTATCGAGCGAAGAGCGCGGGATCTGCGGCAGTTAGATTCCTGTATTTCTATGGGTGAGGAACGTTGGCAAGAAGAAAGCCCATGGTGGCATCAAGACCACCATCACCAACACATGTTCTCCTCTTATAAACCGCCACAAACCGGCATGGCCGGTGGTAGTTATTCCAATCAACCCTCTTCTTACTGGTGGTGTCCCACACCTCAAATGGACAATAATTCGGTCGGATCCGTCCATCACATACAACAACATAACTCCATGGTAGACCTTTCATTCTGTCCACGTGGTCTCACACATCCCCCATCCAACCTTTCAATAAGTGATTTTTATTTTATTTTTATAATGTTCTTCACTTTTAGAGTAGAGGAGCTATGCCTAAAGCCATGAAGGGTTCAGAGACTAAACCAAGAGGTAGGATGACCGCCTACGCATTCTTCGTACAGATCTGCAGGGAGGAGCACAAGAAAAAACACCCTGAGGAAAACGTTGTTTTCGCCGAGTTCTCTAAGAAATGTGCTGAAAGGTGGAAGGTGAGTCTTTTTACTTCTTAATCGTTAATTTTTAACGCAAGATTTACTATTTTAGTAGAACAGTTACCCTTCAAAAATATACCACTGGTAATGGCGACGACAATTTGTTTCATACTTTCAAATCATGACCCAAAATATTTCCTTAACTCAATAAAACGTATATCAGTAACATTGATATACATTTACTTTAAAAATATTTAAAGTTTTCATGTGAAATTTTTTAAAGTAAATCCATAATTGAGTGCAACAAACAACTCGGATAAAAACGTCAACGTCCTCGAGTTGTGCATAAATATATTCATATTTTTTCTTTTTTCCTTATTGATTAATAAGCCACAATGATGTTGATGCTGATTTTAAGTAATTGTAAATAGCTTGTTTTATCCTTTAGTGTGTTAGTTGGATTGGAGTTGTGGAGTTTTTCTGCCGAGGGCGGGTGGAAAAGATAGGGTGGATTAGAAAGAGATCAAGGGAAAAGGAAGAGAGGGTGAGACCGAGTTGGATAAAAGCCTGATAGTAATATACAGAGTATAATTACAATACCCACCACCCTCCGTCCTTCATCTCTCACACTCTCGTTTTCTCTCTTTCTCCCACCCCCTTATTCTCTCTCGTTCTCCCATCTATTTCTCCCCTCAGACTTTATAATATTTGCGCGCGCATTTTACACCACTTTCAAAATCAATGGTTCGACCCTCGGCTCCGAGTTTCCTACACCCGACACTTTTCATTCGAAAATAATTTGATAATGCTTATTGATAGTTCTCAACTGGTGGGGGCGTGCACCCGAAGTTCACATCTGGCATCATCCAACGCTTATGTAACACGGTTGTTGTCGGGACGTGTTTTTACATTATTTTTTGCCATCCGTACACCTCGTACATAGTTGTAAATTTTGGGACAATCGGTGTTCCGTTTAGGTGGACTTTTAAACGATTGACGGACCGCCGAAGGTGTTAATGGAAACACGTGACCCCCACTTGGTGTGACCTAGGTCGTGGTCGACCATTGAGTGAACTATCTTATGGTCAACGACCAACCCCCTCTTCGCTATACAACCTTACTCAATTAAGAATTCAGACGGTTTACATTTAAGGACCGTACAAATTCCTGTAGAATAGTTTCTCAACTTTTAATAATAATTTTATATCATTAACTAACACAAACAGTAGTTTGAGAAGACTTCAGAAATAAACTCAGGCGCTTCGAGTTTTAATTTTACAGAGATCGTTTTTTGTTTTTTAATTTTTTTAATATAAAAAAAAAACACTCGTTTTTGAAACTTTCTTTAACATACGACAAGAAAAACAAATCTGCAGTAATACTAATCATCATCAATGGCCAATTGGCCTTTTCAATACTACCTATTACCGATATTTAAAAGAAGAACCAAAATTTCAAAAAGCATCCCTTTATTAGCACTTAATTGGATTGATTTTCAACCTTGAATTAATTTTTTTGCTATTGAACCTTAAAAGTTGTAGTTTGATCGTTGCTGATCACTTTTCGTCTGCCTGGCGGTCTAATTTATTCATTTATATGAGTTATTTTGCGAGTGTCCAAATACGTCCGGTCCAAAATTACATGGATAGACGGACTAGGATAATAAGTTTTTCAAATAAAAAAAAAACATATTTTCCAAAGTTCCGGCTACTAAAACGCTTATTTCACGAAGGTTTACGAGTTAGTTTGACAGTAATTAAAAAAAAAACAAAAACGATCGGACCGCTAAAAGGATATATAGAAAGATACTTTGTTTGAGTCTCATGTGGGGACGCAGTTGCTGGTAAAAGAGCTAATCTGTCTATATGTCGAGCACAAGAAAGGTTTATGCTTCCTAATGAGCAAATGTCGTACACATTTACTTAAGCCAAATATGCTTGTTTCGCTGTGGTTGAAATTGCCATTTAGTCAACAACAAAAATTGAAAGAGCTACTTTTTCGATGAGAAAATTTTTTTTAAATCGATGTTGCTATAAGAAAAATTTCTGGCTGATGAGGGAAGTAAATTGGTCGTGAAAACCTAATCGATTTTTTTCTTTCCTTGCCATTCCAGTGTGTTTCCTTAAAAACATCATCTCAAAACTAAGACAAAGTTGACGACTTTAAAAAAAAGGGGGGGTACAACATTAAACCTTGTAATGGTTGCGATTTTACGTATGGTGGTGCGATGAAGGTCAAAGCGGCAGAGAAATTAAAACAAGAATTAAAGGACTAAGTAGAACAAATTGTCTGAATTTAAGGACCATCTAAGTGAAACTAAACCCAATTTAAATTTAAATACAACAGTTTCAACAAAGGGAGCGAACTGGATTGATCTGTTGATAAACTTGAAATTAAAAAAATGTAAAATTAACATAGAGATAAATGCATAAATAATGTAATACAATTGAATTGGCCTCATTTTAAACACGTACCTAAATAACATTTGTAATTTAAATTAATCACTAATTCAAAATTATTTTCTTGTAATATTCATTACAAGGATAAAATTTAGTTGTGTTGTAATTCACGTTTTTCCCGTTCAAAATTGATCACCTTCAACGTCACGTTGGTGGCGGTCCACACAATTCAAGTCCAGAGATATGTTAGTATTTAACTCCTTTAATTTAGTGTCGAGCATTTAATGTGCTAAATCCGGAACGTGTAAACAACAAATCTGTGAGTCGAACCAAAGTAAAGCTACATACTTATCCTACCATCGGAAAAGAGAGTAGGAACGTATGTAAGGAAGGAGTGTCTAAAATAGGTGTATTTGTATGAGAGACGGTAGAAGTCAGAAGGATGGGAACGAGAGTGTTTATAAGACTTAAAAGTTTACTGATTATAAATAATGGGAAAAAATGTTCAAAAAGAGGAAGAGGTCAAGAAAATGTAGCCTACGATAGGAGTGTAAAGCTATCACGGTAAATATTAATCACATGATATTAGTCTCATCTTTGGTGAGCTAAATGTAAACCGACGAAAGCGCGTAATAATTAACTCTCTTGCGTCTGTTAACAAGCTCGCAGGTGCACAGACCAAACAGCCATAATCGAAATGGAGAAGCGCAAGGGAGGAGACCAGAAGTTTGCTGGTACTGATTGGGAAGAGTTTGCTCTCCTGACAAAATGGCAAGAGATCGGTTGGTTGTTAATGCAGAGCTGAGGAGTAAGGATGGGGATGGGTGGGATCCAAGCACTATAGCCTGGGACGTAACGGTATTGAGAGTCCATTTTCAACGGTCCAGGACCTGATGGCAGCTCTTGTATTCGTGTGATTGAAATTTGAAAGTCATTAGGTGAGAAGGAGGGCTAAATTTGGAAGAAACCCGCGTAGTGATCATGATAATTTTCATAGTGACATCTTAATCAGTGAATATTTAAGGATTTTGGAAGATCATTAATACAAGAACAGAGGGATGCAAATAAACTGGAACCTTGAGGAACACCAAGGACGTCATGGTTAGGAAGGGAACCGTGGAAGAACAATAGTAGACGGAACTTCCCGAACAGTGCTCCGCCGACCCTACTGGGGGTCCGCGGCGAACTTCCAGAAAAAATCAAGAATTAAGATATAAACGGAGAATGAATAAATACAATTTTAAAAAAACTAATTTCAATCAAGTACTGAAAACGAAAATTTTTGTTTTTTGTAGCAGCAGTCCTTGTGTTCTCCACAGACATGCTTCTGTCTGTGGATTTCAGGAATTACGCTCTGAAGTCTTATCTTGATGATGGACCACAATGTCTAATTGGCCAACGTTTTCAATGATGAGAAATGGCAATGTGTACGATCGTGTTTATAAGATATTCTCATTAAAATAAATGAGAGGAGTCTTTCTTTGCATGGGAAGAAGAGGATCACAACTTTCGATTCTAATGACAAAGTTCACGTCATCAAAAGAAAAATCCAGTTTTGGGTTGATGAATCTGTTGAAAAAGAAGAGATAAGGTGTTTTCCTGGGCTAAAACAAACTGAAGCTTGCGAACGGTACCTTGAGAAGTTGGGAGATGACCTTTAAGCACTACTTCCCAACAGTTCGGAATACAATGCTGCGAGACCATGAATTAAATCAAAATGTTTTCAATTTAGACAAAGACAACCCGTCTATCATCAAGTGAATACGAATGTTTGATTGACTATTTCAAACCCCAGATTGAAATCATTTTCGAATGCGATACTAAACTCCATTTTTGTCGTCCTCTGGAAAACAAAAAATTTCAACCACTCATTGAAAAAGCAAAACGTGTTATTCATTTGCCGCAATGTGAATTCGAATTTTCTTCTATGCTGACACCAACACTACCGAAGCTCTCTAGTTGCTGAACCCGATATCCGTCTCCAGCTATCAAAGATCAAATATAACATAACCAAATTATGCAGGTAAAAACAACCTCACTCTTCCCATTAATTCATTAGTCATTAATGTTCAAATTATTAGTTTTGAAATTAGCTCGAGTTTTATATTCTTATTGATTCGTTTCTGTTCAATTTGGTGTTTGTGTTCCGACTTATGTCAATTAAGTAGGTAGCCTATGTAAATCTAATATTTGTGTTCGTAGCCATATCCCTCTCCCGTCACCTAATTAGGAATCGACTGGACTGAATTTATAAAACTAATTGACTACATATACCATAAATATGTAAAATTAAATACTTGAACGCCAGGGATCCGCCCTCCATTTTATTTTGTGAAGGGCATGCTCTGGTTAAAAAGTTTAGGAAGCCCAGCTGTATGAGACAGAAAGGGAAGTAAGTTGAGAAAGAAGATAATGGTTTATGGTGACAAAGGCTTTAGAAAAATCAAGAAGTTCAAGAATAGTTGTACTATTAGTATAGTACTTATGTGACTACTTTGTGATTTTAACCATCCAAGTCGCGTTAGAAAACACCACTGTTCTTTGGCAAATGTCAAATTACTATTAGCAAATTAATATTAGCAATTTCCGAGTTACGGTCTGGCTTTAAATTTGTTAAAACCTAAAGGCCGGGTGCATTTATGTCGACAATCTCGGTACGGCGGTCGAATTTGTAGTTTTCACAGCACTTCGCAATTATTTATGTGTATGTAATAGTTGTTCTACACGGGAGTCGGCATAAAGTATGCTTCGCACATGCGTACGTTTTGCCGAGTGGCAAAAGTTGTTTTGCGTCCTATTCGTAATTCGTCGACCCACTGCCCATTACTTTTAGAGTCTGATTTTCTTTTCGACTGTCGGTCGCCGTTGGGGTTTCTCTTTTTTTCCTCATGGCGGGGCGAAAATACCGACTTGACAGTTTTCAAAGAATTGATCGACGAACGTTTTTCCCCTGTGACAAACCCGTAAAACAACGATTAAACTGCAAGCCTAGAAAAATCTTGACCTCGATTCTGAATTTTTTAATTCGATCAAAATAAATGGTAGAGCTTCTGAGGCCGCTTTCATCCTGGAAAATCAAAGACATAATGAAATATAATTTTACCTTAATTATTTTTAAACTCACAAATACAAGTTTGGCATTTGTTTAAAAAAATACAGGAAACGTTATGGGCGGATAAAATAGTATAAATATATCGAGAAATCCGGGATAAGGACATTTTGAAAGAAAACAGAAAAACAATTTGTTCCTTTGTCAAGTTTTCTATGACTATACACAGGTTGTTATCTTGAGATGGCCTGAATGAATTTCTCTTAAACAGATATTGCCGAAAATAAAAAATCGCTTTTCTCTAGTCTGTATTTTATTTTTATTTTATTTATTTATTTTTTTGTATGTATATTTCAGAGCCAGTACAACTTCGAAATTTTAAATAAGAATGTAATTTTTTACCTATTGTTTTAAAGGATTTTTTTTTACACTAAAAACGAAGATCAATAAGATTTTAATTTTTTGCTTTTTAATTTAAGTTGAAAATAAGTTTTTCTTTTTTATAAGCTCAAATTTGCACGTCTGCACACATAGACACACATGAATTGGATTGAGTCCATCACATCATTTTTTCAATTTTTCTTATCTTTTTTACTCTCAAAACGATGGCACAATCAGATTTTTTAAAGCTTAAAATAAGATTTTTTTATACACACATGTACAGGAGGATTGAGCCTATCATTTCTATTTTTTGTTTATTTTTTCTAATTTTTGCTCATAATTTTTTTTACACTGAAAACGATGGCACAATCAGATTTTTTTAACGCTTAAAATAAGATTTTTTTTATACACACATGTACAAGATTGAGCCTATCACTTCTATTTTTTATTTTTTCTCATAATTTTTCTACACTGAAAACGATGGCGCAATCAGATTTATTTATTTTTTAAGTTAATTTTAAAAACCTCATATCTGCACATGTGTGTATGTATACACATGTTTGCATGGTTAAGCCTATCACTTCTCATTTTTATCATCATAATTTTACACTGGAAATAATGGCACAATTAGAATTTTTTTATTTTTTAAGTTTAAAATAATAAAGTGCTTTTTACGTGCACATATACACACATGTACTGGGTTGAACTTGTCACTTCACATTTTCCTCATTTTTTTTACACTGGAAACAATTGCAGAATCAAATTTTTAATTAATTTTTTTTTAATTTGAAGTTCAAAAATAATTAAGTCCGGGGTTAGACCTCGGCCTGATCTGTCCAGCAACCAAGGTTGAGCTCCGAGTGCCATCAACAGCTAGGCCATTTGAGCCTCTAACCACAGTCAGTTTCTAAATCCAAAGCCATTCACACTCCACTCTTAAATGGATTTTTCCTATCATTACTATACACAATAAAGCAACCGCATTTCCTCCAATAATCAGAACACAGACCCAGATTCTCACAGCATTGACCATGCAAGGAAGCACAATGCTCATATCAGGTGGCGTTCCTACACGCTCTCTGTATGTAGCCAAGAAAAGAAATCGCACTCCAATTAGTGTTAGACAGAAAATGTAAAAAAGAATGTCTTCATGTCGGTTTTTTATATATATATAAATATTTATAGCATTTTCATTTGTTGTTTTGGAACTAGTTGGTGGTATGAATTTCTTGGGATGATGTTGGTGTCTGTATAAACGTTTTTAGCAGATAAGAAGCAGTAAAAATTTAAAACTAGATTAAAAAATATTAAATACATATTCATTCAATTTTTAGATAATGTTATCTGTTTGAAAAGAAATTAACTGGGCCATTTAAAAAAGAATAAATGAGGACTCTGTTCTCTTCAACAGAAATTACAAACGTATTAATAAGTGCACAATTTTAGCAAAGATGAACATTCACTTCTATTCTGAAATTTAAAACCTAAAGTATTTATAAATTGACAGTGTACTCAGATCTGCAATCAAAACATTCAGAACTCTCAGAATTGTTAGGTTCAAAGTCCTAATGAAGGGATTTATTCCTCGAAAGCATGCAAAAGGAACTGA
>CM077100.1:28632665-28712573 GCA_039619505.1 Cimex hemipterus | reverse complement strand
TTTTTTTTTTTTTTTTTTTTTTTTTTTTTTTTATTATTATTATTATTATTATTCACAATTATTCAATTGAAGGCTGATATCAATTATACAGTAATCTATATAAATATATCTTGATCTTAAAATTTTAAAGCTTTTTTAACCCAAGCTATTTTTAGTTTAGTTAGAAGTTAGTTAAAGAAATTGAAACTTGAATTCTCATTAAATATAATTTTAAATAATTAATTTATATTATAAGTATTTTAACATTTAAGTGCCACTATTATCAGCCACAACAACATGTTTAGCTTTTCTTATTATGAAAAAATGTTGTTGGGCCCATTCTGGGTGGATAAAGTACAATAACTTGATATATTACTATTGCTATTTAATAATTTTTTTTAAATCCCAGCTATTGATGAGCTCATTTGGTTAGAAAAATGTACTTTGACCCTAAATTAGTGTAATGTTAACTGCATAATTATTTATAAATATTTGTTATTTTGAAATCCCACAAAAGCTTGTTTGGCTTTTTTACGTTGTATTGAACAAAGCTGGATATTATTATTATTATTAATAATTTTAAGGGTGTTTTAACAGCTAAGGTCATTTCACGCCCTAACTATTATTATTATTAATAGAAGAAATGTTAAATTTTGTTTGTAAATTTATGTGGGCCAGCTGAAAGTTGTTAGATTAATAATTTTACTCTTTGCAATAAAAGAAAAAAAAAAAGTTGGTCACTCCATAATTGAAACAACGGTCATTATAATTTATATATACATATTTATATGTAAAACAATCCAGTTTTATGGTACGTTGAGTCTTGATTCAAAGATAGTGATTGGCATTTGGAATTTTGCAGGAAACAAAATAAAATAGCAATTATTGATTTAGAAACTTCTTCATACGAGAAACTACATTATTGAGGGTCATTTGTATGGAGGAAATTAACAACAGGGGCTACATAGTTGGATTTTTCTCTTCTATGAATGTAATGTTGTGATCAGCACAATCTCCATAGCATACACTCCACCCAGATGTGCGAATTCCGTAATGGTTTGTAAGTTTTATCATTTTCAATAGAGATTAGACATCAGTTTGTCAAAAAAATAATTCACTTCCTTTAAAAAGTCTGGTTCAGACAATCTATATGTTTTCAATTCACATAAATAGGAATAGAAAATTATATAGACAGGCTGTAAACCTCCTTTTCCAAAACTAGCCTGAACCTAAAATTCTGAAGATTATATACGCCATTATGAACATTAAAATATTTTTGCTTCAACCTATGAACAGAAGCATACATAACAATACGGCCCACTGTTAAATGTTTGACCATCAACACAGGGAATTGATCTTTCAAACTACCTGCCAGTTTTGTGATAATATCGATTATATGTTGTATAATGCATAAATTTGATATTACTAAAATAAAATTGACAAATCTCATCATAGTTGACATAAAGTGTGTTGTGCACACGCACGCGCATGTTCATGCAGATGATTTTAAACCTATTCTGCAATATTGTCTTCTGCCTCCCTCACATATTTTACACAGACCACTTCCTGTCCATTTTTAAATGGAGATAAATTTCTTTGAAAATGAGAATTTTCTCTGAACAAACCCATCACAATTTTGGTCGCCATGATGAAAATATAAATAAATTGTCAGAAAAATAAAAGTAACTTCTGTTATAGCAGAGTTGTATAAATTTAAAAATATACCTATTTTCTATTTTACTATTTATCAAATTTAAATAACAGAGATTATTTAAAAGGTAATATGTTCTTAATACTTTAGATTGAAACTAGAAATACAAGATAGGAAAATTGTGACAAATTAATAATCATTGTCGCTGAAAAATTGAAATTCTTTTCATAACTATTATTTACTGGTTATATGTATTAACTAGTTTTTTCTTATACGTGTGTTTTACTTAATTGCTTTCATAATATTTCAGACCATGACAGAAAAGGATAAGAAAAGATTTCATGATCTTGCTGACAAAGATAAAAAACGTTATGAATCAGAAATGAAGGATTATACTCCTTCAGAAAATGATAAAGGCAAACGTGGAAAGAAGCGTAAACAAATGAAAGATCCAAATGCACCAAAGAGGCCTTTGTAAGTAATATTTTACTCTTTTTTTTACTAGTAATTTTTTTTGTAAGTAATATTTTACAATTTTTTACCCTAACCATTCTTACTAAAACAATTATATTATCATTTCATAAAATGTAATTTTTTTTTTACATTTATTTTAGGTCAGCATTCTTTCTTTTTTCTATTGATGAGCGTAGCAATGTCAAACAGGCTAACCCAGAATATACTGCTGGAGATACATCAAAAGAGCTTGGCCGTAGGTGGGCTGAGGCCGACCCCGCTGTGAAAAGTAAATATCAGGAAATGGCTGATAAAGATAAACTTCGGTATGATAGGGTAAGTTTTAATAAGCATACCAAAATGACCTATTTACAAACTGCGATTAAAACAAAAAATTTAGCACATTCGTACTGATGTATTGTCTTTTAATTTTTCTCCAGGAGATAACGGAGTACAAAAAGAAGGGCAAATTCACTAGCTCAGCTACACTTGCTGCAAAGAAAAGAAACAGTGATGATGAAGACGACGAAGAAGAAGAGGATGATGAGTGATCAAAGCTTTTATTTAATTCAGGAAATTGTAAATTTGTTTTACAACCTCTTTTCTACGGGTTTTAAATCATAATACTTTATAAGTAGATCCTACAGAACACTATTATACAAGAACTGATAAAAAAATGAAGAATTTATAAAATTACTAATTAAAGGTTTGTGTTTGTTTGATCTTAACATTTTTTTTTTTTCATTGATGTTACATAAATTATTTCTTAAATTTTACTGTTTCTTAAAAGCTCACATCCCCTCTTATAATAAAGTGGGGTTACTCAAATCATATAACCTTTTTTTGCTGTCAAGAGACTGTTTGTAATAGTCACCAATTTTGCCTTATTTTTATATTAAAATTTTATTAGTAATAGTGTGCCCTGCTCGTATAATAAATATATTATATACATATAATAATAAAATATTATGTACTGTGAAAAAGGATATATTGGTTCTTCAGAGGCACAGAATTGATATTCATTGCAAAAATCGATACAGACGTTTCATCTTGTTATACAAAATATCTCAAAATAGGATAGAAAAAGCGTCAAATAACCAATATACAGTCCTCAATGCAATGCAGCACAAATATATTACATTGGGATAAACAATTAGTGTTGCTCAGTTAATTAAATTATAAACTACTATTATTTTTAAATAATTATTATTCTTTTCTTTTTCTTGTTTTGGTTTTGTAAAACTACTTCCTTGGATCATTCTTCTTTTTTTAAATTTTTTTTAATATTTAGAATTGTACAAATGAGCACATAATTAATTATGTTAATAATAAGACAAATTGAGTAAATAAATAAAACATTAATATATATTTTTACTAGTTGAAGATGTATATAATATAAATAACCACTAGTTTTATTATTATGTCATAAAATTATCTGCTGTTGTTGTATCTAATAGTAAAAGGATTAAGGGTTCAATTGTGGCATTTAAAAAAAACTAGTGGTCATTTTAGTATATAATTTTTTGCAAAAATAATGTTACGTTTTGTACATTCCAATGTTGGAAATAAAATTGTATTAGAGTGGCTCTTAAATATCATTAAGAAATAAAATATTTTTTGTCCATTAATTACCATTTTAGATTTACTTGTTTATGGTTTTCAATATGCTATTAAATTATTTTAAATTTGTTGAGTACTGTTCACAATAAGAAGAAAAATTCTAATATACCTCTTGTTGAATAAAAAGAAAAAAGAAAGAATTTGTTGTTGATAAAGTAGTTTGTATCAAATTTATTTGGTTACAAGTAATGATCAAATTTTCAACCTTTTTTTTTATGTTTGTGAAATATACTTTTAAGCCTTTCTATTGGATAGTAATTGTTTCTTTGCATTTACCAACCTTATAGCCCCTGTTTATCGACCTAAATGTTACAGTTTTTTTAAAAAATTTACTTTAAACTGAAGAATGGATAAATAGAAAAAAAGTTAAAAATATTATTTATCCAATAAACAACAGTAAATCACTGGTGTGGTTAAAGAAAGTATTGGGTGGGGTGGGGTATAATACAATTGTCCTGGTAACTTGAACCTCTGGGGGAAATTATAAGGTTGAAGTTTTTCATCTAATTGAGATATGAGCCGGCAAATCTGCTTGCTGGGTCACTTTCCCTATTTTTTTAAATTGTGGATAAGGCTATTCTTTGTGACAGCCGTTCTTTGTTTTAGAAAACATTCTATTCGTTAGGGATGGATTCTATTTGTTAAAATAAGAAAAAAAAGTTAACACCATTGTTGCACCATGTTTAGTGCTCTTTGGGCGAGCTCTTTGAATGTTGTGTCGAATTTACGCTGACTAATATGACAATGTCATCTGTATAGCATATTGGGTATAGATTCGATTTATTTGAATATGAGGTCTTCCACGATCACATTCCACACCAGAGGTATTCCTCCTTGTGGACCTCCTCTTGTAGAACATGGAGGCCTGTACTTGTCTAGTTTTTAGCATTGATTCTATCCATCTGCAGCAGTTTTAGTGATATAACCATTGCTTTACAAGGAGTGTTATCAAATGTTCAAGCAGGTTCCTAATGCTATTATTTGGTTATTCAGGGAACCCTCTATTTGCATCATTATTTGATGGCATTAACAGGATTTTCCTTTATGGTAGGCATGTTAATATTTACGAAGGGGTTTTTATTTGAGAAAGCAGCCCCTTATATGTTTTTCAACTAGCCTTTCGAGAGCTTTGAGTAGGTAGGATGTTAGAATGAGCAGTTTATATGATTTTGCTTCTGGGTAGTTTTTCCGTGAGACCTTCGAATTAAAAAGTACTTTTACAGTTCTCCATGTACTTGGGATGTATCCGTCCCATTGCCAGGCAGTTTTTATATATTTTTACAAGTAGAGGGATTAGTGTAGTTTCCCCTTTTTAAGATTCTGTTCATGGAGAAGTGTATGGGCTGACACAATGGCCGTTTCGATTTTTTCACGTGTGATTTGCCAATCTTTTCTGACGGTTTTGTGCCATTTGATAGGTTCAGTATTGTTCCTTATTTTCAGGTTGTTAATTATTTTTGATTCTGGAAAGTATAGTTTTTAGCATTTCTAACATTTCCTTTCTGCTTGTTTTATCGTTGCAAGGACGTAAGCTGCTCTCTCATTGGCTTCTACTCCCACATGCCCTGAAACCCAAGCAGAGGGTGGGTGATCTTTTTTGCATGCCTAATTTGTTTATTTTATTTTGCAATTCAGCATCAACTTTGAACTAATAATGCTTCATGTTTCTTACTCGTTTGCGTCACACGAGTACCTAGGAAACTGAACAGTCCACTTCACTGGAGTCCTGCATGATTTAGCAAGGCTAAATATTTTGTGCAGTTTCTCAGTAGTACCAGAGAGGTTCTGTTTAAGACAACCTTTAACACTGCAATGAGTCATTTGACATAGGTAGAATAAAACTTTTAATTGGGGCGAAAGCTGTTTTTTCTCAAGACTGCAAGGGAGGAGGTAGTGCATGTTGATGGGAATAAGGATTAGGAGGCCTTGAAGGAATGTGTGACTGATAGAATTCTGTTTAGAAATGGATGGTCGAGGAGTTGAATACCTTACTTTAAAGGTATAACCCTTTTACCTATTTGCACTGTGCCATGCAGTGTTCCATGTTGGTATGGTATGGTAAAAAAGGATATTAGGAAGCAGGGTTTGTTCTCCCCAGGCACTGCAGACTTTTGGCTTCCTAGAGTTCCTTAGCTCAGTGCAATAAACTCAATCCTTCTCCTTACAAGTGTCAGGTCATTGATAAATACAATTTGATTCCCTAAGTTTTTTCTGTACATTAGGGTAAATATACATTGAGCTGTTGCTTCGCATTTAAAGATGGTATGGGTGGCTGTTTCCTCCTCATTACATAATCTGCAAATAGGATCATCGTTGTATAGATGTTTTCTCAGATGCCAGTGGCCAGTGAGTTTGGCCCTCTCCAATTACAGCAATGTTTTTGCCAGTCTTGGTAAGGGTTGTTTCGCCATAAGTTTATTATGTCTAGCGATGCTAGAGTTTATCCACTTCTCCTTTTGGTTTGTTTGGATCCATTCTGCAATGGAAGATACTATACTTATTTTTGTTATCCCAAGCATGTTCAGGACGTATGCATGGTCTTGCAGAGCCTCCTCTGGCCAGACTGCCTGCTTTCTCATTACCCAATGCCCCGGCACTCCAAGATATCATTAGGTTGTTGTGTTTCCCCAGGATTTGGAGATTATGGATGCATTCACTACTAATTTTGATATTATTCTTTTTCATACTAATGCTTTAATGGCTGCTTAGCCATCAGATCTTATGAGGATTTTTTGCCAGTCTCCAAACTCTTTTAAGATTTTCCAAGGCACAAGCAGAGACAGTATGTATTTCTTTTTGAAAGTCTGAAGTGTACTTCCCTAATGAGTTTGACTGCTCATATTTTTGGCTTGTATGTAAAATGACTGATCCAGTAACTTTGTTTGTTATGGAGCCATCTGTATACCACATCACGGTATCTGATGCTCTCCTCCTTTATAGTCCTTTGAGAGCATGAGACGTTATAGGATGTTGTAATGAATATTTTCGGGATCGTAGTGTCAGTTCCAATTTCTAAGAATGGGTGTCGAGGGACTATTACTAGGAAGTAAGAAATGGGGTTGGTTCATGAACCCCATAAGAGGTCATAAATCAGGCTTTCAAATAATTTGGGTATACCAACGGTTTTTGTTGATGTTATCGCTTTAATGAACTTAATTTTATTAATCTATCCAACATTACGTGTAGTTTTTATTTTTGTGTTCACCGACTGTCAGAGATGACGAACATTTATTGTTGGGAAAAAGGGTCGAGATGACGCGTCGGCCGATTTGAATCGGATTTGGATAACGTCAAAACTCAAAGCTCCCTCCTCTTCTGTTAGGTGTTAGTGTGTTACCTTTCAGATGGAACTTGTAGTACCGTATCTTCTACTTTGCAGGCGGAAGTGATCTGTGAAAGTCGACTTTTCTATTTGTTCGAAAAGGATTTCGACTGTTTTTATCAAAAGACAACGCAATAGCCGGCCTCGCATAGATTGACAGCGGTTTAGCGTTTGTTGTCGCCTTAATTTTCCTTTGACTTCTGACACGCTTAGTTATGTGGAGCCCGACGCACGTCCAAGTCACTGGTAAAAAGCTTTTATTTATTTCAAATTATTATGTATACAAATTAATCAATGTTGATTTTAATATCCTCTTGTTCGTTTTCAGTTCAAAAGGCCCGGGGGTTGATTCACAAAGGAAAAAACGGTATGTCGTTTCGTTATTTCACTAAATAAACAGTAAAAACAAGTCGGAACTTTACCTAAAATAGGAGCTCCAATTGCTTACTTATTGTAGAGCGACTCCCAAAAGTAAGCGGAAATCTCGCTGCTTCTATTTAAAATATTACTTTTCACTATTAGAGCTACCTAATTATTTTAAATTTCATCTTACGTTTAAAATATGACCTTATTACAAGCTAAATTTTTTAAAATTATTTTGAAAACGATTAGAATCGGTAAATTAATTATGGAAAATTAAATGTGGATCGAATCAACAGGTGACCAAAAGTAATGTAATCCGAGTTTGTTTTCTGATTTTCATTCACTTTTCTCGTTTTTATTGCAATAATCCCAGTCTATATTTCTTGTTTATCACTTGACGGGCGTAATTACATGAATGATAAAAATAGGAGGTATTTTATGGCTAAAATATTTTAATATTTAAGGTGAATTTATTTAGTGATTAAGTAAATATTCCCGGCTACAAGTTCTGTTAGAGTTTAAACTATACATAAGCAATAATGAATAATTGCAGCATAAATAATAATATACATACAATAATTAATGATATGGATATATTCAACGTAACATATAACCTATTACAAACTTATATGCTTAAAAAATTTAGTCCAAAAAACATCTCCATCGATCCTGTAAATAAAATTCCTACAAACCCAATAATTTACTCTAAACAAGTCAAGTAATCCAGATACTCTGGCAATGTAATCTAGACAAATGTAATAACAAGCAATTATGTTAATCATTATAATGTAAACTTAAATGATGTACAAATGTTATAAAATATATCTGAGATGTTGATTAATATTCTTATAAATTGTAAATGTTAATTGATTTATACCTTCAGAAAAGCTCTAACATGAGGAGGGATCAGGGAGGTGTTAATCAAATTCATTTCTGTACACGTCCAGTTAACGTTTATTCTTAGAATAATTGTCAGCATTATTAAATCGCACTTTCTCCCCCTCCACTAACATTTGTAAATTATAAAAGATTAGTTGCATAAAAACATCAATATCATCATCATAATATCATATATAAATATATTAACACCTTCTTTCTGTATATTCACTACCTTATTTGACCCTTATAGGGAGGTGTCAGCGAATAATAGTAATAATATAGAATAATATATAGATGGACAAGAAGTCCATTTACAAAGATAAAAATTATAACAAATCTAAAGTTATAAAAATACCAAGGCAAATAATTTTCTTATAAAAAAATATATACAAATAACCCATGTACATTTTACTGGTAAATTGACCAAGTTACTTCTTTCAATTAATTAATATTTTTATGTAAGGTTTTGGTTGAAATAAAAAGCTAGTGTCACGAGCGGGATTTGAACCCATGAACTTGTGAACATGAACTATTGATCGAGGCCACGATAGCTCAAGTGGTAGAGTAGTGGCATATCAAGCCAAAGGTCATGGGTTCGAGTCCCACTTGTGGCACTGACTTTTCTATCTCAGCATAAAATCTTAATTAATTGTATACTATTTTCCATTATTGAATGTTGTCAATTTGATTGACTCATAATTTATAACCTGGTATATTTGATGAGCACAAAAATGAACGTTAGTTATGACATTTTCAAATGGTGATGGTAAAAATTTTGTGTTTAATGCTATTTTCTATGCTACACTTTATTTATTATGACACCAATGAGTTATTATTTACTTAATTGTCTTAATTACATAAATTAAATTAGATACATTTTCTTTCTTGGACGGTACAAAAGTTACTTTTCCTGATTTATTTTTAACCTGCATTGAAATTAAAATCCAAATAATCTAGGTGTTTTTTCGTTTGTTGTTTACTAAATTGTTGAGATGACTGTGTGTGTGGGCGTTTATTACACTGCAATGAAATATGATCTCATTATTGTTATCTTAATAGTTGTTTATGCCATAAATGTGCTATGGTTTCAACCTCGATCTTTCTCATTATTGATTATTTATTCAGAGCAAGACATTTCATTATGGAATAATGTTTACAGGTACTAACGATGCTTTTGTTACAATTGCCCTGGGTAAAGAAAAATTTCAAACTTCCATTAAAGAAAAGATTGCCGACACTGTTGAATGGCATGAAAAATGTGAATTGTAAGTGTGGTATACCGATTGTAAATGGTGATATATTTGTATTCTTCCTTAAATTTAAAATAATAATATTTACAGAGTGATACCCAAACAGGGTAACAGGGCAGAAATTGTCCTCACAGCGCTACATCACAATAGAATGGCAGTTGATGAATTTCTCGGCCGAGTCAGCATTCCCCTTGTTGACATGGATATTTATGATAGACCTAAAAATGTGTATGATAATCAATCAATTTTGTTCATAACACTGTGTTCATATTAATTGAAACTGAGTTTGTCAAATGTTGTTATAGGTGGTATAAATTGAAAGACAAGCCAGGTAAAGAAAAGAACAAAGAACGAGGAGAACTAGAAGTAAAGATTGCTTTTATAGTCAAAGCAGGAAGCTTGTCAGACCTCTCTAAAAAAGGAAAACATAAATCATCACTTGGGCAACTGTCACAAGCTGCACAATCCTTTGGTAATACATTATTTATATATATTTTTTTTCCATGTCAATATTCATCACCTTAACTTCCTCTTGTACAAATTAATGGTGTTTAATGATTATGAAATCAGCTAAAATATAAAAAAAAACATGTTATTATATTACGTCTTCTAATATTTATTTTAAAAATTGTTTTCTTCTATAGGTGGAAGTTTGATTAGCATAAGCAGTCTGGACAAGCGTAAAGGCCTTCGGAACCTGGCGACAAAAATAGGTACTTTTTTAAAAATGTATAATTGATTTGAATCAGTAAATTATGCATAATGATGTATACTAATCAGATGAATGGTTAGAATAACAAAGTGATTTATTGCCAAGTTTTTGATGTTTAGTGCTATTAAATATGGCAATATTACTGTGTTCCTGACTACTTTCCTACATTCTTTATATTGCCCATATTCACACAATTTTAACTACCAGCTAACCAGAACAAGTTAGTATGATTTTTCATTTGTTATTGTTTTAATACCGTTAATCAACATTTCTATTTACATAGGCGTTTACATCATTTAATCCCATGAGGATAATAAAGCATCAATTCACGAGGAAAAAATGTCTTGAACAATTCACTATAGATTTTAACAGTTTCTTTTTCATGGTTTCATAAGAGTTTTAGCTCAGTACTTCGGCGACGGAGGTGGCTCATACAATTTGTACTGCGTGATGATGAAACAATAAATAAGCACACTGCCCAAAACTATAAAAAAGTATTCGACCAAACACAAAGCCTCACCTTTTGTTGGTGAATATTTGCTTTTTGTATTAATGGGACAGTGTTATTTGGTGACAGCCATGGTACAATCTCATGGTCCATTTTTATTGTATGTAACAATCCAGTCAAAAAAGTATCTACCGTGAAAGCAATGTAAGGGAAGTTCTATTGGGTTGTCCGGAAAATAATGCAGGATTTTGGTATTAAACAAAAAAAAAGAAACTAGTTACTTTAAAGCAATGTTCTTTAATCAAAATAATTTCCCATACTCTCAATACATTTCTCCCAACGTGTTGGTAACTTATTAATTCCGTCTGAGTAGAATTCAGAATTTTTAGAATTGATAAAGTCAATAAATGCATTTTCCAGTTCCGTTTGATTTTTGAATATTATGTGTTGTAAGTAGTGGTCCAGGTGTCTAAAAAAATGGTAGTCAGTAGGCGAGAGGTCCGGAGAGTAGGGTGGGTGAGGCAAAGTTTCATAGCCAAGCTCCAATAATTTTTGTGACGTTACACGTGACACATGTGGTCGAGCGTTGTCATGCAACAAAATGGGCCCTTTCCGATTGACCAAAGAGGTGGTCAGCGACACTTTGAGTTGCTCTGCAAGTTCTCGAACAGTTGTTTTGGGGTTTTCTTCCACCACTGATCGCAGAACATCATCATTAAGAGAGGACGGCCTTCCACGACCTTCTTCATCTTCAAGGCTGAAATCTCCCTCCCGAAATTTTTTAAACCACCTTTGCACAGTGCACTCATTAACACAACCCTCGCCCCAGACTTGGTTAATGTTTCTAGCCGTTTGGGCTCCGCTTCGGCCGAGTTTAAACTCGTAAAAGAAAATCGTACGAAATTATCGCTTTGACATTATAAGGATGGCTGAATTATTTCCAAGTAGCGGAATGCTACAGAGGTAAACAAACAATATCATTTGGAAGAGGATTAATAAGTGTTGACATTCATACAAATGAGTAATCCTGTAAACGTAAACAGAATATTTTATATAGATTTTTTTTAATGAAAACTTAAAATCCTGCATTATTTTCCGGACAACCCAATAATAAGCCGCTGAAGCTTATTACTGTCATCAATTTATAGCAGGCCCTTGCTCAGCCTTTGTGTATTATCAAGTTGATGTAAGCTAGAGCAAATGGTTTCATCACTTACGTTGAACATTAGCAAGTTCCTGACATGTTTGACTCGAATCAAGTTCACCATTTTCTCTTAATTTGTCGTCATTCAAGACAGGTCTACCAGACTTTGGTTCATTTTCAGTTTCTCCATTCCCAGAAGAAAACTTCATGAACCATTTTTGGGCAGTGCAAATTTTATGAGCTGCCTCAGCCACTCAAATCCCAAGTTAAAATTAATACAACAATAAGGGCAATAATTAGGGTTTTTGAAGCCATGAAAAACAAAATTTTTATTATTTATAGTGAACTATTCAAGACACTTTTTCTTTACGAACTGCCGCATAATTTCCTTGATCTAAGCAATTTAATATCCTAATCTTCCTATATAAATAGAATGGTTGATTAACGGTACTAAAACAATAACAACTAAAAAACGGAGCTTTTCTAGTTATGTGGTAATTTAAATTTATTATGTTATTAAGTGTGTAAGTCCTGATGTGATCAAGTAATTGAACAACTGACTTTGGGTAAATTGTTTTTCATCTTCTTTTTACTTAGTAGTATTACCCCAGATTGCATCTGGGTTGCTTTACCAATTTTATAATTTTTATATTTTAATTATTAAATTCTCTAAAAATAGATTTTATTTTGTAGGAAACAAGATAACTAAGTCAAATTTAAAAAAGAAAGAAGAGCTTTCAAACATAAATAACGATTTGTCTTCCCAGTCTACAGGAGAACCAGACCCAGGAGTTATCAGTGAAATTGAAAGTGAAGATGACTTCATGGTATTATTAGTTTTACTGTATATATAATTCATTTTATGCATGTAATGACAAATTTTTATTTCTCAGGATTTGTAATGATTATCAGGTTTTACTAAAATGATAGTTTTTATAAAATTATAGAGTTTAAATCTTACTCTTGGTATGATGTGACCTCTTTCTGTGATGCATTATGCAATCGAGATTATTGATATTTTTAAATATAATGTAATGAATAAATAATATTTTTTACCGATTTGACATGATTATTATTTTATGTTATCTAGCTTGATGAGTTATCCCAAAAGAGTTCAGGTACATCACTGAATATCTCGTCAAAAACGAGGTCTGTAGAAAATATGTCGACAAACCATGATTTCCTTCCGCCAGCAAAACCGCCAAGATTTGTCACTTCAACTCTTACACCATCGGTAGAAGAGAAAAAAGGTGAAGAGCAACATTCAAATAAAAGAGGTAGAGATTTTATTTTAACTTTTTATTATTATTACTTAAAATTCTACATTTTCATTAATGTTTAGATATTAATGTGGGAAAGGATCCCTACAATATGGAAAGGATCATCATTGGGAGAGAAATGACTCGTACCTCTTCTCCTATCAACACTATTCCAGCTGATGTTTTAAAGCAATATGCAGGAAAAAGTCGAGAAGTGAGTATAAATAATAAAAGCTACATTTATAGCATTGTAATATGAAGTTGTTCCTAATCATCCTGTTACAGTTTTGTAAAAGGTGAAAAGTAAAGTCACTGTTGTCTTGGTCTTTCAGCCTTTTTGATGGATTAGGTTTTTTCATTGTTTCTTTTGATCAGTTAATTTTCCTTTACCTTGTATAGTGCTTTTATTCAAACTGCCTGCAGCAGGATTTCTCAACTACTTCAGAGCTTCTCAAATGAAATAGTAGAAACTCCTTTTAATTTCCCTCTATGTTTAGTTGTCCAGAATCAAAATCCTTCCGAATCATTGAGAGCTTTGTCATTTTTTATCATAAATCACATAATAAATTTCTATGCTGGTTCTCCAGATCAATAGAGAAACTATGAAATAGGACCATTGTAATATAATTTCATAATATACAACAATCACGTTTCCTTAAAATGAATAGGATTTACATTGCCCCTGTAATCATAGAACCCCAAAAATCCCTCAACTTTTGCAAAGGAGTACATACTTACAAGTACATACTCCTGAGACCTGTCAACTGCCCTTAGATGAAATGAAAATGGAATTACAAAACCTATGTGTAGCCAATGTCTACCGAATATTGATAGAGAAAATATCACAACTGGAACCCATATATTATTTTTATTTTGGCTAGAGGTTATTTTATTTCTCCTGCATATCAAAAATTTTAGTTGCCTATTTGCCATATGAAAACTCAACTAGGTGATTTTAAAGTGCATTCTGGAACATGAAAGTATAGAAGAAAATGAACGAATAGGCTGACCAACGAGCCAAATAAGGGCAAAACGTTTGAAAGCCCCAAGCTGAGGAAGCATAGCACATAATAGAATGGCAAACAGCCAAAAACAATTTGTATTACTGCAAACTGGTATGAGAACAATGGACATAGATTTAGACCGAATTGAATTTAACACATATTTTGAAGTGTGAATCTTACATTTGAGATGGACATTGATGAGAGTATGAAAATTAAGCCTGATATTTATACTCATTGATTATTTCAATGATAGAAGCCTTAAAATTCACTCATTAGCCGCAAGCCTGCCTCTCCTGTGAAAAACCATAATTTTGGATGTTTTCAGGTTGACTGGAAGATTCCAATTATGTATTATACTTGATTGCTAAGGGTCCCCCCCCCCCCCCGAGTGGCCATTGAGTCTGTCAAAATTACAGAACAAAGGAATATATGGCAGTATATCCATAACGAATTCAAGGTGTGCTGAGAGATATTGAAAAAAAAAAATGAACATAATAACGGGCTCAGGATACAACTCTAACATCATACCCCCACCCTAAAATAACTAGAAATCCCTTCAGTATCCTCAACTGTGTGCAAGTGATGCAATATTTTATTGAAAAATCAAGGTTGCCAGCTTTGAGATCTAGAAAGAAATCATAGACTTTTTTTAAAATTTAAATGGAGATTAATTATATACATTAGGGCGAAGATATTAGCAATTGTTAAATACCCTTTCCTGAATTCTGCCTGGAACTCGTTTAAAAGGGCATTGCTTTTGACAAACTCCTCAAAGGGACAAACATCAGTACCACTAGCCAATAAAATATAACTCACAACTTTGTAAATAGTGCAATAAAAACATGACTACAAAATAGGTACTAAATTAATAGCCTTAAAAAAATTGTAAATAATACACGATACAATAACTATGCTGCACAAAACTATCGCTGATCCTTTTTTGTATGTAATTATGACATTAAAGCCTATGTCAATACATTTAGCAAACATATTAACACACAAACTGAGAAGGTAGTTTGAATCGAAGATTTGTAAAATAAATGTTGTCTGAGAGCCGTTCCTTTTAGGCGAGGTATAAATTTGAAATTTGAAGTGAAATACTGAGAAAATTCACATTTCAGTGTTTGAATAGTTATTTATTAGAAATTTGGTAAACAGTTTCTACTAAAACACGCAGTGGAGAAAATTGACACAATTTCTCTCACTGAAATCTGTTTGTTTGTTAACTAATAATCGACAGCATTGTGTGAACTAAAAAATTCACATACAACCTACCCTTTTAATGTGTAGAGATTAGTGACCGTTAAGAAATGTTTTTCTGATACCTACATCACACCAGACCGCAACTCACGATATTTGAATAACTACGCTTTTAATGTTAATGAACATACAATAGGGTCCCAACTAAATAAAAATAATACCTAAATAAGTTACCTCTCACATTGGCAAAATGTTGAAACGTATTTCACTGACATCTAAACCTGTGAGTGAGAATGCGGGGCCCATTAAAGTTGGCAATTTCTCTCAATTTAACATGTAATACGATAATGTTTTTATTTTATTTTTAATAGTAATATTATTATTGTTTTTAGGACTTGATTCAAATTATACTTGATCTTCAGGCAAAATTATCTAAAGAAATGAAAAGGCAAAAAGATTTAGAAGACTACCTGGACCAATTACTTCTAAAAGTAATGGAAACATCTCCCAGAATTCTTCAAAACCCTTATATGAAAAAAGGCAAAGTATAGCATCATGTTTTCATTTATAATTATGTTAGACTTTTTAAAATTAACAAGTAAGCATCAAAGTGTTGTGTGCAATATACCTCTCGTAGTAGGTTTAACATTCTAAAAACATGTCCACATCAAGTGTCAATTAAATTGCAAATAGAAATATCAATATATTTTTAAACGTACATTTAAATATCAACATTTTTATTTTTATTAATCTACAAAAGCCAATTTGTACAGTTTAATTTACAATAAGATATACAAGCTTAAGTTTTATTATCAATTGTTGTACTTTTTATTTATTTTATTTTATTTTTTTTAATTATTAAGAGCATATTATACAGGCAAAGTGCTTTTGTGAAAAAATTGTAAATAAGTCCAAAGTAGGAGATAATATGATAAGAAAAACGAGAACCTATTTAATAGGTTGATTGATTATAGCAAGTGCAAACCAAAATTTACAGGGTACAGGTGACAAATAATTACTATGTAGTTACATGATGTATGCTACCTAGTCATTATAATTTTCTTTTTTTTTAGAAAATCATAGTTATACAGTTATGGTTTTCAAATTTGTCCAAGTTGCAACAATAATTAATACTTTTATGACATATGTTAGATACATGTGGAACTAGGATATTATTAGGACTTATTTATTTATTTATTATTTATAAAACTATAAATATATATGGAATGTTATAACTTGTAATCGTGCCTCATTTATTTAAGGGGCCATGTTACCAATTGGAAAGATTAAAATGATAACTGTAATACTAACGATTCTGAAACTGATTTAACATGTTTCTTCACTTGTTCAGAATATAATATTGAATAAATAAATTATTTTGGTTAATGTTGAAGTAACGAACTATTTTTGAAAGTTATTAAAAGTTGAATTAAATAAAGATATATCGATTTGTAATTTAAGATATTAATAGTTAAATTAATTACATTTAGTCTAAATATATTTTTTCAAAAGTATAATTTATGTTGTTAGATCCATTAGATTTTTGGCAATGCAAAATGATATAAAAATTAAAATTTGTTTTGTGAAATTTCATGCTTCCATGGAACTGTGATTGGTTAGTAGTTGTAGTTAACTATTTTTCTATTCTACCTGTGATACGAATTACAGACCATTTTATTTTAAAACAAATACCATCCATTTATAAGTGGGTAGAATCATTGAAGCCATTTTTCCCATTTTGAATAACTACTTATTCTTAAAACAACAATGATCCTTTCTGCATAACAATCTATTGCGTAAAAATATACATGCTCTGTGATTCTTAGCCGTCTTATTTATGCACTTTCTTTTGTTATAAGAATAAAAATGTTATTGTTGTTAAATTATTTGTTGTATCATTTTGTAATTGCAGTGAACAAATTATATTCTAGCTTGACTGTTTTACAAAACTAAGTTAATACACACAATATTATATAAATACATACATAGTGCAATTTTATTTCTTACTGTAATACAATTATTTGTACTAATTTATTTTTAAGTGTTAATGTTTTTCAATAAGTATTTATTACACTGTTTTTAATTATTTATATATATGTGTGTAAAAATGTTTTCATATAGAACTGATGTAAAAACACGAAAATATGAAAGACTTGCATCTAAACAAAAACAAGTCCCCTTTCAAATTTTAATCTATTTATTTTATTCTTTATGTGTATAAGCTTTTACCCTTATTATTTAATAAGCGAACAACAGTTAGCTGTGACAAGAGAGCTCTCTCTCCCCTTATCCGAACTTAAGTACTCTTAACGTTGGAGTTCAAATTCAAGAGATGCTAATTTTAATGCATTCGGTATGGCACTGATTTTTAAATGCTACCTTGAGATATGAAAAAAATTGATTTTCTTTTAAATCGTAAAAAAATTTCAAAAGGAAAAAAAAACTGTGTTCACAGAAATTTTGACAAAGTGATAGTGAAAGCTTGCGACACCGAATCCATTTACAAATACCCTCAACACCCTACAAGTTTCAAAAGCGGGGCTTCTCTAGAAGAGGTGTGTTGTTCTGGAACAGTGTCCATGTATGGTTGATCGAGAACAAAGGTAACATACAAAACATTATTTGTTGAGTAGGGGGAGGGAGGGTGGGAATGAAAAGGAGTGAGTGAGAGATAGTGAATGAGGGTGAGTGTGGGAGAGAAAAAGAAGAGAGTGAAGGAAGGAATGAGTGAGAGAGGAAAAGAAAAGAAAGGTTGTGTGTGATTTAGTAAGAGAGAGATAGTGAATGAGGGGGAGTGAGAAATAAAATGAAGAGTATGTGAGTTAGTGAGAGAGAAATACTGACTGAGGAAAACTATTGAATGAAGGAGTAAGTGAGAAACAAAGTATGAGAAAGTGTGAATGGTAGATATACCCAACGTATTTTTTAATAGTTGAATCTTTTATTTCTTATTTCAGTTTTACTTCATTTATATATTCTAGTCTCTAGTCTTATCTCTTTCTTTTTTTAATTTTATAAAATTTTGTGTCATCCAAGGTGAAAGTTTGTGATTCTCACTTTATTTAATAATGCACTAATATCTGGTGTGGTGAGCGACACTAGGGAAATAAGTTGTGGCTGCTCTGAGCAAATAGTGACCTGTTAAGCCTTTAGCTAGGATGCGTTTGGTTTCTTGACCTGACAGGTAAGTGCCTATCATTTTCCGCTAACTGTATGAGGTGGTAAGAAAAGCACAACAATGCAGGTACAACGTCAAAGACCCTTTATGTAACTTTGGTTAAAATAATTCATTACACAGTCACCGACATATTCATCACTTATCCCCTACTTATAAGTAACAATTCTCAATTCCTGTTTATAATTTAAACAAACACATCAATTTAGTTCTCTAGTTATCCTCCATTACTACATACAAATTAAGAAAATTCAGCAGTACTCTTACCATATGGTTAAATACTACAAACCTAAATCAGCTTATTCTCCTGTTAACTGACTGACAAATTCATACTCACAGAAATAGTTGTTCGTCCTACTGACTCCTGGCCAACCCTTTGTTGACTCTTTGCCTATTCCTGGCAGACTCTGGGGTTCTCGTTCTTGGGGAGTGGGGAACCCTTCAAGCTTAGAAAACACTGTTACGATTCCCATTTTTCTTCCCTAGTTTGTTAAGCTTTTATTAATTAGCTAATCCTAGGGGTTGAGTAAAGAGGCCACTTGGCATCATAAGAGTAAATATTACATATAGGTAAGATTTGACTATGAATTTATAAATTATGTACACAACATATAAACTTGTGGTTTAATCGAAGTTTCCTTGAATTTGATTTATTTTAATTAGAATTTTATCGAAATTACCAATTATAACCGCATTTTGCATTTAATCATTAACTTTACTGATTTCAGATAATTTGTATATTCTGTAGTTTTAGGTGGTCCTTTCTATATTACACACATTATAGTTTATGAAATTAGTTGAATACACCATTCAACCTTTTTTTCACAGGCATTAGGTGATGAAAGCTAAACTACAAAATTTAACTTATTTTTATGTACAAAGCTACACCACCCCTTTATTTATCCAGTCATGAAGATAGAAGGTATAGTCTAGTAATTTCAAACTGTTTGATAGTATATGTGATTTTGTTCAAATCCAATTCAAATAAACAAATTCGAAATTTACTTTTTACTTTACTTTAATATGAAGGTGACTGATTAATATATAATCTAATATCATACGATTTGTTTCTCCTATAATATCATTATATGATTTTTTTAATATTTAAAAATATCATTTTTACCTAGCGTTTTGAAAAAAAAAAAAAAACTATTCCAGGATTATTAGAGTTATGCTGTTTTTTTTTTAATTGATAACAACTGTTTATATCATTGTGTGATACATATTTTCTGTCCTATTACTTCACCTATTTTTGTCATAGTTTCAAACAAATTTTCATCTTTCTTTTCAAGAAGTTGTTATATTTCAATTTGATTGTGTAATATTATATATATTTTTTCGATTAAAAGTTCAATAGTTTTAACTAAGTCATCTGTTTTGTCTGAGTTTTCTTTTACTAAATCATTGTCCATTTAATGTGTTTCAGAAATCATTCAGGAAAAAAGTGTTGACATATTAAGCTCAATATCATTCAATCAAAAGGAAATTAGTCTAACGGATGAATGAAATTTTATACATACTGTATGAATATATTTATTACCACGAATGGAAGTAAGCCAGTAGGATTATGACTATCCTACTGACTTTTTATTTAGTTGTAGGAGCAGGACCTCAGTCATGCACCTGTACTCTGAGCCCTGCCGTCCGTAGATTAGGTAATCATTTTCTTAATGTGAGTGGGTATTGTTAGTGAGTCTGTAAATATTGAAGTATTTTTAACAAACCACATGTGGAAAGGTAGGAACGAGCAACAAGACACTCTGTTTGGTCGGTAGGAAACAAAATTAAAACAAGAGATATAGTGAATGAAATAAAGTTGAAATAAAACAAAGAGAAATGCAAGAAGCTTATATACTTGAGGTGCCGGCAATGACCCTAGTAGTTAGCCAACCGGGGAGGAAAAAAAAATCAAATGTTAAATACTCTTGTTATATATTATATTAAACAAGTATAGTGCTCACTCTGCAAAAATTAATTGTTCACTCACACAGACTCTCTCTATCTATTGCTCACTAACACTCATTGTCATTCATTCACACTCTTTATTTTTCTCTCTCATACTTACCTATCGTCATTCACTATCTGTCACACACGATCTCTTTCTTTTCTTTTTTCCTCCCACACACTCCTTCATTCACTATCTTTCACGCACTCTTTTTCTCCCCCCCCAATTCACCAAGTAATGCTTCATATGTTACCTTTGTTCTGGAATGACTCACTAAACTAAACCCTCCTCCCATACGTAGACATAGTTCCAGAGCAACACCCCTCTTCTAGAGAACCCCTGCTTTTGAAACTTGTTGTAGGGTGGGAGGGTATTTTTGAAATTTAATCAGTGACACAGGGCTTTACTCTTTTCCATTTAGTATCGTACTGTCAACATTAATATGAAGACCATTTTTCAGTTTGACCTTTTGAATTTTTTTTTTCAAAAACTTTTTTCCAGCACAGTTTATTGGAATGTTAGAACAGAAGTTTAGATTAGGTGGAGAGAGAGTACTGTACATCTTTGTCACAGTTAATTGATGTTAACTTAACAAATAATAGGTCTAAAAAGTTTATACACATAAAGATAAAATAAACATATTAAATTTTAAAAGGGGCCTTAATTGTTTTTAACGAATTTTTCGCCATCCCTTATTATATAGCCTGCCCATTTCCATGATCCATGGCTTTCTTATGTGGTGTCTCCTGGATATTCCCAAAATATATCTTTTCTTGTTTTTGACCGTAGTTTTTAGGTTTTGGATTGTTTTGTGGTCCATCGCTCTTATCTCAAAGTCATATAGTGCAGGAAGGATCGCCCAATCCTAGTTTCACTTGTAAATATGTAATAGCTTTGGACATGAGGAATAATAGTTGTTTAGCAGCTTCTTTTACTCTAATTTGCATTGTTGGATATTTCATCCTTACCCCCCTCCGAAGTTAAGCTCCAGGGCCTATCAACAGCTTGGTCATTACAACCTCCAAAATTTTTTAAATCTAAATTCATTTCCACATAAACTCGCTCTTGAATGAACGTAAGAAGAAACATTAGCAACTAATGGAAGATTATTTAAGAAGATAGAAATTAGTAAAGGCTCAAGAATAGTATGTATAAAAAGATATGTATGCAAGAATGAAATTGTTCTGTCACAGGTGTTAATCATTAGTTTTAGACAAGTTTGTTTTTTCATTATTTTTATTTGTTTTTGTTTTTTTTAATAAATTAGATTTAAAAATAGTTTAAAATGTTAGTTTATAGATAAGAAACGTCGATTTCCTTGGTCTTCAACTGTTTCTTATAGGTGTAAATTTTTCGCATATTTTTCTTGACGGAATTTTTTAAAATTTTGTATTTTAATAGTGTTTCTTTTAGATTAAAAAATAAAATAACAATGAAAATTAATTTTTTCTTTTCGAGAAGTCGAGACGATCAAGGAACGGTCAATCGATGTATTCCCATCTCGACACGCTAATTCTTATCAATTGACTCAAAGGTTTAAATTTTGTAACATTACATCTTTCGTAGACTTCAAACCGTGTACAGCGTGCCTTTTTTTGTTCTTTTAGACCGACCGAATAATTTAATTGACAGTGTTATTTTGTGCCCAGCTATTCGAAAATATAGGACAACCAGACGTTTTACGACTCTACGTTAGTCTACTATTAATGAGAGGATTTTATTTTGAAAGGTGAGTAGCACGTGTTATAAAGCTTAGGTCGTCTCTTCATTATTAACGACAGATAACTTTAACCCAATTTATATTGTTAAACTAGTTTTCAAGAATTTACTTGTACATGGTTCTACAGATCGTATCTAAAGTTTAAAAAACCTATAAATGTGCATATTTCTTGCTAAAAGGGCAATTTCATTCGGTTTTAACTTTGATCACACTTTGACGTTCAGTGGGAAACTCGGAGAAGAGCAAAGTATTCTCAATAACCAGAAAGCGAAACAGCAGGGTATATCTGTCAGGCAAGCTAATAGAAGAGGTTGAAACTCTGAAAGTACTTGGGGGTAACATTTTGCAGAAAACTCCAAGGTAACGACCACTGTATAAGCCGGCAGGAGAATGTAGCTCCAAGTCCGGACGCTATCGGAATATAATACCAGTCGTTGCATAAATAGTTTAAATTTCGTAAATAATAATCTATTCTTTCGAGCAATTGCTATACCGAGCATAAGATTTATTATATTATTGAAAATAAACCTAAAGAAAGAGAAAAAATTGAATTCTGGCTAGATTTGAAACACGTTGTTAAAAGAGTATATATTATAAGGAATAAAGGTTGTGGGTACTTGCTACGCAAAAGCTCTGATGAAAGCCAAAGATATGTTGGTGTGTGTTTGCGATGAGTACAACTGCAGAGGTGAGAGCAGAAGGTGCGTTTGTGTGTACATGCTACGCAAAAGCTCTGATGAAAGCCAAAGGTATGTTGGTGTGTGTTTGCGACGAGTACAACTGCGGAGGTGAGAGCAGAAAGAAGTTTGTGTCTACTGGTGACTGGAGAGCAACTGACTAAAAATGTCCTCTTTACAGTCTGTTCTTGGATTTATAGAATTTCAGCTTATATTTATATACAAAAAGTTGGAGGAAGAAGGAGGAAAATATAAAAGCCTAATTATTGATTATGAGTAAAAATGTTTACATACAACATCCACAATATCAACTGTAAGCTGATTAACATCCTTTCGTAAAGTGCTAAAATGTATTGGGATATAAGGAACGGCATACAAGGGTGTGGTGATCCCTCTTCTCGTATGTGCGACACCGATTTGGGCTGAGGCTATGCAACACCGGCTAACATAAAGTCCCAATTCCACAAGGAATTGTTCAATGTTGGAAAATATTATTCAGGATAATGAAAGGTTGCTTTCAAGCAGCATGTGTGGTGAAAAGATTGTTATCAATCGAAATGAAAATAAAAGGAACTTGAGATAATTGAATGGTGTCATCTGATTAAAACAATAAAAGTAAAACTGCCCATACACCCTATTACAGGATTTTGTCCTTTGTCCACATTATGATATGGTGGGGATCACACAAGTGATATATGGACTGAATCCAACGCTTTATATTTGTAAGAAGCAATTCAGGCTAGTAAAACATTGCTCAAATAACCAAGCTGAAACCTTGTCATGCAGTGAAGTAGCAGCAGTTCCAGCAAACGACAGGAATTAGGGAATGCAGAGCAATAAACATTTACATGGACAGCCAAATCATTCTTGATTTGATTGAAGATCCTGTTAATCATAAGCCCCTAATTGAGAAAATACGATCCCTTCTATACAATTTGATGGGTACAAGAATGGAAAAGCCCATTTGGGTCTGGAAGAAAATGACCAAGCCAACAAATGTGCAAAGGAGGTGGATACCAATCTCTCACTTTTGGTCAGCTACGAGAAGATGCCTCTGAAGTCAAAATGGAGGAATGGGAGATCTGTCGATGGAGAAGGCACAAAAAATATTTTCCCACCGATAAAATTTTCATACAGACAATTTGTGTTATTTGTCTACGGAGCATTGGAGAAAAAATGTAACTGTTGTGAATTGATTTGTGCACCGAAATTTAGCATCAAAGTCCTATTTTCTTCAATAAATTGACACTGTATTCATACCTTCTTAGCAAACATTTCTCATACCTTTAAAATGTTATCTGAATTGTAAATTTTATTAAATGCACATTGAAAGCCAAATTGATTTTGCGATAATGTGAGGAGACTAGAAAATCCATCAGAAAGACATACACTGATCAACTTTTATCTTTAGTAGTACGAATGGCCATATTGTTTTTTGAGAGACAGCTTCTTGCATAGTTGGAACCTATCAAGTGTGGCATGGTCATTAAATAAAATTCTCATTGAAAATCTGCTGATCATGAATGATAATTCCTCGCTGTTTTTAACCCTTTCAGGACAGTAAGCGTGATATTGCTCTCTTGCTTTCCCCTCCCAATGAGGTACTGGGAGACTTCACATTCACTCCCTACCTCTGTTCAGGTACTGCAACTGAAGTTTAAAAAAGCAAAGTGTTTCTTAAAATGGTAAACAACAGAATTACATTTTCTAAATTTCTCAATCTCACTGAACTATTGGTAAAAACAATAGCTTAAATTGTTTCTACGAATTCAAATGTAAAAATGAAGAGATACAGTATGATATCACGCTCTCAGTTGCTCATTTGGTGAAAAGAGAGCACTGACCTTCCTGAATGGATAACACTTTCATGTCAAATTAATACAAAATTTGAAATTAAATTATTCGTGTTGCAGATAATGGAAATAGATGAACTAATGGACAATTCTGACCAGGATAGCTGCTCTTCCTCAGATTATGAAGAAGAAAAGGCTTATTTAAATGAAGAAGTTACATGCTTATTTTGTAGCAACATATCAGTGTCTGTACCAAAGTCTATTATTCACGCACAAACTGAACATGACTTCGACCTGTACACAATCAGGGTTTGTACTGTTTCTGAAATATGTAATTTTGTATCTCAAATGTACTGAAACTCATTTTCTGATTTTATTTTTCAAGACATGTCTTTGACTTTTGTGGGTTAAATTTGAATTTTTGATAATTAGCCCAATGTTCAATTATATTCTGTCCTGTGTTGTATATAAGTATTTCCTATGTATCTATGCTTGTTTCCAATGATTATTTGGAAATTGTGAAATGAGGTTTGGTGTGACGTAGGTTTAGAAAAATGTTTCTTTATCGTGCCAACGTTTCAATCTCTATTGAGATCATCTTCAGAGCCTGGGATGTATAAACATTTAAACAATGCTAAAATAAATTAAAAACAAAGATCAAAACGTAGGCATGATAAAGAAAATTAACACTTCCTGCCACCAAGACCAGAATGTCATATGCAAAAGCAATCACTTTACTGTGACCAGGAAATGGAATCTACAGTGTTTCATTACACAACTGTCCAAAAGCTAGGTCTGTAACATGACCCTTGTGGACATCCTCTTGATGGTTGAGCCAGCTTCCTTAACGAGTTTAGGGTGAGGCAGGTGAGTCTGTTAGAAAAGTAGTTCCACGAGAGTTGGGAAAAATTTCTGGGACAGCCTTTCTCCTTTAGACCTTTCATGATACTTGGCCACCATTTAGTGTCAAAAGCTCCCTGTACGTCCAGGGAGATTAGAAGAACTTACCACTTCATTTCAAAATATTCTTGTATGATTTCGGTGGCTGTTGAGTGCACAATGTTGAGGTTTTGGTCTAAACCCAAACAAGAGATTGTTGGAATGGAGGTGGTGCGTAATTCTGTGTATCATTGGCTTTTTGGGCACCTTGACTGGCACTGGTAACTTATAGGTCTAGATTGAGACGGGTACTTTATTGCCTTTTTTATCCCTAGAATAACAGTATTGATTTCTTCCTGCATGATGAAAATACACTTCTTGATAAGCATTCATTGTATATTGTACTTACTGCCATTGGATAATTATAGAATATTTCCATTCTAAGTTCATAATGGCTTGATGTTGGCTAGATCTTGGGTAGGGTGGAATTAAGTTTTCAGTGCTACATCGATATTTCTTCTAAATCAGCTGTTTTGTTATTGTTTTCGTAGGTTTATACAGTAATTTTTCCATACTCTCGGGTCTATGTATTATTAGTTCTCTGGTATCTTCTGCTAGCGTTCACTTTTCCTTAGTGTGTCCAGTTCATTGTTCTGCCAACTTTTAGTTTTACTACATCCAGGTATACTTTTGTTTTTAGCAATGGGGAAACACTTCTCGCATGTGACAATAGCTTTTCCATAAAATGTTTTGACAAATGTCTCTAGGTTGCCTTTTTAGTATTAAAAAAATATGTTTTAGTGATTCGGTAATTTATTTGGAAGATTATACAGCTGTGATTGGTTAGATTTTTATTATTGGGAAAGATTCCATACATCAACAAAGGATATCACATTGTTGTTGCTTTTGCCTCTGCTTTTTATTATTTATGAATGTAGACGCTTCATTGCATTAATTCATTATAAAAAATGATTTGGAAGCTAAATATTCCTCGTCTGTCATTAATCAGTCTGTCGAACCATGCAGCTGATCTAGCGTTTTAAGTCCATTCCCTTCTAGTAATTTATTACTTGTGGCTGATATAATTTCGTCTAACCCTCAAGTCAGTTTCTATTTTCTCATTGTAAGGAATAAACCGTAAAACACTACTGTTTTAAAAAATAAAAATGAATTTATACCGTGCTAGAATTTTGTTTTAAAGATTCAATCAAAGTATTTGTACTCACTCAAAGTGTTTGTTTTCCTTGTAAATGTGTCATTATTGTGTGTCCTGTAGTACCAGTGAGATAGTATGTTTATATATTTTGGATTTTGAAGGTGCGGGGAAGGAAGTCGGTATAGAAAGACATTTTTGTATATCTTTCCAGGTTAATAAAAATTAAAATAATAAAATTAAAAACATCAATTTCTCACTGGCATGTGACAGACAAGACACATACCTACACTTTGAGTGAGTACAAATACTTTGAATCTTTAAAAAAAAATTAGCATTGTATAAATTCATTTTTTCCACATCCTACATGTATTTGTAAAATTTAAACAATGTTTATTAATCCCAGGCACAGAAGATGATCTCAATAAAGATCAAAAGGGGGGAGGTGTCGGTGACCACAAGGTTTCGTCCTTGACACGGCACTCATCATTGTAAGGTAAAGGTCCCGGGTTCGAATCCAGCGGCATACTTACAAATGGGCTTTTTGTTTTTTTTCAAAAACACCGGCACCCTGTGGGTTTATATGATCTCTGCTGTTGTGAACCCTTATAAAAAATAAAATAAAAATAAAGATAAAAATGTTGGCACAATAAAGAAAATGTTTTTCTAAAACTGCATTATTATTGATGATGATGATTATTATTATTATTATTATCGATCTATGTGTTTGTTATAATTATTTTTTAATTTGATATATTTTCAGGACAACTTTAACCTAGATTCCTATGGTTATATAAAATTAATTAATTATATCAGGACGGAGAAGCCAGACATTAAAACTATTAAGGAGTGTAAGGAGCCTTGTTGGATGGATGAACGTTATTTAAAACCATTTGACGTCAATGACCCATTTTTATGGTATGGTAAGTGGTAGAATAGTTATTTTAATTAATTTATCATTTTTTATGCAAAGTATGGTTAAGTATTAGTGTCATGACGGAACTCGAACCCACAACGTCCAGATCAGTACCCCAGCGCTTCTACCACTTGAGCTATCATGACGCTATCGAGGAGTTCCAATCCGGGTTCGACTCACTCTCATGGTACATCGTTCAACTCAATCATTTGACACTCTTACGACCTTACAGCCACAACCAATATCTCAAATATCTGGAACACTTTGTCAAGAAGGCTTTTTATCAGATCCCAATGCTTTATTAAGCCCTCACATGTGTGTCACTCAGACCTATGCTTTTCCTCTCCTAGGAGTAGGAATCTCAACCTGTATAGGCCTTCACACAAACAGAGGAAGATGTTCCTGGTGTTTCTTCTTCTTGCACAGGCTTGTTTCTGCTTTCTTGAGTCTGTACATACATACATACCTTCTGGAGTCTGCAGTTCAATCAGCATTCTTATTCTAGTCCTACACATCCTAGGTTTAGTAATTCTGCAATTGTTTCTATGAAGTTTAATAAAATTCTTCACACGTGTCCTGAAGTACAATCCATTTGAATCAACGACGTATTCAGTATTGTAAATACACATTTGTTAACCTTGTGGATTATTAATAATAGTTTTCAAGCCCTGAAAGAAGCGAGGAGGGGATATATTCATTGAATGCTTGATGAAGGATCTGAATGTTTCAGTTTTCTTTCAAATTGGCCTTATGTCTTGATTTTAGTAGAAAAGTTATGGAACAGACTTCTAAAACAAGTTATATATTTACCCCATCATTGATGTTCTGTGTTTAATTTAAGGAATTATAATTGATTTACCAAATATATTGTCTTCACAGTTTCCTTGTGTGAAAATATATTTTCTTTGGTAGTTGATCAGCCCTCTCAGTTTAAATGTTTTTTTCCTAAGGTAGATTGGGGATGAGGCCAGGAAGACAGAAACAAACAACATTTATTTTCTTGTCAAGCTTTCGGCAGAATATATCACCTTCATCAGGACTTTGAAAAAATCTTTATACTAAATGAACAGGTACATGTGTGGATAGCGGATAGCCGGTGTAACCAATAACTCGACAAGATAATAAATGTTGTTTCTGTCTTCCTGGCCTCATCCCCAATCTACCTTTGGAAAGAAAAAACATATTGAAAATATAATTTTTAAAAAGTAACAGTAATGAGTAAACTGAAACTGTGAAATTAAATAAAGTGGTAACTAACCCTGTATACAAGATGATCATTGCCATTTATTGTAAATTTAATATTATTCAGGTGCTATATTTAACGAAGCACAAGTACCAGTAATTAGAATTTAAGTAAACGATTGAAAGATTGTTTTATTTTTTTATAATATATATGATAGAATGATAATGTATTATGTATATACATTACATATACTTGTTTGTAGATTTACCTACTGTTGGTATGACAGAGTATGGCCCTGAACCGAAGTATATAAATTCAGAGGATGGTAAAATTACTTTGGCCCAAAGCCATTTTAATGAACTTCAAAGTAGAATTCATTCGTTGTCTGAAAAAGTAAGTTGTACACCACATGATCATTATATATTATCGTTGAACTGGCAGTGAGTCCGTTTAAAATCGTAGGTTTTTGATGGACCCAGTGCTGGTTCAACATCACTCGCAGACAAACACCCACCATCGACAGTACTTTATTATTGGTTAATTAATATTTAATATCCTACTTAACTTTGTTTTACCTAGTATTTAAAAAAAAAAAAATTTGATTGCCTTGAAGGTAAAAGAAAAAGATGACCAGATAGAAGCGTTAAGAATGCTACTTACAGTTACTGATTCACCAAAAAAACAATCTTCCCATTCTCAAAATACTGAGGACGAATCTTATTTTAATTCATACTCAGGGTCATTCATTCACAACGAAATGTTGCAGGTTAGTGAAATAACATATTCAGTGTATAATGGGAAATATTTAGAGAAAAAAATTAAAGTTAACTGTTCTTTAAGGATCAACCAAGGATGGTTGCCTTCAAAGATGTGTTCGAGAAGAACAAAGAGTTCTTTAAGGATAAGACTGTTCTTGACGTTGGTTGTGGTACTGGAATCCTTGCAATGTTTGCTGCAACAGCAGGTGCAAAAGAGGTGGTTGGGATTGACGAATCAGATATTCTTTATCAAGCTTTTGACATTCTTAGGTATGGAAAAATTTTGCCATCTTAAGTGAAATTTTTTGATAATTAAATGTTTTATCTGAACATAATTTTTATTGCAAAAAATTATAATTTTCATTTAATTATTAAATAAAGTTACTTTGTATGTTTTCGTTTATAAGGATGGGTAAAAAACAGAACTTTTCAACTTTTTAAAATGTTTATTGAATTTATGTTTCTTTATGTCTTCCAATATTAGTAACTCATATTGAATATACAGAACTGTTTTTCCATTCTCTGAATGAATATGATGCTGAAGTAGTGAAAAATTCTAAATTAGTGATATATTGGTGGTTTCTGATTATTTTGTTCTGCCCGTCCTTTCTGTTTTGGTATGTCACATTGACCGAGCACAGCAGAAGGCAAGAAGCTGAAACGCTTCTGTCAGAATAAAACAGTGAGAATAAGAAGACCAAAGTATAAATAAATAATTTGTTGTAAAAATTAAATATAACAATGAAACACTTTTCTTTACTTGCCCATACATTGTTCTAAAATTTAAAAAGGTTATTAATTTTTATTATACATACTTTGTTCATATTAGACGTGTTCATTTATGAATAATGCATATTTATTTTTTAATGTTAGTATCGAAGGCATATTTAGAAAGTATTATGAGCTAAAAACTATTACTGCTTATAAAGGGCAGGTTTCAATAAATTCATATGCAATATTTATTGCATTTTTTATTTATTTCATCTTAATTAAATTATCGTTGGTTAAAAACTTACATAATAGTTTAACCTCTCACATGATCAGCACAAATGCTGAAACATCACCTTCATTTAGTACTAATAGAAACTAAGAAGGAAAAATTAAAATCTTTTTTTTCTGCTTTCAGAGAAAATGATTTGCATAATGTTGTTAAATTAATAAAAGGCAAACTAGAAACGCAAGAACTCCCCATTCAAAAATTTGATGTGATAATATCCGAGTGGATGGGGTATTTTTTGTTATTTGAAGGCATGCTAGATTCTGTAATTTACGCTAGAGAAACATACTTAGCCCCAGGAGGGTTGATGTTACCTAGTCAAGCCAGTATTCATCTTAGTGGAATATGTGATTTAGGTATGTAGGAAATATCCTTAATAAACATATTGGGAATTTATTTGAAAATGTTATTTACATTTTATTAATTTTAGAACGGCATAATTGTATGATATCATTTTGGGATAATGTGAGCGGTTTCAAAATGTCATGTATGAAGACGTTATCGGTCCAAGAACCTTTCGTTGAATTGGTGAAAAGTGAAAATATCATAACTGACATTCATACTGTATACACTTTGGACATATCAACTTGTACATCAGAGGATATGAATTTCTCAACGGATTTTGAATTGACAATAAATCAGAGTTCGACGTTAACAGCTCTTGTCGGTTCGTTTGATGTAGATTTCAATTTACCTTATTCAGTGACACTTTCAACATCGCCAATGGCACCACGAACACATTGGCAACAAACTGTTTTCTACATCAAGAATCCTATCTCTGTGATTGCTGGTATGTATTTTACATTTATTAACTTTTTTTTATAATAGGGTGTAGATATAATTCCAAATAGTGCAATCTGGAACTGTGATTACCTAGGAAATTATAAATCTGATTTATTTAATCAATAATGTCATAAAACTAGTTACAAGTGTAAAGATCTTGATACTAGTTCCAAAAAGTTAATCATGGACAGTAATATTATGTGTAAACAAATAAGGGAACAAAACTTATTGGTTTATTTATATTTGTTTACTTTTTGTTTTTGACTCTGAAAATCTTTCTTAATTTTAAGGAAGTTATTCAGGTATCGTGAGATGTATCTTATGTATTTCCTTTATCGTGCCAACGTTTCGATCTTTTATTGAGCCCTTAAATGATCTCAATAAAAGATCGAAACGTTGGCACGATAAAGAAAATAGTTTTCTGATACCTACATCACACCAGACCACATCTCACGATATCTGAATAATTGTCGATTAACGGTCACTAATCTCTACACATTGTAAGTAAGGTTTTTTTGTAATAAAATATTTATTACCATTTGTGATATACATTTTATAATTTTATGGATTATCATAAATATTTACAATACATTATGTCATGAGGGAAGTTAGCGATCATTGATTTTCTCCCAACTTTACACAATGGCTAGCCCTTGGTGAGGAAGTCCCAGGGCCATCTCCACTTTAGTTGCTTTAAGGATGGATTATGTTGGATATGGATTGGGCTAGTTGGTTGGGGTGAGTGGAGAGTTACTGTGTTACTTGAACGTTTGTTGGTAATTAATTTATTTACAAATGATATTTTAAGGTCGTAGATGAGGGTGGTATTGGAGATGTTATATATTATGCAGGGTGGGCAACCAAGACCCAAGGGGTTAAATGCCTGCGTAGATTTGTACCCTATCCCAAAAGGACCCGGGACTTGGTCGATTCATGTGTCCTGCATAAACCTCTTGGACCTGTTCACAAACCCCAAAATTTGGGACCATTTTATCTTGAGTAGTGATTTGGTGATTTCAAATCTAGACTCTAGATGTGAAGACCTATCACACTCTTCTTTTATTTCACAAAAATGGCAAAAGAGATCTGGTAGAATACCCATTGCAGAGAGGTGTCTTCTCAGTGGGCAGTGGCCCGTCAGGATACCTATCAGCCTCCTAATTCCCTTCCTTGAGATAGAGAAAAGCCATTTTGATTCTGCTGGTATGATCTCCTTAACAAACTACTTCGATTGCCTGTGTCCAGGGGACAGATTCCATTACTTAAGGAATTGTTTCATACCCCAGTTTTTGATACTCTCTTTCGCTGTGCTCATAGAGTGAGGTTACATCGGTTGTGGACAGACAAACGCCACGGTGTACTTTATGTGGTGGTATCCAAATAAGGGTTACCTTGTTCTCAAACCTGGAACAGATCCTATTGATAAGATTTACAGTTTCTTCCATCAGTCGTAAGGTTGACAAATCTTTTTGTAATGACCTAAGACTGGCCTGACTGTCGGAAAAAATTCTAATATCTTTTCCCTGGATTTTATTATCCATAAGTGTGTTCTACAGCAAACATTTGCCCAGATCTCTGCCTGAAAAACGGAGATTTTATTACCAAGAGGGGAGGAGATGCTGATCTCTAAGTTAGGTATATGTATTCCAGCACCGCTTCCTTTACCTTTGATAAGTGAACCATCAGTAAAACAGTCATATCTTACAATGGCCATCATTGGTGCTATAGTTATATCACATGGAGTAACTTCCTGGAAGTACTTTTTCTCTGAAGGAGTTTTAACCTTTTTATCACTAACGCTTAAAAGTTGGCCGTTGACCTTACCCAATAATTGTAGGATTTTCGAGTGACCTATGTTGTTTCCCTTACGGTTCCAACTGCCTTTGCTAATTAATCTATAGCAGTTGATTAGTGCTCTGACCTTAGCCAGCCTCTATGTGTACAGGTGGAGTTTTGTTTACAATCTCAAGTGCGAGAGTGGGTTTAGTGGTATTGGAGATATAGTAGGGAGGGTTGACTATTATTCCAAGGACTTAGAGATTGGAATGGCTGAATTTGCTGGATATTGGTAGGTGTAGTGGTTCTAGTCCAAATGTCCTGATCTGTTTCATTAGTGTTTTATAGTGTATTTTTTTTTCCGATGTTTTAGCTTTCTGCCATATAATTCATAGAGACGTCTGAAGTGTCTGTTTAGTTTTGTCTTTTTATTTGTATTTACCAGTTCCAGGTTAAGCTTTTGTCAAGATAGAGCCGAAGGTAGCGTACACAGTCAGTTTTAGGAATGCAATGTCGTTGAGGAATATTGTGTGAGGTTTTTTTCTTCCAAGGGAACTGTAACATTCATTTTTGTTAATTTATATCTGCCAAAGTTTACTCCAGTCGGCAAAGTGAGTTAATACATTTTTATCAACAAAAAAGTTTCCTGTGAAAGGTGGTGTAAAATGTTTTGCAACAAACTGATTGCAATACGTCATACAAAAGAAATCAGTTTTTTTGATAGATCACTAAACTTTTAGATCTTTTCTCTTTGATTATCACTTAATCTAGTAAAATTGGTGAATATTAACAAAGAGAAAGAATGTGTTACTGTATAGACAAATTGCTCACACGTGAATTGAGACGTAAAATGTATTCAAAGTATAAAAGTAATAATAATCACAAAGTTACTTCTTTTTTTTTTTCAGGTCAAAAACTGAAGTGTCGCATATTATGTAAGAAAAGAGCAGCAAATGCAAGATCATTTAACATTACAATTACCATTGAAGGGAAATCGCAAACGTACTTATTATTTTGAATGAAACAAAGTGTTATTGTTTAATAGAAAAAAAAAATGAGCGAAATAAGGTAAATTGAACAAACTAGAGTACGTTAATGGTCTTTCTCACATGCTTCTTCATTTGTCTTTCAAGTTGTATATGTTAATTTTTTTCTGAGACTGATGTACATGGTAGCAGATTGATTTGTTTAATACCTTGATGATAATATAAACATATTAATTAAGAAAATAAGTTAATATGTCTATGAGGCAAATCAAATAATTAAAAATTGCTACGGGACCATATGGTATTTTTAATTGGGTCTCTTGTTATAATCTGTTAGTATCTATCAAAGTTAGAAATTAATGCTTAGAACAATCTTTTTCTTTAATCCAAAAGTGCTTTAGCTATTATTTTCCTAAAACTAGTTTTAAAATGACTCACTTAGAAATTAAAAGTACACAAACAGAAATTTCATAGGTATATATATTAGTTATTTTACAAAATCTCCTCTCTAAATATTTATTATTTTTTTGCATTTTTTTTGTTTTGTTTTTATTCTTGAGAGGGAGAGAAAGGAAAAATGTTATTTATTATTTGGTGAGTTCATTTGTTTGTTAAAATCTTTACCACTTCAAATTAAATGTTAATTTATTAGTAAATCTTTTAAATGACGATCGAATGTTAATTTATATAATTTTTTCCCCTTGTAGCAATTAAAAAAATAAAGCTTGATACGTTGAATGTAAAATATTTTTAAAAAATGTAATTGTTTAATACAAGATGCAATAATAAGCTTTATTTTTAAAAATGTTTTGTCCTACTACTTTTTTTGTTTGCCTAATGTTTATAAGAATAAATATACAGCAACTTTCTTATATTTTTGTATATGCACAAATGAATTTTAGTAGGTAAGTACGGAAAGAAAGTAGTTTTTACTTCTTTTTCTGAAAGGAATTTTTGATTTGTCTGTGGTCACTTGTTAAGATTTACAAAAAACAAATTATTAAAACTTTAGGGAAATTAGGCTCGCAAATTTTATTTCATCATGTAAAATAATTTCATTAAATTCATTTAAATGAACTGCAACACATAAATTGTTAAGTGATAATTGTAATAGGATTTTTTTTATGATAAAGAGTATTTTATTATTCATACCAAAATATGCTAGGGCAAGTCAGCAAACAATTACCGCAGAACATTCCCATTTTACTCTTCTGTAGACATATATTTTTTGTAAATATAAGAATATTTACAACTTTGTTGTTTTTCTAATTTATGTCCTGGTCCTATACAATTAAGATGTTAGATGTCATATTCGTTATTGTATCCCTTGTTCTGTACTGACAGCATACCAGTCCTAGTTCTTCAATAAATTTAATTGATAGACCCAATTTCAATTGTATCAAGCACTTCCTACAATAATGAAGCACCACAGTTTGTTAGTAGGTGTATCGTGTCTCCTCTGCTTCTTTTGAGAATCTGCACAGGTGCCCCTTCAGTCTGTATTGCCCTGTCAGTATACAAAGTTTTTCCTGCTTTCTTATACATTCTGTTGTTTCTTTCCTCCCAAAATTTACTAAAATTGTCATGAATTATTTATCCCCAATTAGGGCCATATCATTTTCATTTTGTGTATTTGTCTAAGACATTAGACAGGATAGAATGTGAATCCGTATGCCACAGAAGGGCGTAGGACCTATCACTGATATAGCAGCCTAGCAGCCCCCTTCCTTGCAATGGAGTCCTCTCACTCTCTCTCTCTCTCTCTCTCTCTCTCTCTCTCTCTCTCTCTCTCCCCCCTTCCTCCCTCCCTCCCTCCCTCTCCCTCTCTCCTTCCGCTCGTGTCCATACATTCCTTCATGTCCTGGGACCCAACAAAGAGCTAACTTTATTTTGCCTACCTAATTTGGTTGTTACTTAAGTTTAGTTTTGCAATTTAGCAGCATATTTGAGCTTAGTGCTTTGATGGCTGTTTGGCTATCTGAATGATATCTGTATTCTTATTTTTGTATCATTTGTTCAAACTGGGCTAAGTACTACATCAATCAATTGCATGGACTTCAGCCTGGAAGATAGATTCTGGTGTATTTTCCCATGGGTTCTCAGTTTAGGTTCCAGGACTGAACACTTTCTTTTATTCTAGATGCTTCAAGGGAGGAGTCTTTCCTTTTTTCCATTCTTTTTTGGTACGTATTCAAACATCTTGTTTGTGTCTTCCCTTAGTGTCATCAATATCGGATGTTCAAATTATACAATTAGTCAAGTAGTAGTGAATTTAAAATAAAATATTTTCTACATAAACTGGAAGTTAGAAATCCTGAAGTGCACTTGTAGACTTTTTTTTAATACAAATTTTATCCAACTTCTAAAGTTAAGAAACAAGTTCATCGTCCCACAAACTCACTGCAATATTTCAGTCTAATTGACCAGTTTTAATTATTTCAATTAATTATTCTTTTTATGTAAGGTCTTGGTTGAGATAAAAAAAGTTAATGTCATGAGCAGGATTCAAACTCACTACCTTCAGCTGGGTTCAAATCCTGCTCATGATGCTAACTTTTTCATCTCAACCAAGACTATATAAAAAGAGTAGTTAATTAAAACTTCACTATAATTTAAAAGAGACATTCACTAATTATTGTGGTCTGCTTGACTTGAATTAATTAAGGATTTTTAGTTGAGATAAAAAAAAGTCAGTGTCATGAGCGGGATTCGAAACCACGACCTTCAGCTGTATACACCGTTGCTTTACCACTTGAGCTACCATGACTTCGATCCACTCGGACACTAACTTCCTATCTCAATCCTAACCTTTTGAATTTTTCCTCCTTTAGTGGCCCACTGTTTTCTAATCCTTCATTCCTACTTAACAGAATGGTTGTTCAGAGTCCGCCAAGAATCAACCTACTCTGAGTATTTCCTCTGGGAGCAGGAGTACACTAGGACAGCTGCATACATGGACTGATCCTTTACCTCCTCTACACCTCAGATATAGATATACCCTCTGTACCTCCACCATCCAAAGCTGTGCTATCCTCTGATACCGATCCCAAAATTGAGGAGGAGCTCCAGACACATGTCCTGCAAATAGCCGAATAGTGCAAATACTGACATGCTTATCAAGTTAATTGAAATATAACAAGCCATGAGAACATCACGCAGTCTAACAGTAAATAGTGTAAGTTTCAGGGAAGTATTTATCTATCATTATTTATTTATTTTTAAGCTGTTTCATAGGTCTATGAGGTGAAGGGCTGTCCTTTACAGCCCTCAAAAATGTGTTCGCTTTGCAGATTTCTTGTATAACTGAAGTCACTGGATGATGCCTGTATCTTTGTAGTGTTTGATTTGTTAACATACCAAGGAGTACCAAGCTACGAAATCTGTAAAATTTGGTTTTGTGAGATTTGAAAGGAAAAGTGCTTTACATTTTTATGTGCTCATTTCATTCATGTTTCTTGAAAATATGCTGTCTGAGGTATAGGACTGATGGTTTTTCTGGAATTTTAACTATTCAATATTTATCTATTTTATGTTTTAGTGGTCAATTGACCAAGTTACTTCTTTCAATTAGTTATTCTATTATTTATATTATTAGTTATCAGGTCTCAGTTGAGCTAAAAAAGTCAGTGTCATGAGCGGGATTTGAACCCACAACCTTCGGCTAAATACACCGCTGCTATACCACTTGAACTAACGTGACTTCAATCCTCTCAGACACCAACTCTTCATCTCTATTCAGTATGATGATATTTTGTGTTTAACATTTATCTTTTTTATTTTGCATATTTTTGTTCATTGAGTCATTCTATAAGCTTCAATTAAATTAGCTCTTATTTTTAAAACTACTTACTTAGCTCTCCAGTGGCTTTTAAAATTGAATGTAGGGGTGACGGCTGCCTAGTTAAGGCATTGACATGGCGACGCATCACTATAAGGTAAAGGAATTTGAATTCAGGACCACAGGACATTTCTACAAATGGCATTTTTTCAAAAATACTGGCACCCTGAGGGTTCATAGTTAGTAAGTAGTTGCAATAGCTTCAAGCCAAAAGAAAAAAGTATAATAGATGCCGTGTTTACATTCTATTGTAAAGTTTAGTAATAGAAGTTAATTCGATGTAAGTCTCGTGACAATTTGAAATTTTTTAATTTCTTTAAATGAGGGTTTGCAATAGCAGAGACCATATCAATTTTAAGTACCAAAAAAGAATGGGACAAACAGAAAAACAACCTTCTTCTAATACACAGGAGGATCTAGAACACAAGGTTATAGGATTATACGTGATAGGAGAGAACCAAATACTCAGAAGCCATGAGAAAATACACCACTATCTCTCAGGCTTCGGTTCATGCAATTGAAAGATGTACCCGATTCAATCAGAAAGAGGAAGGGTACTAAAACAAGATTATAGCTCTCATGTAAGATCGCCAAGCAGCCGTCAAAGTTCAAGCATCATTAGCTCAAAGAATGCTGAATTGCACAACCAAACTAAACAAATTAGGTATGCAAAATAAAATCAATGAGCACATCAGATAGAAGTATAAAAAGAAAATGAGGTAACATTGGAACTCAGTCACTGGATGCAAACGATCCAAGAACATCATAACTAACTTTTAGAGAAAAGAGGTAACAGAGTACTTTAAAGGAAGCAGGAAAAACTATGAATCCTTAAAGGATTCTTAACATGACATTGCAAACTAAATGGACATCAAGAAGATTGCCATAACCCAATACATGTAGAATCTGCAAAGAAGGCTCAGAACAGGCTAAAACTGTCCTAAAACGATGTGTTAATATCAAACAAGAAAGATCCTTGCTAATAGAGGGGGAAAGATTCGTAGCAATTCTACAAAATTTAAACTTTATAATACATATTTTGCTTCACATGTAACATGTGAAAAGTTGGAGATGGCCACTTTTCAAAATGGCCGATTCATTTATATTCCTAATATGTGTAAATACCAATGCAGTGTATTATATTTGTTTGTTGTTTAAAATTATGTGTATATTGTTTACCCTATAGTTTTGAATGTGACTATTTAAAATAAATGAATAACCTTTTATTTATATATAAAAAGTTAGAACAACAACAACATATAATGCTAAAGGAATACTTGAGAGATAGCTTACCACAAAGAATGTTCTGTGTAATATTAAAAATAAACTGGTTGAGGAATTTATAATGTGAGCCCAGAACTGTCTAGGACATCCTTTATATAGTAAACTAGATCTTGAAAAGAAATAGGCCTAAACAGTAACTCTGCATGTAACATCATCAATAAATTGTTGTGGAGTGCTCTTATGCCTCAATAAGAACATTGGCAATAAGGAGGCTAAGGTGTGCTCATTGTGCAACCTGGAAAGTGGCTATTTCATTTTATTCCTGTATGCCCTGCACTAAGGGAATTTTGGTTTTAATAAAAAGATCCTAAATCCCAAGGTACCAATACACATTTTAAATGGATCAGGTCGGCAGTAGCTGGTAAAATATACAGCAAACAACAGATACTTCCTCGTCACACACTTTAACTATTAAAATGGCCTTATTTATTTGTGCCTTTCTTTTCTTTAATTTGGTATTACAAGTATTATTTGATGCTTACTTTATTATTGTAGATGTACTTTTTTCCTGAGTTATTATCAAGCAATTCAACCCCTCTGATGATCCAAATGACTGGGAGTATTGCCATTCTTCTTGATATTTTTTTTTTATATATATTAACACGAGCGGGATTCGAACCCGCGACCTTCGGGTCAATACGTCGCTGCTCTAACCACTTGAGCTATCTTTTCCTTTATTATTTTTGTAGTAAAGGTAGTTTTAAGATCATTATTGCTCGTGTTGTTTTATGTACCAATATACATTATTGATTGTGATGTTGTTTATTTTATGATTATGTAAAATAATATGCTATTATTATTATTGTGTAACCTTTATTTTCTATTTACAAATGTTAAAAAATTGTAAATAATCTTTGATAAATTATGGTTTTCGGAAGGAAAACTTCAATGACATCACGAGCGGCTAAACGTCAGCGCATGTCGGCCGTTGATTGTCTTGCGAGTTTCGATAGATTTTGGCCGATTTCCGAGAATAAGAGATGAAAATTGTCTGTGGAAAAGCCATGAGAAAACCGGTTTCATCGTTTAGACGTTCAACTGCCAGTCAGCGGGGTCGTCTAAGAGGGCGTCTTTCCCTCGAGGTGGCTTTGAACTTCTGGAGAGGTTGCGCTCTTTGCTTTCGGTTTTGATCAAATCCAGGGTTCGAATGCATTGGTTAGTTTAGTATGCTCGAGAAAATGGCGATGACGGTGGACGGCGGCGGCAAAGAAGAGCTCAAAACCCAGTTCATGACGAGAGAAGGGACTTACAGGCTCATGACCCTCTCGGAATATTCGAGGCCCAACAGAGTAGGCTACACGAATATACAGGGCAGCACCTCTGTCAGGGTATCGTTCGTCACTTTGCCCGATCCGAACGGTAACGGCGACAGGATTTGCTTCAACATCGGACGTGAACTCTACGTTTTTATTTATAAGGGAGTTAAGACGGTGAGTGGAACATTTTATCACCCTCCTCGGCGAGCCCTCGCCCCTTTCCGTTTGCCGGTGGGGGAAAAAACAAGTTGAGGTTAACGTTTCAAATCTGTCGGTACTCGGTTTTTAATCGTTAACTTTTTCCTCGGAGGCTGGACCCTGTTCCTAGGCGCGGCCGGCCTCACTTCCTCAAGTCTTCATTCAACAGGACTCGTTTGAAAAAATACAGACAATAATTTACAACTGTCTTGTTTTATTTTGATAAACAGTCGTTGATAAGAGGCCGATATTCGAGCGAGAGGGAGCGTGTGTGGGAAAGAGAGCGGCAGAAACGGAAAACAAAGATAATATTGTTACTTCCAAAATTATTTACTTGAAAAATTAATTCTGACGTTTATGTTAGATACAATGGTCGATTTACTTTTCCCCCTGTTGATTTTAATATAAACGTTTACTTTGGGTTCGACCGTCCGACGACTGTGGTTTTTACACGTATGCCGGTCTAACGTTAGAGATTCTCTAAAAACAGCCGATTTGATCGTTTCACCTCTTGTTTTAGATGTTGTCCTTGCCAAATCCAAAAAGTTGTAAGGCTCTAAAACTGTTATCTTCGGCATTTAACAATAATTGATTGTATTTATTTTGCAATAAAACCCATTGGAAGGTGACAATTTTTCGAAAGAGGACCGAAAAGTTGTATATTTTAGAAAATATTTTGCCAGTACCATTGCACATTTGCCCTCGCATCTCTTATCACACCTCATTCAAATTATCCAATGAAATGTGGACATTAATTGAAATGTGGCATAGGGAACTGTAAATCACTCCAAAAAATTGTTTACCAAGTAATAATGGCAGTTTGAATATGTACTAAGTAACATGATTATTGTTAAAATTAAATAATGATTAGAAAAAAGTGGTGGGTCATTCATTATCTCACCTCATGTACATTTCACCACTTTACCGTTAATTTGAAAGATGGTATGGTTAACTGTAAAACACCCCAAGTCATAATAAGGATGAATACACACCATGCACAGAGTTGAACCTGTCACTTTTTGCAGTTCATGGGCAATAAGTTTACAATGAATTACCAGCTGGCCTCAAGAATTATCAACTTTAGAGATTGGTAGTTCGGGGTCAGATCTGTCTTCTGTCCAGCCGCCCAATTTTGCTCCAGGTGCTTTCACCAGCTAGGTCATTCTACCTCCAAAGGAATCAGTTTCTAAGCTTATTCACACACTCACATTCTTTCTTATTTTTGTACGATTCATTCAGGATGGTGGAGTATTCGCTATTACTCCATCACCATGACTCAATATTTCACCGTTGTCCCTGTTACACTACCCATTCACTCTCAACTCACACCAGTGGAAGCAAAAGAATACACGTACTAGTATTATATATATATATTAAAACAACCTAAAATTGAAGCAGGGGGACACAGACACTCACTGCCATGCTCAGGCACAATTCTTACGTCAGGTTGCATTCCTACATGCTCTCTATATAGAGCCAAAGAATGGCACCCTTCAATTGAGTGGACATTTCTTTATACGCTGGACATATGTGCAGGCATTGTTCCAAAAGTAAGTTTCCAAGACCCTGGAAGGACTCATTGCATTTATTTAACCATAAATTTGTGTGGAATGGTTTTTTTCTCTCTCCCACCCCCTCCCTCTCGCCCTTACCCTTTCTCTCTCCCTCCTTCCCTCTCTCGCCCTTTCTTTCCTTCTCCCTCTTTTTTCTCACACCCCTCACTTCTCCTCCCACCACACTCTCTACCACTCCCTCCCAACCACTCCCTACCCATCACTTTTTCTCACTGCCAGCCCCCTCACTCTTCCCTTTTCTCTCTCCCTCCCCCTCTCTCTCTTCCTCTCTCAGCAGGCAGAAATTGAGGAAAATTATAGGCATCTATACCAGCTACATTTAAATATCACCTTAGGAAAATGGGCACAGCGGAGACAGAAACATGCCAACTCTGTCAAGAGGAACCAGAAACCTTGGCACATACCATTTGTGTATGTGAAGCATAAGCCTAGTTAACCCTTGAGCCACTTCGGTGAAGCAATTGTCACACGAAAAGAGGTGTGTGAAGTGGCACCAAGAAAAGTGCTTAATCTTACGTGAAAAGGGGCATTTTCCAAGGTATGTTATAATTTATAGGGTTCACAATAGGCCTTTGTAAGGCCACAGTGAAGGAAACGTTATTTTAAAATCCTTAATCAACCTAAAAACCTAAATAAAGGAAAATGATGCATATATTTTGAAACAGACAACCTACTGAAAATAGTAAAATGTCACATACAACAAAAATGCATCTTATTGACAAAACCAGCAATAACAGGCATACCGTGCTGACTGAACAGTTGTTCATCCTACATACCTCAGCTCAGTACTTCGCAATAATTTACATGCTTATCTAGAGGAATTAATAATTGTTTTGCCTTGCTGGTGGTTCTGGGTTTTAGGATTGCCCTTGGAATGTTATTTGAGAATAATTTGAAAAAATATTGTAAAGTAGTCTGTAGGGGGCGTCGGTGGCGGCAAGGTTCAGTGTTTGACACGGCGCTCATCACTGTACGGTAAAGGTCCCGGGTTCGAATGCAGGGCCGCCGACATACTTACAAATGGGATTTTTTTCAAAAACACCGGCATACTGAGGGTTTATATGACCTCTGCTGTTGCGAACCCTCGTAAAAAAAAAAAAAAAAGTAGTCTGTCTCCTCGATCATAGCAACCAATCACTAATAACTATTCAGCTTACACTGAAAACCCTTTTGTATAGCAATAATTAGAGTTTATTTGTTAGTGTGGTGTGTAATACTTTTGATGAGTGGGGCATAAATTAACAACCCGGAATTGTTTTGAGTCTTTTGTCCTAGTTTTTTATGATAGATACTAACATATAAATGATTTCCACCTTGTGTAATGACTGAGCAAATTAAGAAAATATTTGAACGTATAAAAAGCCTAGTTTATGATGCAGTGATGTAATTGTGTTCTTCCAGTTTTTGTGTAATTCTGAATGTCATGATTTTAAATTTGTTTTAGGCTGCTGATTTAACCAAGCCAGTTGATAAAAAAATGTATAAAGGTACTAATCCAACATGCCATGACTTCAACACCGTAAGCATGACAGCCGATTCTGTATCTCTATTAGTCGGTTTCTCTACAGGTCAAGTACAGTTGATCGATCCGATTAAAAAGGAGCTTAGCAAACTATACAATGAAGAGGTATGTTTGAATAATAATTTCATTTTCACAGCTATTCAATGTTACAAGTTAAAAGCCCAATATGTTTTATTTACTACCCATTTGCTTTTCAGGAATTAGCTTAAACTTAAGTGCCATGTCTATGTCTGCTTTTTTCTTTTTTCTTTTTTTTCCAGAGGCTAATAGATAAGAGCAGAGTTACGTGTATTAGATGGGTTCCGGATTCTAGCAATTTATTTTTGGTTTCCCACAGCAGTGGACAACTTTATTTGTACAACGAGGAATTGCCTTGTGGTACATCACCTCCACACTACCAAGTTTTCAAACAAGGAGAAAGTTTCACTGTGCATACTTGTAAAACAAAAAGCACCCGCAACCCCCTTTATCGTTGGGTTATTGGAAACGAAGGGGTCAGCATAAACGAATTTGCTTTCTCACCGTGTGGCACTTATTTAGCAGTTGTATCTCAAGATGGATTTTTACGAGTTTTCTATTATGACACGATGGAATTAGTAGGCAGTGCCAGGAGTTATTTCGGTGGTTTCTTGTGCGTTTGTTGGTCACCAGATTGTAAATACATAGTAGTCGGTGGTGAGGATGATTTAGTGACAGTTTGGAGTTTCCACGAGAGAAGAGTCGTTGCAAGAGGACAAGGTCATCACAGTTGGGTGAGTGTTGTAGCCTTTGATCCGTACACTTCTGCAATAGGAAACATTTCAGAATGGAATGAAAATTCAAATTCAGAGACTAAAGTGGACACTTGTTATAGGTTAGGGTCAGTAGGTCAAGACACTCAGTTGTGTTTGTGGGATATAACAGATGATGTGTTAAGGCAAAAGCCTGCAAATCGGACGAGATCAAGTGCAATCAGTGGCTCTGTCTCATCAAGTTTGAACAATACTCATAAGACTTCCAATGCTATTTTTAACAAAGAAAAAGAAACTAGTGAACCTATCACCAGTTTTACTCAAAGGCTTGGTATCGGCTTTGATAGAAAAGATAATGTGGGCCACAAACGGAGCCTCTCGAAAGGTGCATCCATTCATATATCAAATAATTTTTCTGACGATCCAATGAAATTAATCGGGACCAACAGTTGCCCCCGTTTTGACGAATGTCCCCTAATGGAGCCATTAGTTTGCAAAAAAATCGCCCATGAAAGATTAACAGCACTCGTGTTTAGGGAGGATTGTTTTGTGGCCGCATGTCAGGACGGTTATGTTTATACATGGGCACGGCCTGGTAAAATGGTCAGTGATAGTGAATTTGTCACATTTTCCTAATACAAAATAATCAATGTAAATATAACTTTCCAGCTTTGGAAATTCCTTAATGTTAAATACAATAGGGAAACAAAAGTGAAAAATACTGCACAGCAGAAACTGCAATGTGTAGTATAATTTTGTACCTGAACATAGCCAACCAAAAAACTTAAAGGATATATTTATAAATAAATAGGTAATAATTTTAAAAAGTAAACATTAAAAGTCGGGATCTAAAAAAATAATATTGATTTACTACAAAATCAGTTGTAATTGGCTGGTTTGTAAAAAAATGTATTACTTTATCAGTTAGGTTTTAATTTAATCAGTTGACGAAATCCAATATAATTGGAGATCTAAACATACCATGCATATTGATTGTTGTAAATTACTTATGTTAAGTATTTAATTAATTTTTCTCTTCATAGTCATTGTCATTATTAAAATATTAAGTATTAACAATGGTCATTCAAGCGAGGATAAACATTTATCAAATGGTGTTTTCAAATCATCCAAGTCATAATTCAATAGAATAAAAACTCTTGTGAAGTGTTTTGACAAATATTTCCATTTTTATTCTATGGAAATAAAAATTACAATATGCTTGGTAATAGAAACATTTCATTGTGTTCACATTGGTGCAACTGATAATACAGTTGTAACTTCCACTTTATCACCGTCATATAATAAGTCCCTTGTACTTATTTATATTGTTAATTATAGAAAAGGAAAATGTTAAACCAAAATTTCTGTGGACCAAATGACGACATTCGGCATTCAACATTTGAAAAATGTGTACTTGTCTAACAACATTGACCATTGCAAAAAGGAAAATAACCAAAATAAGAGTTACAATATTAATACGAGTCATTTATTGAACAGTTTTCACTCTAATATATATTTTGGTTATACTATTTTTCCTTTTATCGATCTTAAACAACTGAGCTGATTATATTTGGAAATATATGAATTTATGATGGAGGAGTTTATTTCATTTTTTATGTTGAAAGTTTATCTACTTAGGTGGAAAAAACTTCTTTTTTTTTTAAACAAAATATACAAAACTGACCTAACTCCATTGTAATTTTATTGTATCTCTTTTACTTTAATTAACATAAATACATAATTTAATTTGAATTTTAGTACATATATAAAAAAGTTTACAAACATTTCTATATTTGTATTTGGGCACTAACGTACATAGTTAAAATTTAATTATTACGTGTTTTTTTGGTTCCCAATAAAACTATAGAACTGTGATATTAAAGAAATTATGTAACCTGCATTTGAAATTGTTGTAATGATCAAATGAGGATGTTTTGTCATTATAATTTATTAAATTTAAGCATTATTTCTTGCTTGTGTTGCCCACATTTTGATCCAGTTTAATCTGTACTTCTGTGTTTATATTGTATACAACATAGTAAAGTCAAGTGTATGGTGCAGGCTGATGAACATTCCAAAGTTTATTGTATCGAGGTATTAGGTTTCCAATTTTCACAACTTCTGATTGTATTCTTCATTTTGTCTTTGTTAATCTGTCTGTTTCACACATTCATACAAGCTTGTAGGATTTTTTAAAAAATGTTTTATCCCAATATTTTAACAGTTTTATTTTACTTGTTACACATCATTCAATATGATCACAGATCCAATTTGTATTGTTTAAATTAAATTTAATTGTGTTATTTCAAACTGCATGCTCGATAGACTGAATATCTTTAAAATACTGATTTTACTAAGATTCGCATGCAGTTCTTTAATCCATAGTTTTAGTTATAACATTGAATTGTTTTTCTTTTACAATATTTAAAAAAAAAATAATCATCGAAAGAGTATTTAATGCTAAAATTTGTAACATTGTTAAATCATTTTCAAGTATATTTATTGACAACAGAAGCATAATTACTTGAAATGTCTTTGTGCTCTTTGATTAAAATCCGATAAATTCAAACTTAATTAAATTTCTGTTATACCCATTGTATTTGAAATAAATAACAGTTGTTTTATTTTCTTATATAACGTCTATCCATTCTCATGATGATCCAGATGCCTTGTTGCTCACATTTTTTCTTCTTCCTTTTTTCAATTTTAAAATTGTGATATATTTTGTTATAGTTTAATATTTTCTCATCATTTGAATTGATGCAGTCAGGTGTTGTAACTCGTTTCTTATTTAAAGGTGGTCAATATGACTCTAATGTTACGCTTATAGAAAGTCTAATTTTCCTTTATTCTTTCATTGTATTTGTTTGTGCTACATCATTCATTTGTTATTGTTTTAATTTGCCAGTTATATTTTTTAATTTAAGCAGTTATTTAAAAGAATGAGTATTTTGACATTACATATATCAAATTGAGTTCAATTTTTAATTTACATTTCTATAAACTCTTTTTAAAAAATTCTTTTTATTTGTTTTTGTTTGTACATATGAATGAACAATAAAATTGTTTAAATAGATAGATTTATTATAAATCATATTTTTTTAATTCATAATAGCCTCATACCGATAAATAAATTATTAATGAGTGCATTCGTTTTATTTGTTCACCTCATTCCATTTTATTCAGTATTTTATTTTTGCTTTTTAATTGTTTGCTATTAATTTTTTCTCTATGTACATTACACGATAATTTCTGTTGAAACACCTCTTGAAAAATGTGCATCGAGTTCAACGCGCACTGAGTGTCTGCCCAAAAGTGTCTTGACTTGAAAATATTCTTGTTTATACCTTAAACCGAACACTTTTTAAAATTAAACAAATACGATTGTAACATTTGAATTAACTTAAATCTTGAAAGCACATAACTTGAAATTTAGAGAAATATTTTTCACAAATCCAATTTAATTAGATATTAAATTCCAAGAAATGTGTGATTTTTTTCCTTTCAAATAAGATTGGGATTTAGTGTCATTTTTATACTATAAATCTAATTACTCATTTTTAATGGTCGGCCATTAAATTGAGAAACAATCGTGCACAGTTCTACAAAAAAGTCATTTTCTATTTAAGTTTCCATTGTAATTTTCTCTTTGTGGAATTGCATTATTGCTTTGATTGACCTCCTCACTTCTAAATAAAAAAAAGTAATATTAAAGAAAATAGCTGTAAAACAATGAAGAGTCAATGGGCAATAAAGGAATTCGTTTGTGCATTGTAATATTCCAGTGTTACAGAAAAATGAATATCACAATTAGCATGTCACATAATAAAAATTCTAAACATTTTAAATAAATGTAAATGTAAATAGGTATATAATCGACAGACGGCCACAGCCATTGTCATTCATGCTTTGTAAACTATATATCATTACCAATTTTATTTATTTTCCAATAAACCATCTTTAAAAAAAAATAGGTATATAAAAAACTGAAGTTTTGGAAGAGTAGTGATTTTGAAAATTCTCTATCGTATAGTCATTCCATAAAGTGCTCTTTATGAAAGTAATGCTAGATGTTATTATTTTGAGATGTAAGCAGTTGTAGTGTAATTTTTTTTTTTTTATAGTAATTTATGTAAATTATTTTTTAAGACTAAAAATTGTGTAAAATTAGAATTGTTCTGTTAATTTTATTTGGTTTACTTATTATTGTGACGATATGTTCACTTAAAAATTGTCTTAGTGATGACATTTTAAAAAAATATTAACAATGTTTGAATCCAGACTGATGTAAAAAGTTAACTTTGATCCTTTTGAATCGTATGATGCGTAACAATGTAAAATCTTTTCACAATTTATGTGACTTGTTATTTTTGACAGAATCTAAGATGGTTTTCTCAATATGAAATTGCACATGAACATGTTTCAATTGTGTGGATTGTAAGGGCTTAATGTTTAGACTATCTGGTTTTAAATAAAAAGTTCTCCTGCGGTTAATATAAAATACACTTTTTTTTTTTTCAATAATGTTTTTATTTTGAAAAATCATGCAGAGTTTATTATTTAAAAAGTATATAACATGTGTAACTCCAAAAAAAAAAAATTTTTTTTTTCTATATTTATATTAATTTTCGACATGCTTCAGTATTTTTTAAATATCAAATTGGCACTGCCTTAGATATAAGTTTGCAATAATCATTTAGCATACGATTTGTACCATCTTATTATCATTGTTAAAACGTTGCTGCTGTGGCAAGAAATTCACTAACCATTTTAGCTTTTAATTGAATCCGGAAAATAACGTAGCTCGCTAGGCATTATAATACTCGAGTCCCTCGTGTGATTAATAGTCAAATCGACTTGATTGACGAACCATAAGTGTATGTTATGTTAATAGTAGAGTCAACAATTGTAGCATTGAACAATTTGAAGACAATAGCTTTATTATTGTTTGCGAATGTTGAAGGTTTATTGGTGATGAAAAGGTTGATTAGCTCATGTTAAGGTAGAATTTGTTTATAACAATATTTAACATTTGAAATCAGATTAATACACCTTGATGTAATTATCCCTTTAAAAATATTGCATTACTTAATTCTTTTTTATAAAAAGAAAAAAAATGTATATACCTATATTTTTATTGAAAATTCCATCCTATAAACTTATCATTTTTTTAGCAATAAAACACATCTCTATAATAGAAGAACAAGGTCGATAGATTATCTGTCATATATATATTTTTATTTTATTTTTTAACTTCCATTTTTTGGTTTATTCAGTTGATGTTTTGTAACGTTCCAAACAAAAAAGACAATAATGTAAATACAAATGTAAAAATATACATTCAATAAGCTGTAGAAGGAATTCTGTAAATAGTGCCATCTCTTGGAGAGAAAAAAAAAAAGAGTAAAGAATGTTAAAACAATATGTGCGCATCAGACTTGATCATTCCTGCATGTCTAGAACCAAATGAAATTCATGCACTACAGTGTTAAAAAAAAACGTTCAGATTGACGACCAATGCTTCACTATCCAGTACATGTTTTCTTTTCTTTTTTCCCGTCTTATTTTATATACTGGCATAATTTTTGAATAACGAAACTAAGAATCCCTTTAAAAACAGAGCGTCGGGTTATAAACAGATTCTACTGAATTTCACATACTTCAAAGACAATTTACGCTCATATCGTACTTTAAGTGAAACGTTTCCAAGTTTGTGTACGAATGATGGCCACGATATATGTATTGTATTGATATCCGATTTAATGTGAAACTTGAATCTTAGCCGTTGGTTGTATTTTTGACATGATGCTCACAAAGTATTGTCTAGTTTTAGAATTAAGCCAAAAATGTTACAAAAAGAAAACAATTGATATTAATGGCTAGTGAATACAATTTACAAAAATTACATCAGGTTATTATTTACTTGTATGGTAAACTCATATTGGGAATTTAATGTTCTAACATTGACATTAATTAGAATAACAAGTAATGTAACAGTGTAGAAATTAAGTAGAGGATTTTTCCATACTTACCATCAAAATATTTATTATATAAATATATATTACATATAATGAAATAAAATTCAAATCTATGTTACAAAAAGTGCCATGTGATAAGTAATAAAAAATAAAATGACTTGTATATATGTACATAATTATCAGCATTTTGTCCCACAAATGCTCTCTTCGTTAGAAATATTACAATGTGTTCGACTAACTTTTGAACAGATATCAGTCCACGCCGTATTAAGATGAAAGATTAATAATAAACTGCAAGGTGATCTGTGTCTCACAAATAAATAAGCCTTGTGATTTGTTATAAAAGGTGCCAGGAAAATTCAATTGATTTATTTTATTTTTTTCTGGCACTAATTATTTGACAGGAATATATTACACTGTAATTAATAGTTCTGGCTTAGGACAATTTTTAGTTTTTTGTCTCTATGGACATATATTTTTTCAACAAGTAAACTATTCATACGTTATTAAAATAAAAACGATTATAAAATGTACTTGTTTTAATTTAAACCAACCATGTACCTCTTCATTCCATTTATGATTGGTAATTTAAGAATTAAATAAATTCGGAGGCAATGACAAACAGTTGAAAGTGAATATTAATTTCTTTAATGAAAAAGTTGAAAAATGATACACTGTGAATCAACTCCGATCAACCTGGTATTTTCCCAGGTTTTGCCTGTTCAGACACATTCAGATTTTTTGATCGTCTCAAATCCAAATTTATAATCAATAAAAATCAAATATAATGGGCAATACACAACACGAGAATTTACCCAACTAATATTTTTTTAAAATGATTTTTGTGGATAAAATTCTGTCACACAAAAAATCATGTAATTTAAAATATACAAAATAATCAGCCCAAAATGAATTAAACTACAGTAAATTCACTAATTTTGTGGTCCGCTTGACCAATTTCTTTTATCTCAATTAAAAACCCTAATTAATTCTTAAACTACAGTGTTTATCACTCAATAAATTATAAATACTTTGAAAAAAAAATCAATGACGACAGAGGTGATGGCATATTTCAATATAACTGGATTGTCAAGATTCCCTGTATAACTATTTTATTTTTTCCATTTAAGATCTAATTAATTTTCCCCAAGTAAATCAATCTGGTATTTTTGACAAGGATGTTTTTTAATTTCTCTTGAAATACAATTCCCGCATCATGGGAGATTTTACCATTTTTTGTTTTATTTTGGAAGTTGAAGTTCCCACTTTCTATACTTTTTTTTCGTGTTTTACTAGGTTGAAAATATGGAAGAGGACTGAATCTGGCTATTTTTTAGTTTCAAACGGAGCCCTCGTTTCTACAACCAAAGGCTTAAAAACCGAACTTAAAAGTTTTGGAAATATGGGCCTCAAAAAAGATGTTAATAATTTCAAGAGAATTCTTTGCAATTGCATAACTATTTGTCCGTAGCAAGTTAACTTAAAATAAAATAAAAAATTTCGATTAATTTTCCCTTTCATGTACCAATTTGTTATTACTTTTTTAAGTAAGAAAAAATGTTTCATATTTCCATTGTTCTTCAAGTATACAGACTAAAATTTGAACCATGGAGGTGTAATTTTGATTTGATCACCTTGTTCGATAGCTAGCAAAAAGTATATGCAATTGAAATCTGGGCTCTTGTTATATCTGTCATAATGGACAAATAATGTCATTTTCAGGCATGGTAGGAACTCTACAAGAAAAGCACACAGACCAACTGCTGTGAATTTATGTCTTGAGACAAATCCAGTAACAATCAGGCAAAGCAGAGATAGAAGCATAACTCTTTCAGCAGGAACCAGAAACAGAAATGTCCTCGAATGTGGCATTCGTATAGGTAATATGACAATTAAAATATAATGTATGCTGATGATATAGTTATCCTACCGGATAGTGCAACTGGTTTAAAAAAAATCAAAGTATTTGAACATAACCATGGACACATTGAAGTCTAAAATCATAGTGTTTAGGAGAGGGGGGAAATATATATGTATACACAGACAATATACAGAGAATATACAAATATTTAATCATATTTACCCCGAGACTCTATTGGACAAAGAAAGCACTTCTCTTGGAAAACTTCAGTGGCTAAATTAGGTCGAAATAACCCATGGTCAGCCTTCTTACTCATTGAAACTATCCCTATTAAAGTCAAGTTTAATATTTTTAAGCTGATAAGTTGGGCTATTCTGTGTGTGTGACCATGACTGTCAAATGGGGCTAATACCAGACGTTCGAAACAATAGAAAAAGTACTTTTTTTAATAAAAAAGTTATTCACATTACAATCTGGTGCACCAAACTATAAATTATATTTAGAGACAAACATGGATTTCATTTAAGCTTCGCTACTATGTTGTGAAAGTTCTGATGTCTCCCGATGCTTGATACTCAAAAATAACATCTTTGATGGCGGTATTAAAGAAAAATATTTCATGGTTCGCATACTGGTAGAATTATTTTTCAGTTCTTATCAATCAGATTAAAAAATATTACTTAGGATGCTGGTCACGTTTCCAAGCATCTACGCGTCTCACTTTTCAACGAGGTACAAATTTCTCCTGCACTGTTCGACCTACATGAAAATAATTTTGATCGTTAACCCTAACAGGTTATTGCATCTCGGATGTTTCCCCAGAGTTGACCTGTTACGGTTTTTGAGTGTCTCAAATTCGCAGCCCTTAATTCGTTACGCTTGGTATGCATGGAACTTATGAGTTAATTAAGGAGTTTAATTTTTGATCTGTATTGTACAACCTCTTTTTCTCTTCTATGTTTTAAGTTTTATTTTCAATTTATTGCCTAGGCTATAACTTTTATCTTACTTTATTGTACCTTACTTTATTTTTTCGTTTCTAATTGTTTAACCAACGACCTCTGGCAGACGGATTCAAGATCCTTGTCCCCAAATGCTTAGAAATCACAATTGTCATTTTTCCTTTCAGTTCAAAACATTATTATTATTAAGCGTAAGCCTGGTTATCCCTCGAGACACTTCGGTGAAGCAATTATCACAGCGAATGAGGCACACGAAGAGACACCAAGTAAAGGTGCTTAGTCTTATAGGAAAAAGGGCACTTTCTATGGTATGGTATAGCCATATTTGTTGACATCTATATATTTTCCTTTTAAAAAATACATTTTCTTATTGTAAAATAGCATAAACAAGATTTCAGCGTTAAATATTCTTTCACAAATATTGAATACTTATTCATAAGTGCACTTTCTCATACAAATTAATTATTATTAACAGATGTGACTTTATAGAAATCTAAGCACCATATGCTGTTACAACTGCATAAAATCATAATGATGATAATAATAGTTAAAATGCTAAAGGAAACATCAATTCATCAAGGAACATTACATACTTAAAAAAAATTAAATTAAAAAAAAACAGAGGAACACAAAATTCATTGTTCTCAAAACTATGCATGAATAATTCTTAGTTGTAAAAACCCTAATATGAAGCTCTACATTAATACAGAAAGAAAAATCCAAACGTCAAAACATGTCTAAATAAAATGCAATACAAATCTCTCGAAAAATGAAAGCAATTTTATACACAAAAGAGTTCATATACAATAAAAAGATTTTTAAGGTTGGTATGAACAAAATTTCAATGAACGTTTTCATAACACAAACAAAAAGGGTTTGTAACAGATAAATAAATGCATGTACTCTAAGTTAGACATAATACAAAGAACAATGAATCCTTGTTCTTACATCAAATAATACAATATTTTTTTTTTAAATATGGGATTTACAGCTTATTTCAAATTTCTACAACAATGTTTAAATAATGAAATACAGCAGTGTTAATGCAATAAAAACAATCAATGATATGATTGTATAAATACAGTGAATTCACGGTAAGTAAAAAAATAAATCAATTTATGATTCTATTTATAAAAAGACACAATCATTTGTGTACACATTGTCCACACAACAGCCAGCAATTACAACATAAATAGGATACTATTTTTCTTTCTAACAAATCTTTACTTAAAATATATTCTTAAGTGTATCTATCCTATTTATTAGTAACAATCTGCTAGTTACACTAAAGTTTGTTACTACATCAATCGTTGGTAATATTATCAACTTGCAATGGGAATGTTTAACTTTTAAATGAACTTGCAAGATTTTTTTTTAAGTTTTTCAATGGATGTATTTTATTTTTTCTTGAGTTTAATAGACACTAAGAAGGAATCGTATGCATCAACAGTGTAAACCACATGTATCAGTTGGACAGTATAAATTAGCTTATTAAAACTGTATGTTTCTTGTCAATAAAATTAAATACTCTTGAAAACATTGGAAGCAATCGGAAAATCTTGTTAACAGTTTTAATACAATGTTATTGCCTCAATTTAATAAAAAATAGAAGCACAGAGAATAAATACAAATGATATGATAAAATCAGTGGGAAAAGTCACAAAGCAATACTGGATCAAACAATTTTGGATTAAAAGGATAAAGTAATTTTATCCTCTTGAGGCAGTAACATAGTAGTAATACAGAAGAGAAAGAAATTTTAAAAAAAGAATACATGTTAAACATGCTAAATGGTTTTGGTCCATTCCAATTTTCCAATGAAAAATATTGACAACATAAAAGTATCTCGTTTAAAATGACAATTTTTTTCTTCAAAACGAAAACATTATGATGTCTATAAATGACAAATGGCCTTCCTTGCCTAAAAATTATATAATTTAATTAAAAGGCTATCACAAAAGTATTCCTCACAAATTTAAGCAGCCTGTAAAAATCAGGTATTCAAATGAAAGGAGAAAAAAAAAGATAAATACAAAATAAATAAAAAAATGGATAGACTATTAAAATAATATTTATAGTGATACTAATTTCCCCGAGTCTGGGCTAGATAAATCCGCACAACCGGAATTGCGTTGCTGAGTTGAACAAGATGGTATTAAGGGCGCAGAAACTGGAGTTAAACCAGTGCCCCCTTCCATGAGGGATTCAAAGTTAAAATGAATTCCAGACGAAGGTGTTGAAATTGGTATCCCATCAGAAGTCATTCCAGAGAAAGACGTAGGACCGACCAGAAGTGTCGTAGGCCTCCTTCCGTTTGATTTCCCAGTACAAAATGTTTCTTTTTTCTCGTTTTCCTCATTCGTTTCATACTTAACGAATGGTTTCACATCTATCGGGGACTCTGAACGTGTCTCTTTGATCCTACAACAAGGTCTGTGGTTTTCTAGAATATACTCCAACTCTTCCTTCTGCATTTTAAGCTGTTGTATTTCATTTTGAAGTCCTTGCTTTTTCTCTTGCAGTCCGTCAGTTTCCTGAAAAAAATATTTCAGGACAATTAATACATGCAAAATGTCTATCTGTGTTCAGATGTTGTAAATGAAATGTAACTTACCAGCATTAATTCATTTGTGTGATCCAATCTGCGTTTTCTGCAACGAGCGGCGGCCAGCTTGTTTCGTTCTCTTCGAACGGCCCTTCTTTCCTCCTCTTCTGGAGAAATCTACAAAAAATGAAACAAGGAAAAGTTGTGAAAAATGAAGATACAAATGTTTCTGTAAAGTACGCGTGTCAAAATATTATTAAGTTCACTTACAGATTTATCCTTGATCGGACGTCTCCCACCGACATTTTTCCTCGTCTGTGACGGGCTTGATGTTTTCAATAGAGACATTGATGATGAAATATCCATTGGAAACTCAGTGACTCTTGTACTACCACCTTGCCAACTTTTTGTATCGACTACACTTACAAAGCCACAATTTTTAGCCTCAGCACCTGTTTAAGAAAACAAAACAATATTTCATTATAGTTAACTATAATTATAACTATAGTTACAGTTAACTAGAGCTTCAGGCGGATTTTACTTTTTTCTTCCACCTTACATTGAAAGGAATCATTTAGCTAATTTACTACATGAAAAAAAAAAACTTGTAATAAGAATTAAAAATTTTAACTGTATACTTCATTCAACTGGTGGTGACCACCATTTGTAGTTACAGTGTTCAAGAATGATCTACGCTTCCATAGCCAATCAGTGTGCAGCAAACCTTCGTATAAGCATGGTACCTGATTACTTCAGACTCATGGACAAGGGGGCAAGTCAATAACACTACACCAGCTCAACAGCAAGAGTACTCAACCCTCATTTCTGAGTCTACTGACTCTACTGTATTTAACCCCTCATGAGGCTAAACTCTTGGTCAATAAAGTATTACTTGAAAGTATAATTAATTACAAACCTGTTGTGGCAGGTCGTTGAACCACAGGTGGTACAAATCGTGCTTGGTTTTGGTGAGGCTCCACTTGACTCTCCATAAAGGCTTGTTCAACATTACGGAGAGTTGTAGGTGTCAAAGTAGCTGTAGTTCGTGTTGGAACACCACTGTTTAATCCCTCAAGCTAAAAGAAAAAAAAATGTAAGAAAACACGATAAAAGGAATTAATACAACAGTAATTAGGAAATAAAACCAGATCAATGAAGGAAAATGATGAAAAACCTGCTGTTTCTGTTTAATTATTTATTATGAGCGTTGAGGTAGTAAAAAATTGAAATTATATGGAGGTAACATATTTTTTACCTTAAGTAATACTTACATAAAATAAAAATTTACGATCAGTGAAACTGATCCAATAAGTATAAATGATTCAAATTATTTTTAAACTGTACACGAGAAAATGTAAATTGTTATTTAAGCTTAAACCTAACAATTAATGGGAGGGAGGAAAAATTGTCAAGTAGTTTTAAAGAAAGTTGTATTTTTATTTTGCCATTGTTTACTTTCAAACAGCATGACCAAAGGCACTGTCTCCTATTTTTAATCTATTTCCCATTTTAACTTTCAATTACTTATTTTTTCCCCTTGCCTAAACCATTGAGGCCACAGACAGCTCTACGAATTTCAATCTTAAATTGGGTAAAAATCAAAAATTACAGCTTAGATGAAGACAGCCTTCATCAACAGTGATATTCATTTTCATTATAAGTATTTTTCTATTATATTCTGAACAGGTTTATATTTAAAAATTATAATTGCTACTGAAAATTATATTTATTGCATCTATCAATAGAATTTCTCATATATAGGTATGAGAATAGAGTGTTTCCCTTAGCACCTTCACTAAAAAATTAAGATTTTTAAACATCTGTTTGTTCTGAAACATTATAGAAACAATATAAAATTCTTGTCGAATTATGTGCCAATTTTTATTACTTCCATTTGTTAAAAATACAACATTGTTTCAGTCTTGATCAAAGTAGACTACCATTCCAAGATGATAAATTGAGATGTCGGCAAAATTGCATTCTGTTAATGTTCTTATTGTTTAAATATTTTTTAACGTTTAAATATAATAATAATTTTTAAATTTTAACAAATTTAGTCTAGAACAATTGAATCGTTAATGATCAATAAAAAACAATGGTGGTCTGATGAGTTTTATCTTCACACCATTAATACAGATTAATAACTGCCGTATTGTTCAAAACACTGTAAAATATTAAAACACTCGCGCTACATTTTAATACCTATATTACTAGAAATTGCAAATAGATAAATATTTGTGATGTTATAATGGAATGAAAGAAAAAATTAATAAATTTGTTTCTTAAAATTGTAACTAGTTGAAAAATAAGTAAAATTTTATTACTCCTTTTATTATTATTATGATGACTCAACTAGGTCAGTGTTTTATCAGATGGTAGTCTTATACATTCTCTGAGTTTAGCAACTGTTATTTTGCCAGTCTTGGTGAGGGTTGATTTAGCATAAGGTACTGTGTCTAGCACTTCTAGAGTTTATCCACTTGTTTTTATTTTTTTCAATCCGTCCTATTATGAAGAATCCTTCCTAAGAATGTGCTTTTGTTATCACAGGAATAGGTTCATGGCCTATAAATGGTCTTGTGCATACTCCTCTTACCAGTGTGTCTGCTTTTTCATTACTCAAATTCCTTTTTTATCCTGATTATTGAGTTTCTCAAAATTTTGGAGATTTTAGGTGGATTCTCTGATTGATGCTTTACTCGTAGCTTGGATATCAGATTTTTGTGAACATGTTTTTATCAGTGTCCTCTTTTTAAGATTTTCTAAGGCAGATGACCATTTTAATCTCCCTTTCCTGGAATTCATTTTCCTTTTTTTGTTTGCACCTTCTTTTCTTCACACTACTCTCCTCCACTTTTTCAAGCAATAGCAAATTATTATTTTCATTTTTTAAAAATTATCTTTCAATTAATTAATAATCTTGTCTATAGTGACCTATTGAACCATGCCAACGCTTCAACGGTGCCTGTTTTTCTATTGCCAAAACTTCCTTTGTGGCCTGGTACCCAAGTATTCAGGTTTTTGCGTTCTGGAAATTTTGAATACATTCACTTCTTATATAATTTGCATAAATAATTTATTCTTTAATTATAAGACACAAATAAGCCAGTGCTTGTCAAAATGTCATTGCAGATTTAACTTTTGAAAATATAATTGAATAATTTGTTTAATATATTTCAAACTGTCATATTTTGATCGTAAACACTACAAAATTACTGTTAAACATTATTTTTTATATTATTAAAAAATCTCGTAAATAAGACTGCTTGTCCATGAAATCAGTGTTCGTGAAAATGGCAATGCACAATTTAAAAAATGTTTGTCGCTTCCATTGCGTAAACCTTGTTATGGTTTTGTTTTTAAAGATTTTCAGTGCTAATTCAAAGAAAAATATTGTTTTAAATCTTTCTAATCGATGGAATGGTTTGTTCCATCAATTTTTCCCAGAACAATAGGTGCAAAATGATTGTCTTATCTTGACAATTAGAAACTGTTCAAATTCGACTTCACCAGACAATAGTATTGTTGTAAATCTGTATTTGTCCAATTTATAAAAGGAAAGGGAGAGTAAAAAACAACCGATGGTGGCACGTTTAGCAGCATAAATTAACACAAACGAAACTACAGAGATAAAAACGTGTTCCAGTTGTTATTGGGGATTTTTGATTAGAACCAGAAGATAATTAAGCGTTAGGTATGGAGTTTATGCGAGGAGAAAGTCGCCGTGACAAAGGGGACAGAGTTGTTTTGTTTTCAAATAGGTAAATAGCTTAGAAATGGAAATAAACTGGGCGTTAAAAACAAGAAATTACGTTTTATCTATTAAACAATTCTCCGTGAAATTGTCCGGGCAGTCCACACCAATAAGTCAATTGAGGTATGAGGTAAAGTTTTCAAGGACATGGGTTGATGTCATCAATCGGAAAATCGTTTCACCTTAGAATCAAAAGCAAATTCCATCTAAACAGATTTTTATGTTTTTTATATTTTTTAAAATTAATTTTAATACATAACGAGGAAGAAAATAGAGACAAAAAAGGCAGAAAAAATACAGATGAAAGGAAGGGGGCGGATTGTACAGTGACGGAACTATAACCTCAAAGGACTCCGATCCGCGACAAATATGATTTTCAAATTCTCTCCGTTCTCGATCGAAATGTGTCCAATTGTAAAAAAATATATATTCTATTTTTCGAGCAATATATAACGAAAAAGTGAGAGACAAAAAACGCTCTACTGTTTACAAATCGGTGGGAGGGGGAAACAGGAAAAATTCGTACCGAGGAGTTCCGCACGGAAAAGTGTACATATCGCTTTTGAAAAAGTCTTTCTCTCTTTTAGTAAATAAAGAAAACAAGAAAATGTCAACTTACTGGATCGACGGTCGACAAATAAGAGCCGATGGATTTCGAGGATATTTTTTCCAATTGTCCGCTTCTGAACATGGCACTGATTGAAGAACGAGCCCGTCTGAAGATTAAACAACAACTTCGATAAGAACGCCGTTGACGGCTGAGCCGGAGTCGAATATTCGGAGGTTGGAAAGTAACTGGAGTTGTGAAAAAGAATGAGTCAGACTTTGTTGGGGAAGCCCGCGGAGGGGAGGGAGACCACGGAAGGTGGAGAAGGGATAGGCGGGAGGGGGAGGGGACGCCCACCACGCTGGCAACTCCATCCCGATGATCTCATCAACTAAGTATTACCTGGAAGGCCTCGATGACGTGTCTTTACTATTAAAACCGTTTTACGTTTTTAGTACTGTTTCCGACTAAAACGCCCGCCCGCTCCGAATTTCAAGAAGCAAATTAAGTATAACGCCTGGCGTTTTTGCCAAATAAGACAAAAAATATGTAATCAGTACTGAATTGCCTGTGTGGCTTAAAATAAAAATGACTTCTTCCCCTGACCGACGTTGTCACAATTTTTCATTAACGAAAACCACAAACGTTTTTCATGAAATTCCATGGCGCAACCACGAGTTAAAATAAGACGATTGTTACAACGAAAAGCTTTTTAGAAGGAATGCAAGAACCCAGTACAAAATAGAAAAGAATGTGGAGAATTTCCGAAAAAGAGAATTGTGAACAGAAGCTTGATCGATCGGTTAATCGGCCGAAAAAGAAACAGCTATACAGGCGGACCGGTAATCAGGGACGGTCTAGCTGAGACGTTGGGATTAAGTCAACAACAAAATTTCTAAAACCAAAGAAAGAATTGTGGACAGATTTGAACGATCGGCTAATTGGCTAAATCGTTTTTTTTTCTTCCGAAAGATCAACAGCGAGGTCAGACGGACCCATGATTATAACGTCATCACAATTTAACACTTTGTTTTGTACTTTGCAGTTTTTGTTGAAATTTACATATGATGAACCGACATTTGGTCCGTCTCACTCGCTCGTTTTGATATTACTCAAACACGTTCGGCTTTGCGCGAACGTGAGTGAGGGGCTAGACGAGATTTAACTAGGCGGACCCAGTGGCCAACACCAATCTTTGACCTCAACAAATATATGTTTGGATTATGGTCCACGAGTCATTTGTCGGTAGTTTTATCGATCCGGGACCACGGCCTGCGGTCCGCCCATTCCCGCTGTGCCTGTCGGAAATTCCGTCGTTTAACACAATTGGCGAAAGACAGGCGACTCGAGCTGATCCTATCTAACTGAAGTTTTTGTCTTCTTTTTAAATAGTTGGACCACAAACAAGTTTAAACCAAATTTGATCGAACCATTATATTATATATCACCAAACTTCAATACAATGAAGTAGGAAAAGTGCCGACACGTGTTTGCCAAAAGATCAAAATCAAGGCAACCCGCGTCGGGGCTCAGAAAGTAAAGCGGTAGTGGGGTCACTACGTACACCTTCACAGTTCGTATACATACTATTTTCAGATCGTTGTAAATTTACAAATTAATACAATTCTAGCTTTTTAAGACGGTTTATTTTAAATTATCAATCGAGGTGGAGAAAGTACTGACACGAAGACCACTGATCCAGGATATTTTTTTTGGCCAGGTGGTTCCAGCGGGTGATGCAATGAAAAAAATTATCAGGTTAACCCAGGTAGAGACGCATTATTAACGTATATATTAACCAATATATGATCGATCCCTTATCGCTATGTTATTCGCGAAAGATATACAGGGCGAGGTTAGACGGAGCTGATTCCACTGTTTACAGTTCAATGTACTTAACTGTTTATCGTTTTAACTATTTTTTTAAGTTAAAATAAGCTGTTGTCTTTTTGGTAGGTACTGTTTATTATTGAAAAATTTTCGGTTTTTCTACTTTAACCTCACGAATAATCCAAAAGTGTGCTTGTTTTCATCAATACGTGATCATCTTCACTGTTTGATCTAGGCAGATCACCATAATTTAAAAAAATGACAAAGGGACGGAGGCAATACCCTTAGATAAACTTAGATAGAGATAGACGCGTATAGCAAGACTGGGCAGAGGCAGACCACACGATCCTCCTTTGATAAACAAACGCATGACATCTTGTCCTCTGCCTCCATGCATTAAGATTAATTGTGGCGGAAAAAAGGTTTAAAAAGCCTCAGAATAAATTTATACTAGATTAAAATGAAACAAAAAAGAATTCTATCTTTTTTAACACAAAGATCCGATAAAGACATAGATAAAGAGGCGATAGTATCATCAATTTAAATCAAATTAGTCACTCTAAGCATGATTATTCGTCTACTAATTAGAGCTTTTTTCGTTGGATCGGCAGTAGGCACAGATCGCTGATCCACTTTCTCAGATAAATATTTTTAATTGTATATAGATTTTTGTACTATCATGTATGTGATATGTGTTATTTACTGAAATGAATGTATTTATTTGTGGTAATGGAGAGCCATATCCCCAGTCACCACGAGGAATATCGAATACTCTGGGATAGTACGAATGTTAACCGGACTATCGCGTATTTATCTTGTTTCTGTGTTGAAAAAAATTAGCACTTTTATTGAACAAAATTGAACATTTTAAAGATAAATTTCATTATTTACTTTACACTTTGCCGAACAGCGGAAGACAAGATTGGAACTCCTTTCAATAATTAGTGCTAACGTATCTTTATGTTTTATAAAAGTGCGTTTTCCACTGCCTGCTTTTTGTTGTTATTGTTGTTGTTGTAATTACATTATTTGCTGTGTTTTTTTTCCCTTTCAAATCCTCTCATTGTCCAACGCACACAGGAATCCAATATACCATCAGCTTTAGTTAAAGAGTTACCAAGATTTAGTTAAAATGTAGGGAAATACTTAAGCATAATATAAACAAACCAAGTTATTTTGAGTTCAATGATAAAATAAAGCAAATAACTACATAAATCCTACTGCCCGTTGGAAAGGATGTAGGAACTATTCTAAATAGAACAATAAAAAAACTGCTTATTTCGATAAAATCATCAGAGTTCTGATATTGCAGGTAAAGCAACTTGGAATGTAACAAACAAGCACCGTGGAAAAACAAAATAAATTGAATAGAATCCCTAACATTTGAGAAAAAAACCCATTTCTGTCCCTTTAGGAATTAGTAGGAATTAGTAATTGTTTAATATCACGAGCTCGGGGGGGGGGGGCAGCCGAGTGGTTAAGGCGTCAGACTCTCGGCTAGTAGACCCTGCGGTCGTGGGTTCGATCCCCAACGTCATCTCTGGAATTTTTCTGACGCCTAAGGGGACCGGTGGGCGCAATTAAAAGAAATTGACACAGCACTCATCAATGGAAGGGGGCGGGATCAATCATTCAATCTCAGCGACCCTGAATCTGATCCCAACCCCCTTGAAAAATGAGTTTCTTCGATGGAAGAACACCGGTACAACGGGGGCTCAAGTTCACTTTGTGTTGCGAGCCCTCCCCCAAAAATATGGAGCCCGGGTATAGTACAATAAGCTGAACAGCTGCAGTGCTCAGGAAGGAACTCCTCCAGACCCTGGTATCCATTGTATCCATCCATCCATCACGAGCTCAAGTAGGTAGATCAGCGGCGTATTGAGCCGAAGGTCGTGGGTTCGAATTTCGCTCGTGACACTAACTTTTTCATCTCAATCAAAAACCTTGAATGAAACGAATAATTAATTGGAATATAAAGAACGTTGAAATTGATGGTACTCCATCAATTAGTAATTCTAAAAAAACGCTATCTTTCTCATCACCCGAAGCAGAAAATATACAAATAAAAAAGTATTCCATGACGGGAACACTAGCCCGCTATTTCTACTGATTCGTCCAGCGAGCCCAAGTGAAACTTTGACCAAAAATTTACCTTTTGGGGTCAACCGTTGCATCGCTTCTGCTTTAGGCACGCCTAAAATCATTCAAACCTTCGACATGAAACATTCCTGATTTAATTATTATTGGATATATTAACGATGGAAGACATGCCTTTACCCTAACTAAACTACAACCACCGACAAGACGGATAATCGTTTAAGGGCATCTTATACTCCTCTAAAGTGGTCATCTTTTCCTACGAACTTAGTGAAATTAACGAAGCTGATTTAAAAGCTGCACTAGCTAGTCAAAGAATCAATGAAATATGCAAAATACATAAAGAAGTTAATGGCCCAAAAATTCTCATTGGTACTGTGATTTTAACCTTTTCAACTTACAACCCAAAATGTAAGGCGGGATATCAATCAAAATTCGACCGTACATTCCAAATCTTGGCGATGCAAAAGATGCCAAATTTGGCATCAGTTTAAGGTTAATTATTATTATTGCTCGTTTGCGCCCTTGGCCAGGTTGGTAAATTCGTCACGTTTTGTACAGTCCAGTTGTGTTATTTCTTACACAGTAAGGCTCTTGGATTAAAACCATGTCATTATTTTTCCTTAGGAACAAACTCAATTTAAATTTAGTGTGGCTGTGCGTGATCTGTAGAGGTTTATTTGTAAAATGTTGTTATTGAATTGGAGAGTTGTAATAGAATTTAGTGACGTCAGGCATTGTTATTTGTAATCTATTTCCTGCTGGAATCGGTGTATACGAGCTGATGGATAACAACGACATTCCTCTCGTAGCAGAATGTTTAGTGCCGACTTTGTTTTGCTTTCGAATTAAAATTGATGCAGTTGATACAATATAATTCAACTTTGTTGCATTGCTTTATATCATGTTTTCACCGTAAGGGTATAAATGAACAAATAAACAAGAATGATCGAGGGGTATGAAGCTAAAAAATTCCAGCTTTACAGGTTAGTTTACCACAAAAGTCTACTGCATGTGAGGATTAAACGATGGAATGTTTCGTACGAAAAACCTAGGAAATCAAAAATAAGAAATTTAGGTGATTTTATAATATTATTGTAGTATTGTATTATTATTACAAAACATGCTTGGGTATGTGCACTGATGAAACAGTAGAGGGTGAGGATACCACATCAACTCGAGCTGGCCAAGTGTTTTAAAATATTCCAGTAAGGAGACCTGACAAGCCTTTAATTTAAATCATAAATATTTTGATATCACCTAGAAAAATAACACACAACTTGCAGAATTAACAGTTTCTTAGATTACGTAAACCCGCACTTGAGACAAGCCGCAGACGCTCTACCATCATTAACGATTCTACGGGCCCGTCGGAGCGTAATGTTTTGAAAAACCAATTTTAATATCGATGACAAGGTAGGTACATTCAACAACCTTCACATCGTGAAGCCACCTGGGCTGGAAGGTAAGATCATATTATGCCTTTGGATGATCTTAAAGGATTCAGTTTGAGTTAGGCCCTTATGGATTGGTAATGAATTCGGATCAGGAAAAAGATCCTCAGTACTGGTTCCACGGCAATACAGATTGGCTCTTGAGGGCTCAATAGGTTAAAACTGCATTCAAGCCAACATATGTCGGTGAAAGCTGTTCAGGATGCAGACTACCCACCTTTATGGCAAAACTATTCTGCAGCAACATGAGTTATCCTTCCCTTCTGCCTTTCTGGTGAAGAAACCCGAAAGTAATGAACTAGAAAGTTGAATTTATCCTTGATCGGGCAAACAGTCCCGATCTCGCTCCTTAGGATTACGACGTATTCTACTATTCGGTTCGCAGCATTCACCTTTAAAAATTCAACGCGGCACCGGAGATGGAGGAGAAGTTTAGATAAAAATAACGGTTCCGGTGAATGTTGAAAACAACTGAAATAAATGCAAAGAAAAAACTTTTGTACCATCGTAGAATGAGAAATTGATTCCAGTTTTTTGTGTTCGGTATGGGCAGTAACACTTATTGTTACAAATTAATTTGTGTTCTTAGTATGTTCCAAAAAACAGAATAACTAAATGGACCAAACATGTAAAATGTTCGATGCAGGAGCACCGCCTCACCTAGTAATTGTTTTTCTTTCGTTTTCCTTTCATTAACAACAAAATGGCAAGATACTGATTCTACCACCGACCTTAACGGCGATTCTGAACATCACACAAATATATGTTAGAAACAGAGGCGAGAGATCTGCGAGGTGTTTAACCTGTAGCTTGATTTTCCCGGACCCCAACCCTGCATTTTTCCATCATTAGACGTCCGAATTGTGAATTTGTTGCAAAGTCTGCAGGTTCGTTTAAACAATTGTCAGCAGTTTGATGGCCCCGGTATCAACGAGGTCAGCCCATTTCCACTAAATGCGTCGAAAAACACACTTAAAACAGGTCGTCCGAGCATTTATGATGTCGAAATGGCTAAATGCGCCTGACAAACCTAGGTGGAATAATTTTTCCTGGGCACAGCCAAGGACAGCCACCGAAGCTACAAACTTAATAATCAAATAATCCCCCCCCCCCGGCCGATGCTATAAAAGTAGGTCGGTTAAGTTATGACGTTAGAAAAATTTTGTTTGTGGTTTGAAAGCGTCCGTCGAAATCCTAATCACATTTCCGTTTACGTCTTTATTTTTATCATGAACATCTTCTTTTCCATTATTATACACATGTAAATCTATCTTATCATATCCGCGGGGAACAAAAGAGCATAAAACGGTATCAGCTTCCTTCTGCGTCGTTTCCGCAAGGGATCGAAATTACCATGTTAGAAAAGGAAAATGCTCGTTGACGGGTGTATTAGATGACACACAACTGCAGGCGGGCTATTTTAACATACGACGAGATTTATTTTAACATACATTTAACATATGCACAACCACAACATAATCGTAATTAATCTAATAAGACAGCCACAACTCTAAATCTGGGATGGGCCTATCAACAGAGGGCTGCTACGCTCGTCGTCCTCAGCATCTTGAACGCCTATCCGGTATCGCGACCGTCGACTTGATCCGATGAGTCCCAACGGCTGGTCCTCGGTGGCCCTGCCTTGCTGAATCCCAGACGGAGTGGCTGCTTCTTTTCCGGATCGATTCCTGGCGCCGACTGTTCACTGTCTGAGGTGAACTGACTGGTGTGAGCCCTTAAGCCTTACTCAATGGTTTGAGCCCTTGGTCTAGACGGACTTTTGATTTCCAAATCATCTCTATTTGTACCAATTTCTCTACAGGTGTAAGGGCGGAGAGGAAAATCAAAAGTCAAGGGACTTCGCACGCCTGGTTTACGCGACCCCGATTTATGAAGTCACACTGAATTACATACGTTTAGCCTTGTGACAACCCTTCAGCACTATTGCAGATTTATGTTTTCCAGGTTCGTGGGAAACATCCTGTGGCTCTCGTCTGGGTCTGAGACATCCTTCAACGTTTTTATTTCTTTGACCAACTGTGTATACATATCGCTCCCATTTGTACCGTGACACCCTTGGACCAACTGCTTAAAGATTGGTGAGCTAAGGCACGTTGTTCCTCTCCGGGTGATCGGTCCTTCCAATTTATAGCCCTTTGCTTGGTTGTTAAGACTGATTTTTATTCTTATTTTAACTTTTAACTACAACTTATTCTAAGACGGGGATCGGCTTACACAACTCGATCAGAAAAACAAAAAATATAAAATAAAACTAATCAGCTTTATTTTACGAATTAATTTTATTTTATGTAATTTAATACATTGTTTGCTGACGACGATCCACACGCATTTTTTCCGTTTTGAATAAAAGAAGTTCTAACGAGTGTTAGAGGGCTAAATCACCTTGCTGTTTGTTACAAGTACAATCCACGATACCTCCGATGGAATGGCGTTTGATATACCAAATCGGTCAGGATAGGTCGATAATAAGAACAACGTGGCTCACCACGTCAAGGACCCCAACACAATTTTTCCGTATTTCTTTGTACTGGATCTTTGTAAGCTGTTGTGGTAAATTGTGTGTTGAAAATGTTAAAACGGTCGGTCCAAGCCGATTACGAAAGAACCGTACATCACAGTGGTAGAACCCCATTAGAGAAGTAATTAAAATTGCATATGTATATAATAATAACAATAATAGTACTGTTATCTTGTCGTAACACTGCACTAGAAAATAAGACGATAAACACAGTACGGCATGGAAAATACCATCTGCTGAAAGAGAATGAAAACATAAATAAAGTAACGAAAGAACAAGAAAGTAAAGAAAATAATACAAAATTGAAATCAAATTGTATCTCATAAAACATTCAATATTTAATTCGTTATCCATGTCTGAGATATTTTAGAAGCGGGATTAAAGTAATTTGTTCATCTCTTGACAAAGAACTGCAGCCTACGTGGAGGATATGAATTTCTTTTAAAATTGTGCATTCTGATAAGGAATGGAACACGTCTTCTCCGATTTAGTTACAGTTTAGAGTGGAGAGCACAGGACAGAAGCGCCTTCCACCCAGGAGGTACTCAAATAGCTTACACCTTATCTTAAACCCTTGGTAAATCACACAGATTCAGGTAACGATGAGAACCAGGCAATAAATGGCAATGTGAAACTGTATGACCGAGGTACTATATGGTAAAAAACGAGATTATACCAGAGCAAGCCCCACAGACTCTGCTCGATGGCGCATACTGATTTTTGCAAGAAAAGAATCAAAATTAGTTTTCCATTCTGATATATTTATAATATTTAATTCACTAGTTGTCGCGGTCCGATTGAACAATTAATATCTTTCAATTCATTAAGGTATTTAGTTGAGATAAAAAAGTCAGTGTCACGAGCGGGATTCGAACCCACGACCTTCGGCCAGATACGCCGCTACTCTACCACTTAAGCTATCAGCAAGGTTAACAGCCAAATGCCATTTTTCACAATATATTTGTAATATGTTTATGTCCCTCTGTTATCTTACTCTATTGTTATCTACGAATAACACAACATCAGCGTATAGTAATGTTTGTTTGTAGTGTTGTAAGTGCAGAGGGAAGGTCATCGATGAAGATGGAAAAAGGGGGGAGAGACTTAAAACTCACCCAAGTTAGAGCGAAAATATCTGAAATTAGAATTAAGGCACAAGCGTTAGCTGTTTTTATCTATATATATATGCTATAGATTTGCAATATTAACCTTAAACTCCGCCAACGATGATGGCAAATGCCGAAACTTGTCGGACAAACCATGAAAGCAAGGATGGGCGGACCAGTATGATAAGGGGCGGAAAAAATGCTGATATTTGGACGGATAAATCCACGAGACTTACCTATTTGTATTTTTCCCCTCCCTCTTGGCCTTGTACATTAGTACATCTAGCTATTCATGTTAGTGGTTCCGCCGACAGTCCACAGCCCGACCCCGCCGAGACCGAACGCCACGAGCGCCGACCGGGAAAAACGCCGAGGCCCCTCTTCTGAATAAGGACCTTCTACCTTTCTTTTACTCTGTCACAGATTGTTCCAGATGGATGGGGATAAAGACCATCTACACGGGACCTAGGGCCCATGGAAGAGTCCGCATCCATCCCACAATCCGGGGCCAAAAGCGTCCACCCAGCCAGCACACCGACCGCCCAGCCGCCGCTTGCCCACGTCCCCTTGATCCAATATTATTGTTCTTTCATTCTTTGTTAAAATTTATTGAAATATCTGTCATTTTGTTTGATAAATGTAAAAATAGGATTCAGGTTCAATATTCTTGATATATCTTAAAATTAAGTTAACTGAGGTGGGTAGTGGCACTTTATTTTTCACCAGTGTTTTGTAAATATCTTCTTTACCTTGAAGTTTTAGTGGACAGGCCAAAAGAACATGATTCGCCCTCGTAAAACTGTCACATGTACATTTGCCGTTTGAGGAGATTCCAATTTTGTGGAGGTGGGAAGAAAGACAGTGATGGTTAAACCTCAGCCTAACTATACAAGTGAAAAACTTTCTCGGTTGTCTTACGGTAGCAAACCATGCTGCAGACAGAATCGTTGGCTGAATGTTAAAATATCAGAGGCCCTTAGAATTACTTGCCTCTGTGTATTCTTTTTGCCAATTTTTCCTCAGCATCGTTTTGTTATGGAAGGTGATATCCGACACCGAGATCCCTTCAATACAACTTCCCGAAACTGCAGCCTCTTTTGCCAGTAAATCGACCTGGTTGTTAAATTTATTATCACTGTGACCCTTCACCCAGATCAGGTGAATGTTGACACGATTACTCACAGACAACATACTGTGTTTTATCTTGGTGGTGATGTGATCTTGAGGGCAATCCGTATTTTTTAAGGCTGATAAGACACTCCGACTATCCGACAAAATTATAGCATTGGTTGGGTTGAGATTTATTATATAATTAACTGCTTCCCTTATAGCTATGGCTTCGGCGGAAAAGATAGAGCAAATATATTTGTATCTCGATTTGAACTGATTGACTTTGATGAACAATATTGACCAGGTTGTGTCCTCATGTCCACAAAGTGTTAAACAATTATGAAAAGTTTATACACGTTTAAGTTAGGAAATTTTGCGCGTTTTTTATTATTATCTTTTTTGAAAACTTGTAGTATTTTGTGTAACTTTCTCCAGATTCTCGTTCTGTTCTAACTTACGAATGTAAGAAAACACTACACAAAAGCGTTTACAATGCTGGGTTGTTGTGAAGAGCCTGCAGATGGTGCTATGACGAAATGACAGATCAAACTAGCGAGGACAGGCAAGCAAGAAGAACGGGAAAGACGCTGCACGTCCCTCACCTCTCAGGCCCCCAACAAGAAGCCTCATCACAAGGTTTTTTTTTTAAATTTCCATATTTATTAAGTACTTTCTCTGTTTGATCATTCTGATTTTTTTGTGTTTTTACAGTTTTCTTCATAGTTTGTAGAAGGAAATACTGAGAGCCTCTAATTATTCATGAATAACTTGTAATTAGTTGTTTATGCAGGACCAGTATTCTCGGCTTAAAATTTAATTCAGAGCACCGTGAGAAAATAATTCTTGATTGTCTTTTATACAAAGAACGGAAATGATTTTATTATCTATAGGATTGGAATCAAGATTATATTAAAACATAAAACGATTGATCCCGGAGGGTGTAATTGTTAAGAAAATTCGCAAGAGTTGTAAAAGAGACGTTTGGATCTCTGACCTGATCAAATACAGGGTATGTAATAATAGCCATCTGATCAATTTATTCCACTTTATTTGGATATTTTTTAAATGAGGAGTGTTTTTAAAATGTTACACTTTAACAGAGAATCGCAGATGGACATGAGATAAGGAGAAAAATTGGTCCTAATTAAAACAGAACTCTGTGAACCTGTTTTGTCCGATGCTTTTACAAAACGACGCTTAGCCGAATGACTCACGAACAGCCTTGGTATAATTAAAATTAGTAGCTCGCTAGAGAGCAAAGCACTCTTACCTTCTCATTGTCTGTGATTCCACCATATAAAGTCTGTACGAACGTTCGTACTTAACACGATTGAACAACAAATAACTTGTTGAATGCAAAAGGACTTTGACCGGGGGCCCCTATTATCGGCGAGTTACGGTTAGGAAAAAAGAAGGTGAAATTCTTTTTTTTTTGTGGGTTCGAGAGGACACTATCTTCGACAAATTCCAATTTCTAAACGCAACCTCGTTATCCGCAAATCTCCATAATAAAGAAATCGTAGCCCTTCAGGCATCTTTAGATCTTACAAAAAAAAAAAAAAACTTTTGCACTGGGCCGTTTCGCAGTAGTTGATAAGCCAGGCACTATTGTCTCAATACTCACAAATACTCAAGACCATGGACTTTGCTCTGTCTCTGGAGTTGAGTTTGTAGGTAGGAGCCAGCACAGACACGAACCAATACTGTCTGATTACGGAAGTACACGATATGGCCGCCGAGGGAGCTCTACATATTTTCTTAGATCTTCCCTTCTGGTCGCCAGACCAGAGATTCGAGTATTCAGTGGAGTTTCTGCAGTGCAGGATGAGGCTTTTAAGAGGCCTGTCTTCCTAGACTACTGACTTCCTGATATCGAAGGATCGGGTGTATTATGCCAACCTGCACGAACTGGACATGAGGAGGTGCATATGAGAGCAATTGTGAGTGACGGAATTTCCAGTATTTCGTCGTCGTCATCGATCAAATTCAAAACATACACCTGGTGGAACAACCTCCTAGTAAAAAGGGAGGGAAAAAACTTCGCCAAGGACATAAGAAGACTCAGAAAAAAGTGTACACGTAAGATAACTAAGAAGACAAATGTGAGAACGCTATGTATGTGGGGCGCCGGCGAAGACTGGTAGTTAGCCGGCCAAGAAAAAAAAGATTTTTTTCAAAAATTTGTTTAGGAATTTGAGAAAAAATAGAAACAGGATGGTAATTCGTAACTATATTACCACTTTTAAGCAAATGAATAACAAATCCAACCTTCCAAAAGCCAGGAAAAGCAAAAGTAATTAAAATAAAATCGCAGGTCAAAACGGCATACATTTCTTTTTTCCCTGGCCAGCTCTGCAAATCTTTTCTTGTTGTTTTCTTTTGTTCTTGGGCAATTTCTACTTGGCGTAACGTGAAAACCGACGAGGTCAGCTGTTTCCATTTTTATCTGATGTGACGGTAAACTGGACGGTACCGATTTGCTAAAAATTGAACCATTTTTTAATAATATTTATAACATAAATATATACGTCATAACATAAACAGTTAAACTTGATTTTTTTTAAATAAATATTTTTACGTTTGCTGTCTATACAATTGCAGGTATTGTGCGGTAGGCGAAATCGCGATTATTCCAAACAAGTACAAAAATGAATCGTATTAAAACGACCTTTGTCTTTTTCTTCTTTAACCGCACTATCGCCGATAAAAACATTGACTTTTTGTCAATTGATGAGTCAATGAATTATCAAGGAGAGAGTGCGATAGACTTCCAATTCGCAAGGACAAAAACTACATACTGTTGGTATTCATTTATTATTAAAATAACATTGTTAAGTAACAAAATTGATCCGAACGAACACTCTCTGTAGAATAATTATTACGAAGACAAATATTAGGAAGATCATCCCAACCCGATTTAGAATTGGCCATACGCGTTTGACAGTTTGACACACGGACACTTACTTTGGGGCAAAGCCCATGTATTTGTCCGGCATGAAGAGAAAGGTTGCTCAATGTGGCCCACATAATTGAGGGGTGTTACTACTTGGCTCCATATAGGGATCGAGAAAGAATGCCGCCCAATATAAGAAGTTTGCTCGAGCACGGCAGCGAATCTTTGGGTCCCTTGTCCCGAGTTTTGGAAGAACTGATAATTTTTTAATTTTTTGTTGACAGTGAATGTATTTATTTCCCCATCGATCTTTAACTAGATTGGTTTCATAGTAGGAGTAAGTGGTGATGGACTCCACCACCCTGAGTGAATTGTACGTAAATAAGAAATAACGTGTTTAATAGTGAGTGTGTGAATAGGTTTAGAAACTGACTGCATTGGAGGTAGAGATGACCTAGCTGTTGATAGTTCCTGGAGCAAAACTCGACGGCTGGGCAGAAGATTGAGATCTGACCCCGGGCTGCCAAGGTCCGAGGAGGGTAATTCTTGACGCCAGCTGGTAATTCATTGTAAACGAAAAAAATGCCGGTGGACTGCGAGAAGTAATAGGCTCAACTCTACACATGTGTATAATATACAGCACATTTAGGCCTATATAAATTCAATAAAATACAACAAAGACAAAACTAAAACCTTGGACAATAATTAGCATGGATAAAAATAAAGTTAGTTTAATTGAAGTCTGATTTCAAAGCAAAAATGGTAAAATAGAGAAATAAGGAGAAAAATAAGAAGAAGAATAAAGAAGAGAAAGAAAAGGTCAAGAAAATGTATAACCGAAGTCTTTTTTTTCTTCTTCTTCTTATGAATAACCATAAAAGTTCAATAACAAACAAATTTTCCTAAATATAAAAAAATAGCATATAAAAATATAAACTCAAGGGCGTTTTTCGCCTATTTCACAGGTTGCGCAATTTCTTGTATGATTTGCAAGTTTTTTGACCCGGGGCGGAATGGATTCTAGACTTTCTCCGTCCTCCGAAGCCGTTTTTGCCTTGAATGCGTCAGCCTTACTTATCTAATTTACCAGCCTTCTCGTTTAAAAATAAATATACGAATTTATAAACGAAAATTGACATCATTGTACTTGAGTGAGTGAAATCGACGCGGTTGGACGTCTTTTATGAATGGCTTAAACAGAATCTTTTCAAAAATAAGCGACAGAATATTCAGTAGGTAATTTGATTATGGTTGTGAATTATTAATAACGTTAATTTTTATAATTCTTAACAATCACCTGAAAAGTTTGCCCCAACGATTTCTCTAATATGGAACCGCAATTACATTTCATGATGAATAAATTTTTAAAAAAATTAATCATAATGTGCTATGATTAAATCATGAGTGATGTTTCCAAATGTGTTACGGTGAAGGGGAAAACAGGGAAAGAAAGTCGCCTCTTCCTTCTGTCATTATATTATGCGAGCCATGGCGAATTTTATAGCGGAATTTATGCTTTGCATATGTAACATTCTAAATAAAACCTGGAGGGCCTGGATTTGTCTCGATCCCGAATGGTCATCGACAAAACTTGAAATTCGTATCGGTTTTTCTCTCTCTCTCTCTCTCTCTTACGATTAAGAATAATCTATTATAACACATATATGTTATATAAATCTAAATAAAAGGACTCACAAGTATGGAAATACAAAAACGAACCGAAGAAAAGGACTTAGCTCACGGGAGAACGCACAGCCCCATATTTCGAGGTTGAAGGTTCTTCCGTATAAATAAATATCTAAAGTGTATTCTTTTCAAGTGTCGAAATTCGAAAAACTCAATTTATTATAGAAACATTCAATAAATGTCTGATCAATGTTGTATACATTTCAAGAACCCTAATACTGCTGTGAGATGGGTCTGGGCAACCAGCTCTTCAAGTGACAAGAAGAGTAAAGAAAGTGTGCTTGTTTAAATGATCTAAGAAAGATTTGAGTTAGGTCCATATGGATGACAATAAACACACTACAGCAGTGCTAGGCACAGTAAAAATATGATAAAACAACCCTCACCAAAACTAGCAAAAACACTACTACAATTGAAGAGGGCAAATCTCAGAGGAGCGATAGGACTACTAACCGGCCACTGGCATCTGAGAAAACAGCTGCATAACATGGGCATACACAATGAGGACCCCATCTGCAGACTATGTAATGAGGAGGAGAAAACAGTCACTCATATCATCTTCGAATGCGAAACAACAGCTCAATGGAGGTTCAACCTGAACGACTCAGAGAACCACATTGAAGCAATAACAGTCAACGACCTTGATACTTCTGAGAAAAAGGATCGACTCTATTGACTAAACTACGGAACTAGGAAGGTACAATAAGCCAGAAGGCTGTAGTGCCTAGGGTACACAAACCTCGCTTCCTAGTATCCTTTTCCACCATACCATACCTTTTCAATATATAAAATCCTTAAATCCAGCCCGGAGGACTAAAATTTATTGCCGGTAATCCATTTCCCTCAATCGGTTCAAGTAAAGTATTCAAATATAAAATTAAACTTTATTATAAGGTATTGATTGAAATGAAAAACTCGGTGTCACGAGCGGGATTTGAACCTACGATCTTCGGCTCAATAGGCCGGTGCTCTTTGAATTTTCGAAAATGGCAAAATGAAGGGAATATTAGTATAAAATCAAAGGTTTTTACAAAATGGGTAGATTATTCTTATCTACAAATAATGATGCGAAAATACAATAAAATAATTAAATTAACTAACAATAATGCAGTCTAAAGTCGAAACCCAAAGTGCAAGCAAACCTTGTGTCTTTTCGGTATTATTTTCCATTCTAAAAACGCTAGAGGGGTAAGAAAAACGTTTAGGAAAAAGCTTTAGGATAAGCACATGTAATCCCTATTGACGCCTGTATTTTTCACTTTTTTCTTTCTTTTATTTTATATTTTGAGCTATACACAAATTATAAAAAAAAGCAAATATGTCATAAATGACGAATTTATTTTTTATCCAAATATTAATAAATCTAGACGGCATGTTTTAAGAAAAAACTGATACTTAGTTTTTGCAAGAGATGCTGAGAGAAATAAGCAAATTTTCATTTTTTAGTCTTCCACTGTATAATAAAAGAAACGTGAGCCTTTTTTTTAAATCATGCCTACTATAAGAAGAACGATATTTGGACGAACGATAGCCTTAAAAGAAATAGTCAACCGTTTCTGCACTTTGCCATTTTCGGTGCCATGTCTGTATGTCTGTTTCTCGCGATCATCATTTTTATAGAATCCTGGCAAATACTCAACAGAAACTTTCAGTCTGATGAGCTCTTTAACTCTGGTACATTTGAGAGGTAACGATGGTCTATTTTCATCCAAGCCGACGAAAGATCATCGGCGAAGCCAGACGGACCTACGATGATTACGATCTGGGATCACATTTCACCCACTTGTGATTTCACGATTCAACTTCTTTCTCTCTCGTAGTTTTCGCTTTATTGCTTTCAAAATTGCAAAACGAACAAACGTTAATACTTTAAGGGCTGAAAAGATCTTTATTTTCAAACAATATTTTAAATATGAACGGATAAACTCGAATTGGAATTGTTTCGTACTTTTCTTTCGGACAGAATGAAACTGATTTATTTTAAATGCTATTAATGAAAAAAAGAATAAAATTGTAAATCACTTTTCAGTTTGCTTTGACTTTATTACTTAGCAAGTGTTTTGACTGAATATACATAATTTGTATGTATTCACATGTTAGATAATAAATTTTCTAACGAACGAAATGGTTTGTTATTCAAGCCCGGCAAAAATGGCTGGGAGTTGTTTTCTTCAGCAGACACAAAAAGGACATGTGTTCATTTTTTTATAATGTTATTACTTTTGTGGTTATTATTAATTGTGTCTTGATTTTCCCTCCAGTAAAATAAAAAAAGATCCCATCATATATTAATAACCGACAACATTTAAACCAAAAGTTTAAGACAATTCGATAGCTTTTTATGGATAATTGATACTGCTTTTTCCATTTTTGAAACTTTAAAGCTCGGCATAAAATCAACATTGCAAATATGTCCCGGGCAAAAATAGCAACAAAATTGCACAGTAATTTTTAAATTTGCAAATTGCTTGTTAAGTTGGATAATCGATCAAAAAATCATATATTTGAGCGATACGCTGTTGTTTTTAACAAAAAGATCAGATTTCTGTAAAAGTGGATCGTAAACTAGATCAGCTGACAAACTGGATTAGTTTATAAATAAATGTTTAAATTTAAAATTGAAGTAATTATTCTGTGGTTTGCATTTTTAGAGTAGAATAGATAAATTCATAAAGTAATTCCTGTTATGCTGGAGAGTTTAATTTACAACGTCGTTGGGCGTCGTAGATGAGGGGTAAAACCACTTTAAAATAATTTTTCATATTATTCTCAATTAAAAAGCCATGGGCTAAGCCGGGGTTCGAACACAGGACCGTTAGCGTGGCAAATATGAATCAGACGTCCCACCCCTCCCCACGGCGGTCCCCCATTTGACAAACAAATTAATATATTTATATAATAAAATATACCATAAAGAACAGATGGAAATGGAACATTATTATTATTATTATTATTGAAACTACAGGTTCATTGCCCTCAAACCTCAATAAAACAAAATATCAGTTTATAATAGTAATTTATGTTATAGTGAATAAATATAGTTACAAAGTGTTTAAAATTTAAAAAACTATCAATACAAATACATTGAAGATTTGCGATATAATCAATGTTATTCTAAAACCCACAAATGAACCGGTGAAATGATGAATACTGTCTGACAGACCAAATAACAAGGACAGACGGACCAGGAGACGACTACCACTTCATCTTCCTCTCAATTCTTTTAATCCTTCTGAAGTTACGTACCACGTAGAAAATCCCTGGGAATGATCCAATTGCCTTCCATACTCTAAACCTTCCCCAAAATGCCGTAGTTTTCTTGCCACAATATATAATACCATCCTATGAGCCACGTGCTTTCTTCTCTTATGGAAAAATTCCATCGTTATTCGTAAAACCCACAAACCTCCTAACCACATATCTTTTTACAAACACATCTGCCTCCTTCCTGCAACGGCCAAAATTTTCAAAAGACGCCATTTAAAGCGCTACATACTCACCCTAGATACTTATAAAATCATTTCATCTCACCAATTCGACTATCCGACAAGGTTTCAGAATTGTCGACACTACTAGTGTATTGCTTGGGTGCGTTCCTAGAGGTAGCACAGGCTTTTGAAAGGATCTAGCACCCGGGCATGTTTGATATACTGCATAATACCCACTCCTCATTATCTTATGATGAAATTTTACCTAACCGACCACTACTTCATAGTGAGGCGCGGCAACGAATTCACAGAATTCAGACCCGCAAAAGTCGGCTTCACAAGGGACTACGTGCACACCCCGACACCATCATCACCACCACGCAAATTATACCGCGATTTTGTCCTCTGCCTCCAACATCCAAGACACCTTGAGCTTATCGAAAACTGGTGCAACAAATGGAGGACAAGACGGAATCAAGAAAAATGAACTCGGTGTACGTTCGCATTGAAAAAAAAAAAACAGTTGCCCTCCACTGTTCAACAACAAAGAGATAAAGACTTACATTCATGTCAAACATTGACGCGGATTCTTCACAAGTACTTGTGTACTGCTCTAATTATCTTATTGATCTTATTCAGTTCTCAACATCGTATCAGATTAACGAGTATATGAAATTTGTCTACCAACGTGCCAAAAGTGCATTCACCTGTTTTTCTTCCGCGGCTTAATGATTCATTGATTTTGACCGTACCATGACATTGTTCTCCTCATCACTGAACTACTTGTTATACCACCCTTAAAAAACTGTTGAACCCTCATGGAAAGACACGAGTAGACTGAACGAAAAATCGACCCGTGTATAGGTACGCGCACATTCAACCGAGGTTGCAATACAATCGCATCGCATTCAAGTTGCGTTACCGCAAGTCGAACCGTGCCGTCTACGGAAGACCTTAGTGCTGTGGCCATATGACAAAAAAATATTGTGATCACAGTTGTATATGAACACCCTGGAAAGCCTGGAATATAACTTTTTTACCAAAATAAAGGCATAGTGTAATTATGTAAATTTTCTCATATTCTTTATTTCAAGGTTCAATAATTACAAAAGGTTTATAAAATTTGATTCTGAAACTTTATACATGTTTTTATTGTTATTGTTGGCGAAACAATTGGTGTATTTCTCTGTTTCAATTTAATTTATGGACAATGATTAAAAAAGGATTGAACACCGCACTCATTCATCATTTCTATGATTAAATCAAAACGGAATTAGGAATAGAAAATTAAACATTCATTAGACAGCAAAAAAAATCATGTCGGAAAAACAGGTTATTCAGGTCAGGAAGGCAAATTTTGCAAGTTAAGGAAAAAGGTGTTAAAACATTTTTTTTTGTTATCGTAGAAGCCCAAACGAAAAAGAATCATTCTGATTGAGAGATTAGTGTTTATTTTCAAACTTATCGTTTCTTCCCTGACGTTATTTACTGACTCACCTTTTTATCAATTCCAACATTGTTCCAATCTGTGGAGTTCAGATGATAAACGATATCAAAACAACCTTGGACTTGCATCTACTTTGAACATCGGCTATTAAAAATGCAACTTATTCAAGCAAACAAATATAAAATGCATCCCTTAAAGATCAAAGAGATTATATATATATATATATATATATTTCACATCTTC
>CM077100.1:28602512-28632265 GCA_039619505.1 Cimex hemipterus | reverse complement strand
TATATATATATATATATATATATATATATAGTATATATATATATATATATATATATATATATACTAAAAAAATACATTTGACAAGGGAAATGAGAGAGAAACTTCTTTATTTCTCCCCGTTTGGTCTTCTAGTTCATCTAATAAAGCTTGACAGTCTTCGATCTTCCCGGTCCACCTATCCTAGCTGTTTTGATCTGTTAAACGAGTTTTACCATCATTGGTGGTTTGTCTTGCCACAGTTGTATCATCAATTAATTAATCTTATCTGACCTATTGAAAAACCATGTAATACTATAATAAACATGAAATGCGATACTGGGCGGACCAGGATGATCGAAGACGATCAAGCTGCTGGCTCAACCATACACATCCATCGGCTTTTTCCCCCTTATTTTACCCTTGTCAGCGCACTGATCACTTTAAACTAACCTTTTTAAAGTGTAAAAAAACTACAACACAATTTTAATATCATCGCATTACTTGAAAACTCATTCGACTTATGTTGTGCTATGGTACGTTGTTGTTTTGCTGAGTTGCTAATACAGTCCTAAATCTTTTACTGGCGTGTGTCTTGATAAATTTATCATTGTTTCATTGTTGAAGAGATAAGTAGCTTTTCTTTATTATGCGAAGATAATGAGGTTGTGACAAAACAACGACTCAGACAATTACTTAAATATCTTCCGAAAATGAGTTCAAGTTACCCTTTGAAACTTTTTGTATCGGATTCAATAGGGTGTTATTTTTAATTTTTAATCCCCTTTAAATGATAACGGGACATCTTAACCACGTCATGTATTAGAAGAAAAAACCTAGTTTTTGCAGGGTTTTATCATCCATGTAACCATACGTAAATTGTTTATTTAGGTAGTTACCCTACTGTTTTAACATATATGAAAATTCTAATTGCATAAAGCAATCGAGCAATAGTCGGTTTTGCCTGACAGAATAATAGCGCTGGAAATACGAACTTATAACGAATTTTTGACAAGTGGCAGACCCAGCGAGGGACAGGCGGACCGGAGATGACCAAACAGCAGGTTCAGCATTGTATACCCATAACAACTTGCAAAAATACAAATTTGCATGCGTCTGCATAACTGGAGAAAATGATGGGATTAATCCTCCTCCACCGTACAGATAATGAGGGCAGCACAGAAAATATTATTAACATTAAAAGAGAAACCTCCAACGGGGCTAAAACTTAAATGGATGATAGTAAAGCTCAATAAAGGAACATCAGATATGACCCCCCAAAAAACGGCATGAACAGGATGTCCAACAGGAGTCCAAGCAAAATTTCAAAACGAATCTAAATATCAAAAAATATGGAAAAGAGAGTGGCAAACCACGCAGTTGAGAACGGCGCCATCTGTAGGATCTTCACTAATGGATCTAGAACGCAGGAAGGTAGGGGGGCAAGGGTGTTCGATCCTGGAACCAGAACTTATGGGAAAATTCACCAGTATGTTCCAGGCTAAGATCCATGCAGCTGAGAGACGTACCCAGTTTAATCTGAACGAAGAGTACAAAAACAAGAACTATCATGTCAGTAGCCAAGGAGCCGTCAATATAATTAGCTCAAAGGTGGTGCTGAATTGCAAAACTAAAATAAACAGAATAATATAATATAATAATCACCCTCTGCTGGGTTTCACGGCGTGTGGGAGTAGAGGCCAATGAGAGAGCAGCGGACGTCCTTGCAAAGAAAAAACAAAAACGGAAAGGAACTATTAGAAATGCTAACAGTACACATTTCCAGAATCAAAAATTATTACCAACCTGGACATAAGGAGCAATACTGAACCCATCAAAGGGCACAAAACCGTCAGAAAAGATTGGCAAATCACATGTGAAAAAATCGAAACGGCCATTGCGTCAGCCCATACACTTCACCAGGAACAGAATCTTCTTAAAAAGGGGAAACAACACTAATCCCTCTACTTGTAAAAATATACAAAAACTGCCTGGCAATGGGACGGATACATCCCAAGTACATGGAGAACTGTAAAAGTAGTTTTTAATCCAAAGGTCTCACGGAAAAACTACCCAGATGCAAAATCGTACAAACTGCTCATTCTAACATCCTATCTACTCAAAACACTCGAAAGGCTAGTTGAAAAACATATAAGGGGCAGCTTTCTAAAATAAAAACTCCTTCTTAAATATCAACATTCCTACCATAAAGGAAAATCCTGTTAACCAGCCGTCAAATAATGAAGCAAATAGAGGATTCCCTGAATAACCAAATAATAGCATTAGAAACCTTCTTGAACATTGAAGGAGCATTTGATAATCTCACTGCAACAGCGAGGGATTGATAAAAACTGCTGCAGATGGATAGAATCAATGCTAAAAACCAGACAAGTACAGGCCTCCATGTTCTACGAAAAGGTAGAAGCATTGGTGGCAAGAGGAGGTCCACAATGAGGAATACTCTTGCCTCTGTTGTGGAATGTGGTAGTGGGTGACCTCATATTCAAATAAATTGAATCTATACCCAATATGCTATACAGATGACATTGTCATACTAGTCAGTGTAAATTTGACACAACATTCAAAGAGCTCGCCCAAAGAGCACTAAACATGGTGCAACAATGGTGTTCACTTCAGGAATTTAGAGGAAACCCCTGAAAAACTACTTGAATTGCTTTCAACAAGAAAAGAAATGAACTGCTGCAGCTAAAAACAAAGCTAAATACCTAGGAATAATATTTTATGAAAGTTGTTACCCTACAACTCTCATCTGCAACATATCGTAACAAAATTTAAAATATCGCTAATGGCCATAGAAATAGCCCTAAATTCAAAAATGGCACTCTGGCTATACAGAGCAGTAATAAAACCCAAATTAATTTGGATCACTGATCTGATGATCCAAAGCTCAACAAACACTACCGACCCAAACACTAAGCAGCATACAAAGATTATCAAACCTATATATTGCAGGGCAATGAGATTAATCCCTACAAGTGAACTAGATCCTTGGCTAATCCTACCTTTATATTTGTACAAGCTAGAAAAAGCTCATTTAGCCTCTAAAATCAATCACATTTGATGGGAACTAAATTTGGGCACACAACCATAATTAATAAAATCAGACACCCATTCTGGGAAATCGGGACTAACCATGTGATCCCAGAAACATTCTTTACAAAATCCTATAAAGTACAACAGACTACAAAGGAAAAGAAGAATTCAGATACAATGATTGTTATACAGAAGATTCCAAAACCAAATGAGAAGGAAGAAACAGTCACCCATACCATCTTCAAAAGCGATGTAGCAGGGACAGTCAATGGCATTTGTGACATCTTTCACAAAGAATTAAGGTCGTCATGGAACTTTGGACAATATGATGGTTGAAATCCACAGTTTGATGCCATATGTGTTGTGTCATATTTGTACCTACCATGTTATCTAGCTGGGTCGGTAGTACCCCCTTAAGCCAGATGACCATGAGTCCATTGCTTCCCAACCAACAGGGTTTAGGATTCAAGATGTTGATTTCAGCTTCCAACACTTGGACACTTAATCTAGACTAAAAAAAAAAACAAATTCCATATACAGTTGCACAAATAAACGTATTCATACATATAAATACAAATGTAGCGTTCATTCTGACTGGATGGAGTACTCAATACTCCTTCATCGACCTACACAGTATTAATAGTCTATTCTAAATTATGGACGATGAGGTACTTTTATAAATAATCCCCTATCGACCCTAAGAACACATACACTGCTGGTGGTGTGACGCTGTTTCACCATCAACCTCTCAATACTCACACTAATAAATATACGCAGTCAAACAAAACACATAAAACATATCTACATGTAATAAAAAAGCCCACCTCCTCCAAAACCGGAACAAGGATCCAGAGATTTGCTACCGTGCCCGAGAACCAGTCTTAAATTTGGCGGCATGCCTACACGCTCTCTATAAGGAGCCAAGGTATGACAAGCTTCTATTGTGTGGGCTACATAGAGCTACCTTTCTCTGCATAAGCGGCTTGGCCCAGGAACAGGTATCCGAGTGTCAATCTACAGGTCGTGATGTCGGATGACCCCGCTGATTTCTTGTTACTCGATAGGATTGAGTATTTTTCTATAAAATAATTTTTTTTTGAACTTCGATGATGTCACGTTGAACGTGACGTGCGACCGATGATCGGGGCATTTCATCAACTTCCTCCGGCTTCATAACCTTTTAATTTCTCCGTCTAATGCCAAATTGCCAACTCTTCACCTCACCTTAACAATATACGTTCGTGTTGTCGGCTCCACTTCTGCTCGCATGTCTTAACAATTGTCTTCTCTTTTTACACACAGTTTTTTTTATAGTTTAATTTATTATTTTGTTGCGCATTTGTTAGAAATTACAAGATGAAGTATTGCCAAATATGTTTTTGCCTCTTGCTGAGCGTGTTTAATGTTAATTCCATTATGTTCTACTTGCCACCGAATGCACAAAAATGTCTGAGAGAAAATTTGAAAAAAGATGATCTCGTTATTGGCTCGTACGAGGTGACTATGGCACCAAAACAGCACGTCGACTACGTTGTAAGTACAAATAATGCTCCCCGTCATTAAACTCAAACTTCATCATTTACATTTGAATAAACAACATCTCGCCTTAAATTTTATTTTTACATTTTTCTATAACATCCTTTTCTTTATACAATTTTCAGATAATTGATCTCTCTTTATTTTTTTATTACTTAAATCTTCCTTGGGTCTCTCACAAATCTTCACCGATCAATTACTACACCTATCTGCATGCTTATCTCCCACGATCATGGTGAACACGTTCTTTGGGATTAGATGAACAAATGGAACTCAGAGATTGGAGGGTTCTTTAATTTCATTTCTTCACTAAGAGATTTATTTTTGAGGATTTGCATAAACCTGTAGTTTTGTCCATTTCTTATCCTGTTATGCCTATCCTCTCTGCTTTGGGCTCTCAGACACGTTTTGGCCTTTCACCAGTGAGTTACTTGTCGAAATTGAGATATCTAACACATGTACGAATTTATTATTTGTTCAGGGTGTACTGGTTCAGAGAGCTGCACTCCTCTGCAGTCTTTCGAACACGTGTTAAAGGTTTCTTCCATTTTGCAGAATCAACATATCAGTTGGGGAGGCAGCAACCATGTTAACAGTTACATAACAGAATTCGCCTTACTGGGTTACAGGGATAGCTAATGTTGGTTAATTACCTTCACATCGGGTTGATGTTTTAGGATGTGAGGGCAGATTTTTGTGAAAGGTGGAAAATCTGTTGGGAATTAGGTTTTTAACAAAGAGCCAGGAGGTCATTGAGAAGGGTCTAAGGCCTGGTATGCACTGGGGTTGTTTGAGTTGACTCTTTGAATCTCAGGAGAATCTAGCCTGAGTCTGGGCTATCCCGACTCATTGTTGCGATGAATCTGGTGTGTGTGTTGTGGGCTAGCATTTTTGCACTCTTTTGAATCCCATCCAATGTGGGATTCTTTGACTCTATGTTTCACAGCATTTCCCAGTGTAGATGTGAATTGGAACAACGCTCTTGCGTCCTTTGTTTACTTGATGTTGTAGTGAGTATTTTCTTGAAGATTTTGACAGTGTCTTGTATAAAGATATGTTGTGAAGTACCGAATTGACACTACAGTTTATCGAAGACTTTCATTCCCACTGGTGTTTGTGGAATCTTTCACAGAATTCAGAAATTGGGAATTGAAAAGCCAAACATTGAACGGTTTAACATTCAGTGTTTCTGTCGCCATAATTGAAAAAAAATACACACTTCAAAAGGACCCGTTTGTTTTGATGTCCTGGAGGTGCACATGAGGCTTGCATACGAGTCTCCACTCGCTAGGAACCAGAGCATGCAGCAACAAATCTGTTGGCTGGCGAGATAGATTCCTGTTCTTGTTGCCCCTGCGGGCTTATTTGATTTCAGATCCCTGATATGAAAAGCTGGGAGAAAAAAAATTTGTAATATACACTTAAATTTAATTGTTATATTTTTTTCAGGTAACAGATTCAAAAGGTCATACACTTTCCCAAGGCAACGACATAGGGAAAGGAAAGTTTACCATCGTGGTTGAAACAGAAGAAACATACGAAATTTGTTTCAAATCAAGAGTAGAGATCAGTAAGAATTTTTTTTTTTTCATAAGTGTTAAACTGATTTAGTCATCACTAATATCTTATTGTGAAACTTGGTTTTGTTTACTTATTTTTAAGTTTTCTAACATTAAAGATGAAATATGTCAAGAAAAATTTGAATATTGCAACTTATTACTGGAGCCTGGATTTGTATGCAATTGCTTATTCTTTTGGCTAACACTTAATACAATGGTGATCAGATATTTATCCAAATCATACCTCCATGGTATGGTGATTCAAATTTTATTCTAATTTCAGTTAACTTGCCAGGTTAAAAACAAACTGCTACAATAGAATCTTCTCAAAATGATCGGCATCAGTTAAGTTCCTACAATTATGCTCTCATCACCTCTGCCAGCATTGGATTTTTTAAAATAAATATTTTTTGACTGATAAACGCCCTAATCTTACAGAAACGAATTTCATTCATCCAAATTCATACTCTAATTCAGATCAGGAACTCAAGTTTAATTTTGAATAGGATTTTAAATTGTATCCATGTGTAAAAAATAATAATAATAATACCATCTCTTACATTCATTCTGTGTATTTTAAAATTTTTGGTGCTAATTATAATGCCATATATGAGGGTTTTTAGAACATGTTATGCAGTTTATTTCAGGATTTTTATTGTATACAAATCTGACTCTTCTTATTACAAAATAGTTGAATTATTTTCTTTTCATAATCACTTAATTAAATTTTCTAATTGTAATGCCTTATTTTGAAGTATGAATAACTTGTTTAGATCAAAGAGGTGTGCAACAGGAAGTCTCGTTTACATCAAAGCTTGAAGTTAAATCTTATGAAAATGTAAGTATCATTCGTTCAATACACTGAGTCGACCATAATTTGTAGTATTTGTACATATTCAAAATTATACCATAAACCTAAAAATTGTATTAGAGAAAACGTGTTTGTACGAGTGGAAAGAAAAATATTGATTTAATTAATATGTCTTAAAGCGCCAAGGCACTTCTAAGTAAAGTTGCGGTTGGATTGCGTTCAATACACTTTTCAGACTGCCCTGGCCTGGAACAAAACTCCGAATGCCGATGAGATTTCTTAAGAGCATTGTTATTTATTTATTTTATTTAAATATGATTTTTCTCAGTCTAGATGTGCATTAGGTATTTCTGTAAGATTTTTTATGTCCTATTCCTAATTATTTCATGTAGTCCTTTTTTTTAATTGCCTCCTACTTCTTTTTGCCATTAAATAATAAATTAGAATAAAATATTCTTGAATTATTGAACTTAAGATATTAGTTGAAAATAGTTTCAACAATGAAATATCTTTGTTTTTACATATAAAATGGTCTAAAACGTGTATCAAAAAACATTAAACAAATAAATGCCTACAACCTTTTTACTAAACGTCAGGAGCATTTAAAAACTGGCTCCTCATGCCATAGTGGTGCCACTGTACGATTTTTTTTTTTTTTAAACTAGGTACATTTGTAGTTGACGAAACAATAAAGATCACTACCTGAAATGTAAATAAAAGTCTCACTTGGGCCTGAGGGTGAGGTATGCCATATGGCTGTTAAAATAAATTTCTCTTTTCATTTTTAACAAACTCTCTTTAATCTTCATATTTAGTATGGTCATGAAGCAAGATGGTCAAATCCCTTGCAGTACTACCGGATGGATTTTTGTTTGGAAAAGTTCTTGTACTGCATTGTTTACTGTTTCAATGTTTGAATTTTTTTTGTCTTCAATGCGGTTATCATGTTTCCATAATTTCAGTCTTCAACATAATTTTTATTCAGGGAATGTCTGCTGGCTATTCAGCATAAAATGTTGGCATTGTTTCCAAAACAGTTTATAATATACAATAATTGAAAGTGATGTAAACGACAGTAAAATTGGAAGCCAGTCAGATAACAAATTCAAGAAACCTTTTGAAAAGTTAAAGAATGTTATTTTAGAGGGTTTTTTTCTCTCCTCAACCTGATATTTAAAATAACAATAAAATAAATTCTTATATAAGCTTTGTTTATAATATTTTCTTAGAATTATCTGTTGATTTTACTTCTCCACAAATTGAAATATGCTTAATTTTTTTTTTTTTTTTTTTTTTTTTGCTGCAGCTTGGAGAGGCTCTAAAGTTAAAGCCCATGGAAGTCGAACTGAAAGCATTAGAACAACTTTCCCATTCAATTGTGAAGGATTTTGAAAGCATGAGGGAGAGTGAAATCAAAATGAGCAATACAAATGGTAAAAAAAACTAATTGTACAATATTTGTTCCCTTGTTTTATTAATTTTTATCTTTTTTTTTATTTTTACAGAATCAACAAACAACAGAGTCATTTACTTTAGTTTCTTTGGTGTATTTTGTCTTTTCTGCCTTTCGACATGGCAAGTGTACTATTTCAGGAAATATTTTAAGTCTAAGAAACTTATTGAATGATTTGTCATTTAATTGAAAATAACGATGATAAACTAATGCATAATACATTTTTGTACATATGTCTTGACAGTTTTATTTCCTTGGTATTTATTACACTTCTCTCATTGTCCAGTATAGATTTCTATATTTGAAATTATTTCAATTAGAATAATTATTTCATAAGAATCAGTAGATAGTACTAGTGGTGTTTTTTTATTTACACATGATGTACATATACAAATATCAATATATTTTTCTTCTTTTAAAAAAAAATTAAAATGTATTTATTGTACTCTACTATCATTATGATGACAATTTGTGTTCATTCACTAAAATGTAAAGACATATAGAACACTTTAATTAAATTATGTTTCACTAAAATTATCATGATCTTTAATGGAATGAATTGTTAAAAAAAAAATTAAAAACGAAGATATATTTCCCCTTTCTGAGTGTTGTATGTTAACCGTTATCCTTAATCAATTATAATTATTCCCCCTCCTGTGAAATGCGCTATAACTGTCATAGTGATGGAAAAATTTGTTGAAAAAATGAATATATTGGATTTTTTAAAAATAATTTTTGTTACGAAGGGGCAAGTAATATGGTTTGAAGAATTTTTTATTATAATATTAAAGTTATTGCTATTGTTTTTAGTTAATAATGAATGCAAATGAATGGGAAATGAGAATATGGGAAAGTTGTCTGATTGTATTTTAATAATTAATGATAAAGGCGAGGTGAGGATGATGTTCAACGTTATTCACAATTTTTTGGTTTCAATGATCCAAACATAGCGTTAAATTTAAAGTTAGAAGGAGTTACAAACACTCTCTCCACATGAATTGTAAGAGTGATGCCATGTTCCCGGTGCCCGTAGTCATCTGTTTCAATTAGGTTGCTTATTATGGACTGTTTTAAGTTTGAAATGTCTAAACAGCCATCTTTATTAATTTCCAATATAAAATTTATGTTACAGTGTAAAGAATTAATTAGAGGAATTCTTTTAGATCATCTAGTGTCCCTTACCATATGAACAAAATATCGTTTCCAAAAAAGAACAGGTTTAATTATTTTGTTCGATTCTAATTTTTTCAAAATTATCCATGAATATTTGGGCACAAAGTGGGGATAACCGTTGGTACAAATTTCATAAAATTTATTAATAAATTTACAATAATTGGAAAGTAGACTTATATTTAAGAGGTGTATTTTATCTCTTTTACAAATTTGATACTGGATTCCATAAATTTTTGTTTTATTAATTTAATACAATCGTTAATATTATATTGCTAACATAAAAATAAATGAGTAACACCAAATGGTAGTAAAATACAACTGTCACATGTTCTTTTACTGCTTTGTCATGTCAGCTCGGTGGTAGAGCAGCGACGTATCTAGCCGAAGATCTTGTGTTTGAATCCCACTTATGGCGCTGACTTTTATCTTAACTAAAACTTTTAATTAATTGAAAGATTATATCTAATGTTATCACAGCGAGTTTGTTGTATGGATAAGGATACTACTAGCTTTTAGGTTGGTTTTCATTTTGGATTTTGACCGTATTATATAACAATATTTGGAAAGTAGACTTATATTTAAGAGGTGTATTATATCTCTTTTACAAATTTGTTAATAGTCTCCAAAGTTTCGGGTTCATTGGTACAAGTTTTTTTAATCACGCAATGATAATTTGAGAATAGAAAGTCTATATTTTTATAGCTGTTTAAACGCTAGTTTTTCTTTTTAAAGGGTCATTTTATTTTTTTACAATTGTTATTGTTTAGGAATTCTTTAAGTTTAGAAACGTATTTTTCTCGTTCAATGATAACTATATTTACATGCTTTGTTGGTTTTTAAAATAATGTTGCTGTTACTTTTTATCAATAGACCTAATTGTACGTGGGATATTTAAATTTTTGACATTTAGATTTATCAAGTTGGGTTTAATTACTTCAGCACATTTATATTTTATATCAATTAATCATTTTTTTTATCTAAAGTTTCGGTCGTGATGAAAAAGTGTCTTTGAGTGGGATTCGAACCCACAACCTTTGGCTCAATTTTTCTAGTTCTAACCACTTGAGCCATTCTGGCTTAGATCCTGTCAGGCACCAACATCTCAACCAAGACCTCAGATAAAAAGAATTATTAATTGAAATAATATGGTCAATTATGACCACTAAACTTATATGGATTTTTATTTTATTTTGTATTTATTTTACTACGACAAATCTGTGAGTAATAAACTATCTTTTAAACTAGTTGGCTATAAAGTTCTTCTTTAAGGCTGCTTTTTGCTTTTATGCAAACACAAATGTTGAACTTTTATTCTTGATGCCAAATAGTATCCTAAGAAATCAAAGATTTTTCACTTAAAACATTTTTGTATAAGGTGTAAACTTGTACAATTTTCTGACAAATAAAGCGCTCTTAGATACAAAAATATTTATACATTACTTGTATTAACATTTGTTTGTTATAAATTTTTGCAAATCCCTAACTTACCTATGGGTGTTGCAGAAACTTCTGGGCATTTACAATCTCTTAAAAATTCCGAGTGGCAGCAGTGTTTTAAGTAACGAATCAGCATAAATGCTGTTACAATAATGTCAGTTAACCATTCACATTTCCGTTGGTTAAAAAAAACAATAAAAAAAACCCCCGATATTTATATACTTTGAAGCACCTGCTGGGTTATGAAATGTTGAGGGTGAAAGCTGAACTGTTATAAGAGTTAGAGAGTTTAAGGTTGGAATCAATCGTGTGAGATCTTATATACAACATATTGAAAAACCTATGATGATTACCTATCAATAGAATATAATATCAAAAGCTTCAGCAGAGAAAAGAAAAAAAAAGGATAGTAAATATCAACACATTTATTCAAACATTTGGTACAGTTCTGTGTACAAATATATAATATATAATATGGGTTTATAATTGTTTTTTTATTTGTATAAACCCATAATAACAAAAAATAAATTTAAATGGAAAATGAAACAATGTCTGTCTTCCCTAGAATACCAATAATAAACCCTGAAAGAGACACCAATAACAGATTCTAAAAATGAAAAGTTCAAATGTTTCAAGTATGATTAATAAAATAATATAATCATTAACAATACATGTACACAAATAGACTCAACTTAAAGCAAAGAAAAACTAAATCGATAATTTTAAATTATGAAGACGTTAATATTAATAACTGGAAATTATACAAATTAAATAATAAATAAATAATACTATCATTATTGAAATGAAAAGGCATCCATTAATTACAGAGCAGTAGCTCGATAACTTTATAAAACCAAAGTATATGTTAAAGTTAAATTTGAGTTTAGCATAAAGCTAAGAGTAACTTTCAACTTTTCAGCACAAATGAGCACAACATTCAAATTTACATACTCCATTTTTACAGCTTATTTATTTTATTTATTTATTTATTTTAGTAAAATAACATAATTTGATTACATTACATGTGTATAAATAAGTTAACACTGGCAAATAAGTTCTGAATGATTTCCCTAATTGATTGGTAATTTATTGTATTGACACTACCAAAATATATTTCACGACCTAAAAATAAATGCATCCGGTTAATAAACAGCCTACACATCCAGCGGCATTTTTGTCCAATTTATTTTTTATTATGCATAAGTTATCATTTTCAGAAAATATCTCATTTTTTAAAAGATTTTGAATACTTGGGGTGTTCGACAACTAATAATGTTACTCTTATTTAATTAAGCTACTGGTTCAACATAATTAGCTGGATAAAGACCGACACGGCCCTCTTTTCTCCCTTTGCACCAACCTTGTTCATCTTCATCTTCTAATTTTTCAAACGTGTCACCTATTGAACAATTTATACAATCAATTTAATCCTCATTGGTTTGATACAATATTAAAGAAAAAAAATTTGTTTCACCAATTTGTGGCCTTGTAAACATATAGCATAAATTTACGATTAATTACCTTGTTTAAATGAAAGTTCATCACTTTCAGCTCCTTCGTAATCGTATAATGCTCTGACTGGCACACCAGGCTCTCCAGTGTCGACCAATACTTCACCACCCTCGTCCCATTCATCTTCGTCAAATGGGTTTGATTCAGTTGTTTGATTATTACCATTCCTAAAAATCAAACATACTAATATCACTGACATTATCAAAAGAAAAACAGCAATAATAATATAACTATTATTTATGCCAACCCTCTAGTGTTTTAAGTTGTTTTGTTTAAGGACAAAGTAATCCCTTCCCTTTTAAAATATATTAAATGTTTTAATCCCGCCATCTTTCATTGCATGCCCCTTATGATTTGGTTTTTATTTTACATTGTATTACAAATAGCATAAAACCATTAATATCTCATGAAATCCTAAGTCGCATTTTACTTAAAATACATTTAAATTGACACCAATGTTCTATGAAACACCAGTTCATATTCTAAATATTACTAATCTTTTTACACTCTTAAGATTAAAAACAAAGAACATCAGTTCAATTACATCCTTTCCAGAGCCAAATTGTCGAGTGAGTTAATTAAAAAAAAATTCCTTTGATGAAACAAATTGCTTAAAAGCATGGTAGCCAAAAATATCTCAGTAGGGCAGATGCTTTAGTCAATGACGTACATAGCTCAAGTCCTGGGTGGGATACATTCTACCATCCAAAATGTTCTACAGCAGTTTATGACTACCTGAAATCTCAACTGAAGAGAAGGTGGTGGTTGACCGTAAGTACAATGGCAAGAGACAATAGTTTTATTGCTCTTACTGCAAGGAATGGTCATTTAACAGCAACTTCCTTGAAAAGTAGTCAACTCTAACCATATTTTAAGCCAATTTTCAGAAGGCTTTGTGAGCCTAGTAACATGCTGCATCAGGTACTACGAAGAGGCATCAATTAGAAAGGCAAACCTTGCAAATGGCACTTGAACAATAGAGAGAGGGCAGTTCTCTTCAAGGAAAGTGCCAGTTTAGTTTGTTGCAACCAGACGATGGGGGGGGGGAGCTGTGTGTAAAGATGTGGAGAACATTTTGCTGCATAAAGACAGTCAGTTATGGTATGAAGTGGAACCAACATCCATGCTCATGCTGAACTGATTATCATATAGAATGGATCTTTGACTGATTGCCAAATCCAGCAAGTGTTGAACAGCTTCAAACCCTTTTATTAAAATAACTATGATAATAAATATAACAATAAAAGTACTTATAGTTAGCAAGAAACCACAAAATTATATTTAAAAAATTGGCTTGTTTCTTATAAATTAATGTAGAACAGTATTGGAACAAAAAACTTGAAGAAATGGGTTAATATACTTTCAGCAGGTTGTTTATATAAATTGAATATGCACAAAATAACTTACAAAGCTGGATTACTGTCACTTAAGCCTCTTGATGTTGTCTTCGTCTCTGGAGACTTTGGCAAATCGATCTTTCCATCACCGCCATCTATCATTCGAGCATTCACAGCAGGGGTCGTCCCTGGTTTTCTCTGTGTTGGAACCTTCGCATTGACAGGTGGATATTCCTAGCAAAGTTTAAACAGAATGGTAATCATACGTTCTGTAATAATGTATATTTCTCTATTCAATATTTTTTAAAAATGTTATGACAGTACGATGGACTTTTTCCGTATGGCCTTAATAGCTGTTCTAAGTGCCTCATTATTTTTTCAAACCACAACCTTACAGACTGTTCAATTGATTTCAGACCAAATATGTTGGTGGTTGTGCATTTTTTGTCCAATAATGTCACAATCATATTTTATTTATTCACTCCTGAGAATGACTGTAGTATATTAAATCTGGTAGTGTAATAAACTTTTTTTCTCTATAAAGTTTGGGTTATTATTTTAAAATATTTTCTCAAGTTTAATGAAGTACAAAGCATAAATCAACTAGGAGACAAAAGTGGGATTCTAAACAAGTTTATACTAACAAGAAAGGCCCATCAGTTTAAATCAATTCAATCATTCATGAATCAAATTGAATCGTTCCATTGTAATGATTTGAAATCTTGGTTATACTCCATAAAATTATATTTTTTATGTGCTACTAAGTAATTAATTGCAACATGAGTATAACTTTTGAATTATAATTATGTAACAATGTAACAAAGAAACAAATTTTGAAGATGAATAAATAAGAAAAGGCATGTACATCTTAAAACGATGCATTTATATAAAACTATATTACATGTATCTAAGCATGTAATTATAAGTGAAATTTAGTAATACTGTATCTGTAAATACTTCAGAATGTTAAAATTTCTATGAATAGACAAAGTATTTGTCACTACATTGTTGTTCTAATTTTTTAATTATTAAAAAACTGTTATTGTATAATTTAATCGAACTCATAAAAGTAAAAGTGGTAAAAGTAACAGACTAATGTTAAAATAAAACAGACATTCTTTAAAAATGCAAAACTTCACATCTGCCAAAAACTGTAAACTAGTGTATAAAAAAATATTAAAAATTAAAAAAAAAAAAATACATTACAGGCATATCTTCTCCGACCGGCCGCTGGTTTATTAACGTGATGCTTCCTGCAGGGATGGAGTCCTTTGATTTTCCCTTGGCTATATCTCGAAACTCTTCCGTATAATCCTAATATACACATCAACACAAACCATGCATAACCACAGCAAGCAACTAACATGCAATTGATATGCAAACAGAGATTTATAAATATAAAATTAAAAGAAACAATGTTAAAAAATAGCTATTTTTTTCATTCCACAATGACTTTTAAAAACCTCTTTGGGATAAATAAACAATTTTGTATCAAACTCACAATTGTTTTTCCTGAATCTTAGGAACACATCAGTTGCATTCATATCAACATATGATGGATATTACTTTGAATTGCTCTATTTGATCAATAAATTAAAGATTTATATTGGCCAAGTTGTGCACATCTGGTCAAAGAACAATGTTACAAATTTTTTCAAGATTAAAAATTAATGCAAATCTTTAGAAAACCTATGCCAAAAAACAATTTTATTAAAAATTCGCAACATTTCTGACAATCTATCATCGTATGCCATCACATTAATACATAGAAATATAACTTTCACTGGTTTCCCTTTGAATTGTAGTTAAAGCAGTTTGCCAAAATGTATAATTACAACAAATAAGAAACTAAGAGACGCATTGCAATGAAATGCAACTACGAATTAGAAAGGCAGCATTGCTTATTCTGTGAAGCAAAATTATGGATCCCATTGTGTACTTTTTGTCTTAACAGAGAAAAATATCAATACTATCTAGCAAAAATATAAAAAGTGTGAAAAAGAAAATTAAATATCTCTATTTACCATTTGTTTCTATAAAATTTTAAATCCTGCAAAAGAATTATAAAAATCGTAAATATGTAATTTGATACTGATTTGAGAACATTCTACCCTGCTATTACATGTACTTATGTTTACATGACATTTTCTTCTTTTTTCTTTATTCTTTATTTTAAATGCAAGATTTTGTAATGTTAATACATTTAATAAAACAATATTTACCGGGTTTAAAGGCATTAGGTGCAAGTTACAGATGGGTTCTGATTCGGATAAAATATTGGTTGGTGCAAAATTAATGTAGGTTTTGAATACATTTTTTTCCCGCAAGTAAACTAAGCTAAATCCTTAAATCTAATTTACGGATAAGATATTAAATAAATACTTGTTATCATTTACACAAAACAGTGTAGTTTATTACAATTAATTAAAGTTTTTATCTCAACTAAAAATCTATCAATTGTATCCAATTCACGAAACTAGTGAATTGTAGTTTATATTGCATTTTATAAGAGTGAGGACCTGTAAAATTAAATATGTCCAAACAAGATTTTCATCAAATTTATTTGTACAAATTTAAAGTTGGGCAAAGTGCGACCCAAACTGCTCGCACATCAATACAGTCTGAGGGGAGGGAAGCATTAGCAAATGCACGGTGCAGCAATGGATTCAGAGAATTTGATCTCGAAGGCAGGGAAGGTCGTGGTATACCTTCTGTTGTGGACGACAACCAATTCAAAACGTTGATTGAAGAAAATTCACGTACGATGTAAGATGGGAAAGTGCTTAAGAGCTTAGTGTTGATCACTCAACTGTCGTTCGCACTTTGCCATCTGTAGCAAATAGGTAAAGAAACATAACAAGTGGGTACCACACGACATAACTCAAGCACAAAGAAATAGACATTTTGAAATGTGCATGTCTTTCTATCTGCCTTCTGCCACAAAAATTATCCATTTCAAGATTGAATCATCACACCCAATGAGAAATGGATTCTGTACGGTGACAGGAGGCGTACAGGTCAGTGGCTGGACAAGGATAAAGTGCCAAACCAAAATCTGAACTTAAAAAAGGTTAAGGTGACTGTTTGGTGGTGTACTGCTGGGGTTGTTCATCATAGTTTCCTGAATTATGATATATCAGAGAAATATTACAAAATATTTGACAAAAGGGAATTTGCAACGTCTTTGTCCAGCATTGGTAAACCGGGGCCGATTCTTCTTCTCCTAACACCGGACCATATGTTGCAATACCAACCCAAGGACTTAGGATATGAAACCTTACCACACCCTCTACATAATTCACTCAATTTCTTGTCTAGAGACCTCCACTTTTAGGCATTTTGATCACTTCTTGAGGGATAAAATTTTCAGAGAACACGGTGAAGCCAAAAACGCATTTCAAAATTTTTTGTGAGTTGAAATAAAGATTTTTATATCAATGCTTATTACACATTGGCAAAAATGTATAAATTGTTTTAAATAAATTTTCTTTATTTTATAAAAATTAAAAATAGCTTTGACTATCTTTTCAAAACCTGTATTATTTTTGCACCAGCCCAATAGTTCAAATATTATTTATTTACTTAAACGGTATTTCTAATAATCATGCTAAATCAGTATGCGTCATTTATTGGATCTGTATTCACTTGTCAGTTTGTTGTATCACTCAAATGCATGTCAACATTGCGCCATATTCAGTGAAGGACTAGTTCAGTAAGAAACGTCTATCTTTTTGTGTGAGAAGGGTTTGTATGTCATTGGGTCTGTCGGTTTTTGCTGGGGCGTTTGCAGTTCATCTGTCAGTAGTGATATCAGTTTTCATTGTTGGTTATTATTTTTGCATTGTAAGTTTTCTTATCATGCTGGTTTTTATGTTATTTGCTTCTGAACATTTGCACTTTTTGTTATGTAGTGTTTTTTAGTGTTGCGAAAGTACTGTGTGAATGTAAGTTTGTCAATTTTCCTTTTTAGTAGTTTATCTGTGTTGTTGTTGGTTCTTAGAGCTGTTTTTAGTTGAACAAATTCATTTATTTTCCTGAGTATGTGAATATTATCCTTTTGTTGTTTCATTTTTTGTTTTGTTTTAGTAGTTTCTAGATGGTGCTTGTTTGGCAGCATTTTTATTTTCTTTATTTTTTTATTGATATTTGTTATTTGTAGTGATTTGTAGTGATTTTCAGCACTGAGTGGGATTATGCATTTATGATGCCATCAGTTACAAATCAAAAATAGTTAATCTGATATTATTTTAGAACATTCTATCTTGCTATTAAAAATATGTGTTTACACAACATTTTTTTCTCATTATTTGTCATTTCTTATTCTTTAATTTAAATACAAGATTTTATTATTTTACCACATTTAACAAAAAAATGTGTATCAATAAAGGGTTCAAGTGCGAGTTATGGGTTCTGAATGGATAAAATTAATCAAACATTATTTGTTCAATTTAAATTGGATTTCTAGTAATACTGAAGTAATAATATATTGAAAGCACGTCACAGTCATTTTGTTACAAATGAAAGAATAACGCATTAAAGGAAAGATTGGATTATGTAACTGCAAAGTAAACATATAGGTAGAAGTGTTCAAGGTCGAGTTGAAAAAACAAATCATAACGAATGTTTTGTTACGGTGGGATTCAAGGAGGATTTAAATGTGACAGAGTCCAGTTTTGTACCCATCGAATAAATGGATGCTTTAAATTAAGCGAAAGGAATTGATTATTATATGAGTGTCACAAATCTACAACTTAAAAAGAGACATTCTAGGCAAAAAGCAAAAAATACTGTCATGTAAAATAAAATGAAAATAACTGTTTATAAAGTCCTAGATTTTTAAGAGCAATCCAAGGTAGGGCTAAAAATCAACTGTTTCCTATATAGTAAATTTCAAAAGGATAACTTGCAAAGATAGTATACATGAAATAGGTTTTACATACTTCGAATTGAGGCCAGTTCATTGCCATATTAACACCATGATTGTTTGACCACCACTTTAAATCTTTTTCATGATCAGCATTGCTTATTGTATGATAAAATTCGTCATAGAGACGTGGCAATCTGTAAATGATTTTGTTCAATTTAAAATTACACGAGTCAATCGAATAAAAACAAAATAAACAATGAAGAATGGTTTTACATTGGATCCTGGGATATATTTAAACACTTATGCAATGAAAATAGTGTTTCTTTAAAAAATTGTAAACGATCTGCTTCTAGTGATTGGCACTTTTCAAAAACAACAGTCATATCTTCCATGTATTTTGGGTTGTAAGTGTTCAACTCTTGTAAAGCAATTTCATATTTCTCCTTGCATCTTTGTACATCTTCCTTTGTTTTTGTTACTCTATCTTGCATCTTCTTAATCTAAAGTTGATATAATGTTATGTTATTAAAGTCAATGTTTCAGTCAATTTAATTTATAAAATACCTGATCAACTGAAATACTGTTATCGCCATTAGCATTGCGTTCTTGGTTTGATGCAGACTTTTCCGTTTTGCAAGCACTGTGGTAATCAGTTTTGGCTTTGTTGACTTTTGCTAAAAGTTTAGCCCATGGCTTCTGAGCCTTTTTAAAAGCGTCCTCAATTTCTTTCCTCTCCTTTATTTGCATTATAGACTGAAATACACAAACATTACACTTTACAAAAATATTGATGATATATTTATTAAATATCAATCTGGCAATTAATATTTCGAATCTTCTAAGTAGATTGTACTAAATGATGTTCAACAATTAATACATTAACATACCTTGTGGTAAGTATCTTTCTGCCAAGACTTAACATTCTGTATTACTTCGTTGCATAAATCATCTTTAACTTTGTGATGTAGGTCACACAATCTATCAGCTTCAACTAGAACACCTTTCCAAGCAGCCTGGGTTGTACCGTATTCAGGTCCTAAATAAAAATTGAGTAACAATAACAAATGGAACTTTATGATTTTAATCACTATTATTAAAATGTTAACTGTTGAGTTTTAATAATAATTTAATCCATCACCTTTTTCTATTAAGTCATTCCATTTTCTTGACCAGCTCTTTAAACTCTTAGCATAGGCCTTTTCTATGTCTGCACGTTCTTGCACTAATGTTATTAAGTCTGTACATAACTTATACCCATCCTCTATTCTTTTGGTTGATCTCTTATAGTTTCCAGGTTCCCAGAAACTATCGCTGCTTGGCATAAGCATAGTGTCATCACTGTGGTGTGACATTCTATGGGCTAAAAACATATAAACATTACATTAAAGTAGTACTTAACAATTTTAATTTTTTTAAATCACACAAATAAAAGCCCTGAATTCTCCTCCGCCATAAAATTAATTATACGCAGTTTGCAAAACAATGTTTTAAAGCAAAACTGCACATGAAAAAAATGTGATGGCTTACACTTCATTAAGTACATTCGATCAAATTTTAATGTACTGGAAGAAATATATTTTACACAATAATGCAATTAATGGAAATTTAGGTTTGACGTATTAAGGTACCAGCAATTAACTAAATTACCAAACTCAAGCTAATAAATAAAACAGTGAATGAAAATGTTTCTAGGGAAACGTGTCTGTTATGTACAAATATACATCATCCATAGCAATTCTTGAAATAAAATAATCAATACAATATTTCTTGCAATGAAATAGCATTTTAATGAGAGTAAAGAGCATGCAACCTTTCGTGTTAATACTGTGCATTAACGTATGTTATCTTTTTTGGGTGTTTTATTGTTAAAATTAATTTTACAACGTAAAGTACCAACAAGAAGCTAGCCATTGGAAAAAAAGAAGTACGGCAGAGAGTCAGTGAACTAAGATGGCAAAAACAAAACACTCAAATGACAACAGGCAAACTATGACAGAAAAATAGAAAATTACGATTCCCAGTGGGCAGGCAATGGTCATAGCTGTTTTACAGTCTATAAAAAACTAACTTCTATATAAATTTCTTTATGTTATCAATGATTATCAATATTAATAAGTCACTCCATCCCAATAGCATAACAAAAATATTCGGTATTTTTTGAGAGAATACGTCTAAAATAATGTGTTAATCTAACACATGCTTTGAGAACATGTATTTTCGTGTATTTTTTAGTAACCAGTTGTTCAATTATTTTTAAAAATGGAGTTTAGCGGACAAACGGTGTTGTCTGCATTTCAACAAAAAAATTCTCTGATTGATAGCCGACGCGAGTTTCATCTCATTGTTGGCGATGTCCTTCAAAATACTTTTTGCTTTGTGTCCATTCGTAGTTGAAATTTGTTCATACAATCCCATGTTCTTTGTTCTTCTTCACAACAGACTGCATCTAATGATTTCCAAATAATCATACACTAACGTTCACTAACCACCACACATTTCTACATGAGAAGAACGAAGAACATGGGATTCTATGAACAAATTTCAACTACGAATGGACACAAAGCAAAAAGTATTCTGAAAGACAACGCCAAATATGAGAAGTAATTCGCATGGCTATCAATCAGAGAACCTTTTTATTGAAATGCAAACAACACAAGGCGAAGAATCATGTTTTAGATAGATCCTATTGGATTTTAAAGAAATTGTGGAAATCCTAGGAAGCTAGACTGAAAGAATTGGAGAAGTTGGATGTTGGAAGTCTTAGCGATGCCCCACAGTTCTATACCATATGTCCAAATCAGTGGTAGCAGTGTTTTGTGAACTAGCGAACTTAGCGAAGTTTGTTTTTATATTTTGTGTATGTGACTATATAGGTTTTAAAAAATTGGACACCCCTCCCCAACTTTTTAGAATGTTTAACCAATTCACTAACACTAATTTCAATAATTAAGTATAGCACATACCAGATGTCATCACTCTACGGCATCAAGCATATATGGAATTATTTACGTAAATATAAAACCTGTCATGTAATGGTACAAATGTGTATTGAATTTGTTACATAATTAAAATGAAACTTTGGACTGTGGAATATCTATCGCAGATTAAAGTTATCAGATTTGGTTCACTCAGGAAAATTAAACACAATATGCACGCTCTCCACTGCATATGGATAATAGTCTCTCTGATCGAAGGATTTATTAAAAATAAAGAAGGGTGAAAGTATAGGTTTTTTTTTAAACAATATATCTAATATTAATTCACTTATATTTAGTGGTCTAACTTACCAAATTACTTATTTCAAATAATTATTCTTTTTATGTAAGGTCTTGTTTGAGATGAAAAAGTTAGTGTCATGAGCAGCATTTGAAACTATGTCCTTCGGCTCAATACACTGCTGCTCTAACCACTTAGTTATCGTGACAATATTCACGTTGTCACAATAGCTCAGATGATCGTGGGTTCGAATCCTGTTCATTACACTTTTTTCATCTCAACCAAGACCTTACTTTCTTAAAAAGAATAATTAATTGAAATATGTCTAATATTTATAATAATCACATACAGTACAATTCATGTTGCAGTATGCATGACTTAGCAGGAGTTAAACCTGCCATTATTTAAGAAGCTTCCAGCAATAAAAAAATAATTCCATGCGCCTTTCTACTTATATAGATATTTATTTATTTTATTAGATAAATTTATGAGAAAATTGCTGGAGAATTTGACAAATTTTCTTAGCCCAGTCTTTTGATACAATGCATGAGCACATACTGCCTCCGGATTATTGTCTATTCACATGTTATGTAAGTGTAAATGTAACCATTATTGCACTTTTGTCAGCTTACTGTTGGAGCTATCAAAAACTAATTTTAGACATCAAGTGGAAGAAAGTTTGGAAGAATTCTAACAATAGACACCGCATAGGAGACGGTTGGTTGTCTCTGAATGTTGAGTAACTCACAGGTCCACCGAAATAGCCTAGATAATTACATATTTGAGGGAGGAATCGACGGCACTTTCAAATATATTACACAACTAATCTAAATGAGGGTCAATGGGGTACTCAATATTCCCTGGTAGAACCTCCTACACTACACATTCAAGCTAATAAATAATTTCAATCTTAATATACACAAAATACCTGACGACAACACAAATAAAACAATCCTGTAAAAATCAGAACAAGGGACAAATACACTAGCTGCTGTGCCAAAGCACAATTCTCACATCAACTAGAATTCCTACATAGGGCCGAGGAATTGCACCCTTCAATTAGGTGGGACACATCGTGCCATCTTTCTATATAAGTTAAACATGGCTCAAAAGTAGGTGGCCATGTGACAACAATCCTTAATCAGGTAAGGATAATCGTTCTTCTACCAGTTAGATCCTCTGAAGGCCACCTATCGACAATGTTCTCATGTGAGAGTATTGCTCTCAATGCTTTTTGAGTAGGTAATTTGAATTACAACTAATAATAAGCAAAAATATTGACATTCTTACTATTTGTGTATTATTAATAGATTCACTAGTTTTTGTGATCCGCTTGTTCAATTAATATCTTTCAATTAATTGAAGTTTTTACTGGAAATTAAAAAAATGAAAACTAGTGAATTTAATAAGTTAAAATGAAGTATCCTTCACTAAAGCTTTCTGTTGCCATTTCACTTGTCGCCAAGAATCAAATAGGTCCACAACATTTGAAAAATGCAAAAAGGAGGGAAAATTCAAAAAGTGGGGTTGAAACGGGAAGTTAGTGTCCGAGTGGATCGAAGTCACGATAGGTCAAGTGGTACAGCAACGATGTAGCTAGCTGACAACCGTGGGTTCGAATCCCGCTCATGATGCTGACTTTTTTACCTCAACTAAAAACCTTAATTAACTGAGAAAAAAATTAATAGAATTAAACTTACATGTTTAAATTTCAACCACAGTGCAAAATTTTTATTTTTTTAACTCCTGACAGTTTTACCTTGTCAGCATGTTTTATTAGTATTAAACTTATTTTTTTATGGTAAATACTGAAAATATAAACAATTATTATTAAATAATAATATAACCTCCTTTAACAGACACCTAAATTTACCGAAGTTAAATTTCTCTTGACTCAGCATTTTGATCAGTGCTCTGTCAATAAATAAACTGCCAAAAAGGAGATCCTCTAAATAACATATCCAGACTGTAAAAAGAAATTACTGAATAGGTATTTTTAACCCCCCCCCCCAAATCTTATAGAAGGTTTATTCTATAGAATCCTAATCCTCTAGAACAGGGCTTCCTACACGGTGGTCTGCGGTAAACTTTGAGAAAAATTAATAATTAGAAAAATAAAGTACAATGAATAAATAGAATTCAACAGAACGTTCCTAATGTCATTTCGATCCAGAAATGTCAGAGGCAACAACTTTTCGACTCCTGAGGAAATTCTAGCTAAGTTTTGCTATCAGTACAGAGAGGACCCTGACATCGATGAATCAGTGTCAGAAGAGGCAGATGGTTATCTTGAAGTTCAAGATATTGAAGATGTTTTTGTCTATGATGAGGAGGGTAAATGCTCCAAGTTTGTTAGAGAAGACAATAGAAGATTTGAATTACTGAAGGACAGTGAAACGATCTGGACTGATAAACCCTTATGCTCAATACATTCATGAATCTCTTCTTTAAAGAATGCCAGGGCGGGGGGGGGGTTACATACGAAAAAACATTATTTTCACTTTTTGTGACTAATGAAATGATAGGAATAAGGAAACATCGTTAGTCATACTAACCAAAAAATAGAGAAATCAATATTCAAGTATAGTGAATCCGGTGATAATGGCAGAGGGTATATATAAAAAGAATTTCAGTATTATGTTATACCCATTAGGGGACTATAAATAAAAATGTTATTATTACAATTTTAAAACTAAATTTGATAATATCCCCCTCAAAATGTGTGGAAATATTGTAAATTACTTAAGTGTTTATCTTCTGATGACAATTGTTCCATGAAGTTTAGTTTGTGATGATGGGCCACCAGGCCAAAACGTTCATGTAATAGACAAAAATGAATAAAATATTTCAACAACGGAGAACTTGGGACTTTTAAACCTGTGGATAAGAACTGCTGATTTTAAGAAAACGATAAGTTCAAGTACAGTGAATCACTCTATCCATTACCTATATTGTTGGCAGCCCCAGATGGAACTGTGAAGTTTGTAACCACAAATTGTCAAATGTGTAAGAAAACGTTGTCTAAAAAGTATAAAAAGGTTTTATTCGTGTATGATACTGTCAATAAATGTTACAATACAATAAAAATGATTGTTGTGAACTTATGTCTACCAAAAATCTCATAAAAAAGAAGTAGGGGTCGGATCCGACCGTGTATTTCGTCTCAAACCACTGGTTAAGGCATGCTAGTTTGGAATAAATTGTAAGTTTGAGTTACCGCTGATTAATTGGTGAAGAAGTTCTCTTCAATTGTAAATGTATTGTTTAAACGAAGTGTGTATGTATTAATACAAAAATGCTCAATTTTTGTTTGTTATTTGATTAGATAACTCCTTTTTAAACGAAAACAAATTTCAGCGGGCTGATGTGAAATGAATTGCCAATGGTTTATAAAACAGTTAAAACATACACTTTAGATTAGAGTCGGTTAATTGAAATGGTTCAACGACAGCAACCGAATGAACGCATTTAGTTCGTCATTTTCCTCTGTGGCCCTGTAATAATGCAAATAAAAAGTATTTACCTCAAAGAGTGTTTTCCCAAGAGAATTATTGCCTTGTTGATAAGAGTTTTACCTTGGAAAAATTCGAGAGGAGCGCTGTCGAAAGGGAGAAACAAAAAAAAAACAATAAATATTATGCACTGGAGACAAACAACCAGACACGAGAAAACAATAAACAATCGAATAAATTGTGGGAATTGAAACGTTCTAAAAAAGAAGGGAAAAGGGATGAACTACATACTGACGTCGGTGTGAGGATTGGTGGGCACGTTAACTACTTTAAAATGCTAGATAGCTTTTGACGGAATCCTCGAGAAAATTGAATTACACGTTTCGGAAGAGACGATACAGGGAAACATATCAACTGAAATAAAACTCCACGAACGGTTCCAGGCTGGAATGAAATTTATCCACTAGTTAATTAAATGTAAATAAATCAGGTTATAACATTTCTCACTGTCCGGCTAGTCGTGTATACATTACTTTTGTCGCTCTCACCAAGAACACCGTTTTTCCCCCTTTTTCGATATTTGCCTCCTTATAAAAACTAGCCGTAAGTCACTTAATTGAATAATCTAATTAAAAAACTTAAGTAATTTTACCTGTTAATGGTAGTCGATTCTCTGCGCTGAAATCCAATTGTTTATACTATTGTACTCCACAAATTTGCACAGAAAATATGGAGCACTCAGCTCTCCATTAGAAACGAAACATTTTCTCGACGCGAGACAACGAATTTCGTCGGATTTCGACCGGTGTGTGGCGAGTCCGTTTCCGCTTGGGGCCCTCCGTCGAACGATTCACATCAGACCGGAGGTGGAGGAAGGAAGAGAGAGAGAGAGAGAATGAGAGAGAAAAAAATGCCCAGCCTTATCTACGTAGAAAAAAACCCGAAAGTAGTTGAGTAGTACGGGGTTGCAACTGAACGAGGACTGACAAGTGACAACCGAGCCACTGATCACTTGATTACGATAATTTTTCCTTTGTCAACAAATTCGGAACTGGGTCTGGGCTGGAGGTGGGTTTTTCTCTCCAAGACGACAGGCGGGTTCCGATTCCAGTCCGTCCTCGACACGTTTTAACCAAGAAATTGCAAAAATTCCAGAGGCGTGACGTCACGACGAGCCATCTCCCGGCCTCTCGGAGGCATGCTACCTCCTTTCAAAACTCAAAATTTCCAATTCTCAAACACTTTTAAACCCCAAATAAATCGCTTCGTTAATTTTCAATTTTGACCCTTTCTCGTTTGAAAAGGATTCGTTCTCAAGGAAACATAAAAAAAAAGTAATTGTCTGAGGTGAAGAGGTGTGGGGATGGAACATAGCACATCCTTGACATCATCTTCTAAATGCGTATTCAAATAGATTAAATCATCTGTTAAAATAATAATACGCGTTCAACGTATTGGGAATAAACTGGAAAACTTTACTGGTTTATATACTGTATCTGTAGATTTAAAACCAAAAAAAGATATATTAACGAAACAAGATTAGTATAAAAACACCATGCTCTCTTATTGGCCAAAATGAATCACATGGCGTTCGCGGTAAATAATTAAAATGAAATCTTAAATTTAACTGAAGAGGCTCAGGATCCATGGTATTTTTCTAAATATCTTCAAATCATACTCTATGACAGGAGTTTTAAAATTCAAACATATTCTAATTCCTATCTAGTGTTTAGGGAGGAGGAATCCTAGGTCCAATTCTATTCATCCTTTATGTCAGTGATAAAAGAGGACAGATCTAAATAAAAGGACATGCTTATCTGCAAATTAGTTCATGTCAACGAAAAACGGACGCTGGGGGAGGAGATATATGCCAGCCGTTGCCAATACTCCAAACTACCAGTGCCAGGTGCTTAGACCGGAAAGGGAAGAATGGGCCCAAGAAATATCTTTGAACGCCAATTCTTACTGGTATAGAGACGGCTCAAAAACGAATAGAAGCATAGGAGCTGGAATTTTTGAGATGAATCCGAAGACTGAAGTAAATATCATGTTGAATCAGCGTAGGGTCACTAGCTGGGTCTGTCTCCACTCGCGGGTTTTTAAGTCATTCAAATGCGTTAGGCATTGCACCATCTTCAGGGGGGAATTGTCTGTCACTTTGTCTGAGTAGGGTTTGTATTGGGTCCGTCGCTTGTCGCTGGGGGTGTTGTGCTAGTGGGCGTGGTTATGGTGCTCGTTGGTTGGTCATGATGACGGTTATTTCCGTTTTCAATTATTGTTTGCGCGGGTTTTTCCCCCAACTTTAGATAAATAGGCCACATTTTTTCAGACTGAAATCATAGCAATTGAATACTGCACCAGGGTATTAAAAAGGCAAGGAACACATTCCCGAACATGGTCATCTTCTTTGAGTCATTATAACTATTTGTTTGAGAAATGATTCCTTAGATCCATCAAAACCGATAGCGACAACGGTGTGATTATAGGGGTGGAAAGTATATCGAGGGCCTTTTGAATTCTGTAGTGTGTACTAGTGTCTTACTAGAGGTTAAAAGTCACCATGCAGGCGTCGGATGGACCAAGTACCTACATACAGGTTGTGTAAACGGGAGGAGCTGTCTATTAACCTCCACAAAACCTGAATGATTCCGTTGTCAAGGAAGAGGTTGATAGGAAGCATAAAAGTTCCAAACATAATGGAACTCCGATTCTCCAAGGAAGCCAAATACATAGGGATCACACTAGACCAGCAGCTCACATGGAATCGACGCAGAATAAATAATTCACAGGGAGCAAAAATTGCCTGGGGTAGGTGCAGAAGTCTCTCAACAGATGGGTATTAAACCCCAATATGACTCTATGGCTATATACCTGTATCTTAAGAACAACGTTGACATATGGGTTGATAGTGTGGTGGAATTAGGCTATTAAGTGGCACTCAAAGGACAAGAGCCATGGGTACAGTGACAACTGCACCCTTGGAGGTTTTGTTAAACCTTCCATCACTCCATATTTTAATCCAAGGGGAAGCCAAAGCAGCAACTCACGGGCTCATAATGGACAACCAACTGCAAGAATAATAAGTTGTGTCAACAATGGAAACTGAGGGAGGAGATAAAGGCAGATGCTGTACTATTCATGCCAACCAATGCCGCTACTCAAAATATGGTGGAATAATACCCCAGACACGCAAGTCATTTGGGGAACTTCCTGGTAGGAACGCTGTTGATTGTAGCCAGTTTTGCTGCTAGTTCTGGCTTCGTATTTCCAGGGATGCCACAATGGTCTGGTGTCCGTGATAATATGCACATTTACATTTGTGGTCTGTGGTCTGTTTTAACAGGAGAAAACTGATTTTATCAACTGATTATTTGAGAAATGATTCCTTAGATCCTTCAAAACTGATAATGAATCAGTGCAGAAGAAATACATGATTGTAGGAGGTATAAAGTACATAGAGGGCGACTTTTTGTACTGTGTTCTACTACTTTCTATGTTCCCAGTGTCAATACTAGAAAAAATGACCTATTTTAAAGTTCAATTCTTTAAATGAAATTGTCTTTTATTTTTCAATTCCCAGAGCCCTTCAACTAATAAATCAGCTTCATCTCACATACATATTTTTAAAATATGAAGGTCCCAATTCAAAATTAAAATTACTCAAATGTGACAAATTGTCAAATCTGAATATTAGAAACATATTCATTAATCCAGCATTTAAACAATCCTTATCTGTTTAATGTATATTCAAAAACTATATTGTTATTTAAGGAATATACTTATATTTTTGTTGTTGTGTGTTTGCTTTCTTACATGTCCATTCTGTATTTTATATTGTTTATAAAGTCCTTTCCTAGTTGCCTTTAATTATTTAGCATTATGCAATTTACAGTTTTGTAACAAGGATAGTAATCCATATATTTAAATAAACAAATAAAAATATTTTTTAATTATGTAATGAATGTATGTAAAAAAATAAATTAAAAAAAAAAATATATATATATATAGTTGTCAAGAGGAGTGTGTATACGTAGATTTTTCCAGGCTTTCATAAAATCGGTCATAACATACTTATTAAGAAGTTAAACGCAAATTTAATATCTGAAAATCTATAGATTTGGCTGCACAGTTATTTATCTGAACTCAATCAAATAGTTAAAATCATGTCTTTTAGAACTCTTAACTTTTCTGTTTTATCTGGTGTGCCACAAGGCTCCCATTTTGATCCTTTTCTCTTTCTCCTCTCCACTAATGACATTCACCTTGTTCTATCTAGTAGCGAGTTTCTTCTATTCGACGACCTACTACTGACTTACTAATTTGCTAATATATATATATATATATATTTTTCACATCTGTCTTCTACGTCT
>CM077100.1:28458662-28565203 GCA_039619505.1 Cimex hemipterus | reverse complement strand
AGAGAGAGAGAGAGAGAGAGAGAGAGAGAGAGAGAGAGAGAATCATCACTTTCAAATCGTTTTCAAAATTTTAAGCAAATAATATAATTTCAACAATCCTGGGATGAAATAACAAAAATTATGCAATTCTTGTAACGAAAATGTAAAACTTAATTCATCCGAAAGACGTGTGCCTAGTTCTCGTGATACTTAGGGCTATTAAGAATAGAACAACATGGTCTTCTTTGCATATTTTTTAAAAAGTAATAATTGCAAGCATTGATTTCATTTAATAGCTGGTCATCAGTTTAGTGCCCTACATCAGCATTGTCGTTGACGTTATCGTATCTTCCTTTGAAAACAAAAATAAAAAACAAGCCAATATTGGCCGACTGTCTTTCGATGTTGCACAAGCACTCAATGCTGGGATGCTGTGTAACTCCCACCACCCTAAGTTCTATCTTGCCGGCCGTTACTTCTAGGTTCTATTTACCATTCTGTCCTGTCCGACCGGGGTCCATCAAGGGAGTGTTGTTGGTCCAATCCTTTACATGATATGTGATATAACACTGCCTTGAAGGACCCCGGTCGTGCAGGACGGAAGGATAATATATATACATAGTGCTGACATTTGCACTACTGTTCACTCACAATGATCCTGTCCTTACCGTTCGTTTCCTACAGCCTCACTGTCCTGGAAATATCAGCCAAAACATCTCATCGCACCCAGTTCAAAACCCTCCGTTCTATGGCAAATGCTCCTTTTCCAATCGTACCCTTCACCATGACCTCAACGTCCATTATGTTTCCCAAGCCAACAAATCGAGATAAAACAATTTCCACTCCGCACTCACAGGCCAACCCAATCCATTAGTAACCCAACTTACTTCAGCGACACTTCCTGAAAGTTCTCAACGCCGACGATCCCGTGATGTCATCCTGAATGACAAGTCATTGCCTGTCCTTAGGTCTACTTATATCGGAGTATTCTCCTGTGGCAGTTGATTTTACAGATGTGGATTTCAAAAGGTATTTGAAAATACACATTGTAGTCTTTCTATTTGGCCACCCAGCTAATTAATTACATCACTGGAAGTCTGTAAAATGTAATGTTAGAATTTATTTTTTAACCTATATAAAATATTTTTCAAAATTGTTTCTGCTCAAGCCGAAGTCTAATTACAGCCTAGTCGATAACTAATCCTTACAAAACGCTGACGAAGCGAATCGGCCGGCAGATAGTGTAGCAATAATTACCCGCTGCGAATAAAAACCATATAAATTTCCTCCAGAAAGGTGGAAATATCATGAAATGGAAATAAATAAAACTATACACCTATTACTATAATAATACACTATGATCTAGTGAAATAAAATTTGATATGAAATATTTGTATTTATTGTAACTTTTTAACGAAATTGATGATTGGGAATTTATTGATGCCTATTATAAATGCTGATTGATCGAACTGACGATGTCTTTGCCAGTGGTTGTATTTTTTTCTTTGCTTACGGATTTCAATTTTAAGTAATGTTTTCTCATTGGTTTGGTTTTGAATTAACTTATTGCCCTTTTCCAAATGTTTTTTTAACAATTTTTTATGAATGTTTTCTCATGGTTTTTGCTGTTGATTTTCAAGAAATTGTTTTGGTTTTTTTATTCTATTCAGCGGATAATAGGGAACGAACTTTGAGTCAAAATCAGCACAAAGGTAAACAAACGGGTGAAAAATAATTGCTACATAGACGACGTTTTATCCGTTCATTAAACGGTTCTGCATGTGGTTTTTTGAACATATGTTTTTTACTACAAATTAGTATGGAATTTCTTTTACCTTTTGTATGTAAAAATGATTAGTTGTAAATAGTAGGAAGCCAAAGTGAAACGTCACTTTCCCTACATTCTAAAATTATATAGTATATATTATATTGCTCATGAAAAGATAAATATTTATTCTATTCTTAAAAAAAATAAATAAATAAACGGATGAATTTGCATCAATTTTGCTTTACTCACTCAAATTTAATTCAAAAGAATATAAATTAGTTTAAGTGATTGCAGAATTCATTTCGATATAATTAACAGATTTTCCTATATATTTTTTAATATTATTTTTCATTTTCTGCATTTAAAATATCCGTATAAAAAACCGTACAAGTTATTTCAAAAAATTTTCACTATAAAAGCAAATGAAAGGGAAATGCTTTTTGTTGGATTTCATAAAAGGATAAATTCAGAAAAACTTGTTTACATATATTGTATATAATAGGGAAAAAAATGAAAAATTCCGTTAAAACCAACATTGTTTCAGACCCCCTAAATATTTTAATTGTGTTTTTTCCTATTTTGTTTGTTTGTTTTATACATAAAAATATCGAGTTTGAAATATGGACAGTAAGAATTTTCGCCCTGGATCTCTGACAAAAGATACCTTTACCTTTTCCGAACCTTAAGGACGCTTTTTAATGTAGGTAGAAATTAAAAAAAAAGAAATATGTCCTTGCTTGTTGTCCCAATCGCAATTAACGTTTATGTTTTTCTGTGTGTAGGCCCCTCAAGTGGTTCCATTCGGTCCCTAATGAGATGGTGAAGCGAATCCAAAAACATTTTCTAAAAAGTCAACTGTTGGCTTGGATAAGAACAGTAATAACAATTAGTATCTACCATTTAAAAAGGAAAAGTTTTAGTTTTTCATATTTGTTTAATTTATTTTTACAACTTGTAGCTATTTTTTTTTCTCTCCGCGTATGGTAATGTTTTGTTTCCCCAGTCACTTGTGTTCCACCAAAACCCAATTTTATGTCTCATTGTATTGCTAGCAGCCCTTAATAAGAGTTTATCTCAAGGATGCTACAGCACCAACTTAAATTATAAAAATGTATATATTAATATAATATTATATTAATAATTATCTTATTAGTAATTTGTAAGTGCGTAGTAGATAGATATGCATAACAGCACTTTCTCCCCCTTTAATAATGCAATTTTTCCTTCTCTTGACCTCAAGAGGTATTCTTTTACAATCTTTAGTCGAATGAATATCGGTACTAATAATTGATCTGTTATTTTATTTATTCTTCATTTTGATCTGCTATTTTTTGAGCCAAAATTTGGCTTAATTTATAGTTACTTAATTTTCATAAATATATGGTTTATTTGACGCAAAAGAAGAAGTTGAAGACCATGTTCTCTGGTTTTCAGCTGTTGTTTCCTTCTTCGTCTTCTTTAAGTAAGGATCTCTTCACTGTACCAATGGGACAACGTTGCCAGTTTCCGGAAAGAGTCCTACCGACCGCGCCGGTTATAAATTACTTTTTTTTTAAAAACTAACTCGATTGGCTTTTTTAAAATGTTTATTTATCTTTATTAAAACATTTCCGATATTCACTGGACTGAATCTGCAGTTTAAGGGCTTTATTCCTGCAGGTTTGGAGACAAAACGAAGTAAGTTGAAAAATAGCTGGCAGGGTTAGGGAGAAATGGTCTACGGTATTATGACCTTATCTTCAGAAATAGTGGGCCATCTGTCTTCATTTATATTTTTTAAATCATAAAAGCGATTTTTGAAATTGTAAAAATTATGTGTAATTAATTTGTATATATTTTAATAATGATCTACGGGGATAAATGGAAAGGTAAGTAACAATTGTGACTCCATTTTCTCCTAAATTGTGCCCCTTGCTTTGTCCTACCGAATGAGGGCTTTTCTATTTGACCATTAATTATTAATCATTTGAGACAAATATTTTGTTAGGTCTATAGCTAGGTAATTTTGACAAAATTGTTCGTCAAACATCTGCCACAATAAAAACGTGCGCACGCAGGTTTTATTTTCCTTTTTACTGGACGCGCGGTGCGTGTCGAAATCGCATATGTCGTTTTGTCGAATTCAAAGCGCTCCGCCCTCCCACAGAAAGGCAGGAAATGCACATTTTCTTTTGCCAAAGTGACAATACGGGAGGATTTCCAAGATCGGACGGTTCGTACAGTGATCCTTCCATGCATCCCACGCTTTCGATTTAATTGAAATCTCCCTACGGCTGAGAGTTTCCTGGTTTATGGGATTGAACGGGGTAAAACGTGTTGCAGGATTTGGCTCCCTGAGGGGCGAATAAATGCCAAATAAATTGGAACCCATTGTTACACTGTGTTAGTATGTATTACGGGTGGCTGATCCTAGATCCATGGAAAATAAAGTAAAGAAGAAAAATAAAATTGAAAAACTATACCTCTTTTTGAATTTGTCTTGACAAGAAGCGTCGAAAAGGGAATTTTGAAAAGGAAAAAGGAAGAAAAAGCTCACGATAAAACTTTTAAAAGGAAAACGACTTCTCCATGCCTTTAATTAGCTGATTAATAATCAGTTCTAATAATTTACTTGTTTCATTACTGCCGGTGAAATGGAAATTTTTTTTGAGAAGTTTTATCCGATTCCAAATAATATTTGATGAATTTAGGTATGCATTCAAAAATCAATCAATCACTCAAATTAATTTTATCCAGGGACAATCTATATGCAGGTTGTCAGGCTACTCGCGTCACCAACTTAACAAATTTCACACCTCCAGAGTGACAAAAAGTTCGTACGAACCACGGTCCGATTTTCAGCCCTTTCGCAGATATTCAAAAATATTTTCCCCAACTATCTACAGTTTTTGTCATAAATCATACTAACTTTTGTGTCACTCTGGAGGTGTGCAATTTACTATGCATTTTGTGGCGCGAGAAGCCTGACACCTTGGATATACAAATTGTATTGTCATAGTCAAAAATAATAGTACGTGTTAACAATAAAACCGAAAACTACTAAATCGATTTCGACGAAACTTTGTTTTTATTAGTGCCAGGCGGGTTTAGAGACTATAAAATGAGCGGCAGAATTTACCCCCCCCCAAAAAAAAAGAAAGAAAAAAAGAAAGGGATCTTAGGAATTTGTGGCGTCCATTTTCACATCTGTTTTCTCAGCTGTCAGTTGTCCAGTCGGCGGGCCTTCGCCTACCGGTATGATATGCACCAATAAACGTAAAAACTACGTTAACACTCTATAGTCGCAAAAATTACTGAATCGGTTAGAGATCCAAAACTACTGATCCATCATAGTACATAAACACCACAGAATTGATTTCGCTCATGTAAAGATAGGAAGATACAAACGTCGCCGTTGTATCTTTACTACAGGCAGGAGAGGTAGGTACGAACTACCGACATTTGGCTTGACAAAAAAAACCATCATGAAAAGTGCTCCAAGTGAACGTTTATGAAATGTACAAAGATAAATGCTATAAAAACCGATTTTGTTTTACAGGTATGTATAGGTTAACAAATATGAATTATGTAAAAACTTAATAAAAATCGTTTTACCAAACTCAATGAGTTAAAATTAAGCGGTCACGGTTGGTTAGGGTCAGTTATGACTGCTAAACGTACATACATTAATATAATTGTTAAAGAAGGGGCGTCGGTGGGCGCAAGGTTCAGTGTTTGACACGGCGCTCACCACTGTAAGGTAAAGGTCCCGGGTTCGAATCCAGCAGCCCTGCATTCAAACCCGACATACTTACAAATGGGCTTTTTTCAAAAATACCGGCACCCTGAGGGTTTATATGACCTCTGCTGTTGCGAACCCTCGTAAAAAAACAAAACAAAAAAAAAGTTAAAGAAATAATTACTTAGCTAACAGTTCCACATGGCCACTTCATAAGTCGCTGAGAATCGAATCCTGATTATAGGATATTTTCAAAATGGGAAAATAGGAAAATTCGAATGAATGTATGAAGGTTGAGATTGGTTAGCCAAAGTTGGTGACCGAGTGAATCGAATGCCGATAACTCAAGCGGTTGGAGCAGCCGAAAGTCGTGGGCTCGAATACCGCTTGTGACACTAACTTATTCATCTCAACCTAAATATAAATCAAAAGTATAATTAGAAGAGGGTGTGCTAATATAGCACATACTAATGATACAAACGGATGTATTTTTTTAATTCAAATGAATGCTATTTTGATTTAGAGGCTTTTGCAGTTATGACAAACAAATCACAAGGTTAATCATTCATATTATATGGATAAGATTTGGAGAATCCATGGTTTTCTCAAGGATAATTATTCGTTGCATGCTCCAGGATGGGGTATTTGATGTTTCCATATGTGCCATATGGAATCACCAAAAACATTGTATGAGCATTGCAAGTAATTTAACGCTAAATACAACAGTAGTTACAATTTAATACAGTGTAGTCCAAAACAAAATTAATATTGCATATGAAAATATCTAATATCATACATTGATATCAAACATTCAATTGTGTTAATTTGATTTATATGTATGGTCCTATTTAGCAATAGCCATTTCTATTCTCAAAATAATGTGTTATTTACGCTTTTATTGTCCCCCTGGGACTGCGAAGCTACTACAAATTAAATAAACTATTCATCGAACAATAAACGTAAATAATCGTAACAAAATAATAACAACTAAAAAAACTATATTGTACTATTATTTGCACTCTTTTTAAACATCCGTTTTCAATTAGAAATTTCAATGAATTTCTCCTAAAATCCTCCACATATTCAAATGTAACAAAATTTTTCATAAAAAAAAAATTTAGCAATTGGGCATAATCTAGAGCGATCATGTAGGAAGGTGTCAATTGTGTCTCGTGTTGAGCCATGAGAACGAAGTATGATGCGGCCCGTTCTTTTCTGGAGTACAAAGTGGCGAGGATGCTCGCTGGGAAGAGATGGGGAGGAAGGAAGTTGCAAATGGGTGTTAGAATGGGATTGGAAGTTAATGTGGAATGTTTTATAGCTGGATTTACCAATAAAACATTCAGGCCGTATGGATGCTGTGGTTAGAAACATAGGCCGAACTATCTAAGTATTCGTGATTGTAAGATATGTATTCTGCGGAGATTGGAAGGTTTGGTTGAACCCCATAGTTCTTTGTCATATGTCCATATTGGTTTCAGTATTTAGTTGTATATGAATTTTGTCAAAGGAGTTTAGATCTGTTGTCTAGTGGTCTTGTAAGTAATCGGTGTTGTAGGTTCAGTTCTATCCTTTTTTACTGTGATTCCAGGTGAGTCGTTGGTCTAGATTCGACCCTAGGTAGCGGATGATATTTCCGCTGGGGAAGGTTTTAATAAATCGGAGGCAGAGTGATGTGACGGAGGGTGAAGGTTATTCTTGTGTTTTTGAGTTTGATTCGCCATTTTTTGACCCATTGTTTCATGGTATACGGGGACGGAACTAAAGGCTAGCCCCTCAAGCTTAACGAGGAGGTCTAGATAAAAAAAAATGGATATGGACAATAGTCCAATACTGGTCTCGGTGCACAGATCGAAAAGAGGCCTGCTCTTTTATAATCAAATCCAGGATATTGAAGTAGCGATAGACAGTAGTGGGCCGAGGACGCTAATATTAGGGACTTCCCCATTCGCCCTTTACAAAGGAGAGTGTGAGACGACCCATACTCTAAATACCTGTCGGCCAGGTAAGATTTAAGGATGAGGTAGTGTGTAGAGGGTAGGATGAGCTTGAGCTTCAAGACTAAACCCAGGTGCCCAACTCGATCGTAAGCCTATTCGTCATCGAGAAAGTGTATCGAGCAGCTTTCTTTTTCTTCTCAAGGGTGTATGCGAATAGCACATTTACGGTACAGCCATTTCATTGGGACGTTTCTCATAACCAAGGAAATCCACGAAGAGACATCAGGGAAAATGTTCAGTCCTATAAAGAAAGGCGCACTTTCCAAGGTATGACCATAAGCTATAGGGGTTACACAATAGATCTATTTAGTACTCAGTGGAGTAAAGAATTCTCTTTTGCATCAAACTCCAAAACGCTTAAAAAAAGAGGATACAATAATGTCCACAACAGGATTGCAATGAATCGTTTGTATGTATATCAATAATAAACATAAATGAAATATAAACAAGAGTGGGCCAAGTATAATGACAGTGCCACTGGGTACCTGTAGTTGACTGTCGTACCTGGAGATTTGAAGAGAACCAATCCAGGACGCAGCCACGAATATCTTATTTTCCAAGCTTCGTCAGACGTTTTGAGCAAACAAAGTTAAAATTCACAACTATCTTCAAAAATACAGAAAAAATAATGGTTTTGTGGGCTGGCATCATCTACTTGGAAATGTAGAAAAGAAATTTCAGAAGATAACAAGTGGTTATTTAAATTCAACTTTTAATTTCGATGGGGGTGAATTTACATCATGTTTTAATTACCTCCTTAATAATAATAATTATAACTGATAAACAATTATTCAGTAATAACAAAACTGTAATAACTAGATGTGATTCGGTCGTTGTTGATCGTTTTTGTCTGCCTGTCCTTCTGGGTCGGCCGGTCAGACCCGCTTCGTTCACTCACTTGACGAAAAATGGCAAGCACACCACATGTAACATGCTAATTCCGAGACAAATGCAACGGACGTACAAGAGGACTACTAAAACAACAAAGAACAATAAAGTCGTTTAGGACGGAAAATCAAATTACGAGAAAACCATAACGATCCCTCAACAATACTGGACAAGCATGAAACTACTACACGATGTACAAAAATGAGAAAACTTGGAAATATATAAATCGACGAATATAGATATTTTTTTCAAATATAAAAGAAATGTTCTTGCAAATGATTCAGGATCGTTGAAACGTGGAAAATTCATAATTTTTATTTTAAATAAACACCTTCAAAAATCCCTCCCCCCTTAAAAAAAATCATCCATAAAACGTCCCAAACCCATAAATTAAAAACGATGGACATTCGTAATTTACCCATTCAAAACCCAATACCAATTAAAAAGAAAAAGGACAGATGTCACAGAGATCAACTACATACGTACCCCCGTCATTCCCTCACGAAAATCATACCACTGAAGATGACGACAGACCAACCCAATGAGGATAGGCAGACCAAAATAATCCGTGAAGACCAAATTACAGGTTCATCGCCTCCCAGAAACACAAGGACAAATCTCACAATAATAGGAGTGAAAATTTACTGAAACTCAGACATTTATTAAAGAGGATTGGTAAATTTATATTAAATTGCAGCAGTAAGTTTTAAATTTTTTAGGTATAAATAATGTTTTTTCTAACTGTGGGGTGAATTTTTAGCTTGCATTTATTTAATTACCGTTACAAACAAATATAATAAGGTTAACACTTTGAAATATTTACTGATTAAATAAAACTATTGACAAGTATATAAGAAATAGAAATATTATAACAGCCTGATGTACATTTTAAAGAGTCTGTTGCTTGTTTATTTTTTCAAATAAAAATGACTAGCTCATTTATGATAAAATAATGAATAATATAATAATGAATTATAAGTTGAGAATATAATAACTGAATACCTAGTTAAATAATAAATAATGGTAAATGGACTGTAGTGAGCCGACTAAAAATATTTTTCATTATTCATAATAAATTATCCCGATGTAATTCGTATCAGCGTTCAATATTATAATTTTGTATTACAAACTCATTTTTGCTTTATCCCTGAGTTTTTAAAACGAAATTATTATTCACAGGAACGTCAGTCAGTGATATTTTAGTTTCTAAACTTAAGCCATTTGGATAATGAGGAATGTATACATTATCATCACTTAGGTAGTTGTTATTTACTAAACTGGAATGTATTTTACATTATTAAATTCGAATAATGTAATTTTTTAAAAGGATGTAATTCCAGCGTGTATTTTGCTATTAAGCTGTTTGGAAATATAAAAATAAAAAGTAGTAGCAGCCAGAGCTACATTACAAAAAGTTATATTAAAGTTAAAACTTTGTGCCCAACTACATGTGGGTTTATCATTTATGCTACGTTTGTACATACTTATCCATTTAATTGAAAATAATAACTGATAGATATTAGGGGATTGGGTAGTAATAGAAGAACCGGACACGATTTATTTTGTAAAAAGAACTTTATTGTCATTACTGTGTACACATATAAATATAATTTTTTTAAAATAGAGTTTTTTTAATGATTTATAAAGCCTCAATTCAAGTGAGTCAACTTGGAATTATAAAATTTATAATTCATTATAGTACTGCCCGTCTAAATAAGTTAAAATTGTAGATAATATATATTTTTTTAAAAACACCTATCAAAATAAAAGAACAAGAAGAATGAATGACTAAACTAATTATGCACAATTTATTATTAAATTTTATCTTTATTATAACTGCTGAATAATGTTTAATGAATTGCAACAATACAAGAAAAAAGAGTTTTTTTTGTAAATATAACTTTATTTGTCGTTATTAAATACATATAAAAAACAGTATGTGTTGTTTTCTTAACCTATTAACATTTGGGTAAAAATAAAAGATACATTTTTATTATATAGTTTCAATATAACAAAATTGTACATTACACTTTGGGTAAATGTGATTTACATTAGTATCAAAAAATAATATAACTTATTTTAGAAAAAATAATGATCTTTTCAGAGAGGGTAAGTATTTCTAGAGTGCATTTTACAACACTTATTGTCAAATTGATTTTGAAAACTTAATTGATGAAACAGAGCTGTTTGGAAGAAGGGAGGAAATGTGAAAATAAACATACAGAAGTGTTTTACAAAAAAAGTCCGTAGAAAGTACTACAACTCAAATTTGGAAAATATTTGGTTTTGTTTGTAATTATCAGAATAAAAATAATTGAAGAGATGTTTTGAAAATATAACTTTATTCAATTCACAACAAAGCAATAACAGAATTTCTGTGATCGTTTTCTGAAGATATATTTATAAAGGGGGATTGATAAGTATTTTACTAGGGATAGTTGTAGATTGTCGATTATGCTCAAGTTGTTACATATGTTTGACTGGCCCAACTTTGAATACGCTTAAATGACAAAATATTTGAATAAGAAATTTAAAAAAAATCCTTCATAAAATATTTACATGATAATCAGTTGAAAAAAACTTAGATTGTAGATGTGCGAGAATAATTGACACCTATTTCAGTCAAATTGGTGGAAGACAAAGTATTGGCTATCAACGTTTTGTAGAAAAGTAAGTGGCAAAAATGAAGAAAAAAGGACGTTGTATTTAAGGCAAAATAACCCGTTTTAATCTAATTCTCGGTAGTAAATTTTAAAAATGACAAATGGGTCTCGTTTCTGCGTTCCAGTGAAAGTTTATTCTGTTTGACACAAAATTGGTTAACCATTTAAAATAAATCATTTTATCGAAGTAAAGTAAAAAAAAGCGTTAAAAATTACTTAAACACATGAAAATGTTAGCTTAAATTTTGGGACTTGTTTCGCTGCATGAAACTATTTTACTCTAGTTTAAACAAAAATCTTCTGCATTCGAAACTGGGAGTGTAAAAGAAAAACTAGAAAATTATATTATTAATTAAGAAAAGACCATTTCCAATGCTAGCTTTAGGTTTCAAGCTCCGAGTGAGATAATTTGAAACCTGAATTTTAAAATATCTCTCAATTCGAAGTATGTACGTTTTCTTCGAAATAAACAAAAGGGATTGAATTGTGAAATAAAAAATAAAAAAACCTTAGAACAAAATTATCGAGAATACTTGCCGTTGAGTTAATAGGGAGGGACTCCTGAACTTACGACAACGAGAATTTGTTGGCAGGAAGGTGAAAACATCTTGGAAACAGTCGAGACGACACTTTTCCACCCTGAAAAACCAAGATGCCTGATGTGAAAACTCATCGTCGGAAACATTCTACACGCGTTGAACGTCAATAATTATATTGTTTTTAATAATACCAGAGGGTGAAAATCGGGAGGGTTGTGTTGTAAGCCGTTGTTCGGGGGAAAAGGATGAGCGAGAGGGAAGAGAGGGTTATGACTGTGTTGTGTTGTGTTGTGACGTAACGGGAGGGAGTCTGTAAAGAACTGGGAGGCGGGAGTGACAAGACCGAGTTCCAGTATGCAATGAGAGGGCAAAGCAAGCACAATCAGGAGTAAACAGGAGGTGGCCGGGGTAAAAACACTATTTTCTATATGAATACCGGTGTAGAATACGGACGGGTGTTAAACTGTGAAGTGTGTTTGTTTAGGTCGCGGTCTAAACTGAGTTTGCTATTGATTGCTTTAGCCTTGAACAAGTGATATTGAGCCGTGCATCGATTTGGTGGAGTAGGCCAGGAATGAACTTGGTAAACAGTGTAGTAGAGACTGGTTGTAAAAGTGTTTAAGAGAGCGGAGGACTCCGGGATGTCGGGTGTGCGGATGGGGTAACGTGAGGCGATTGGAAAGGGGGGACGAATGCAGCTGCTCTTCTAGCGGACATATGCCAGTAAATATTCACGGAGCGTAGTGAGAGGAGGCGAGAGGTTGAGTCTGATATCGTAGTGAGTGTTACGGATACCTATGTTACGGAAGAGCGCTCTATACTCGGTTTCATGCCCTCAGTATTGATCCGATGTTGGCTGTGCAGTAGTCGACGACGCAAGTATGTTCAAAGTCGGGAAAATGTTCTCCTTCGGTCGGAACTCTCTCTATTCCGTGAGTTAAACGAAATAAAATTTTCCGGTCCGATGTGGTTCAAGTGTGTGTAGCCGAGTGCCGTGAAAGGCTATTAACTAATCTCTATGAAATACCATGGAAGCTATCGTCGAAATGGCGGAGAATCAATCGTTAGGAGAGGGTCTTGTGTCTGTGGAAACGGTCGATTCGGCGGGCCTAAGCACGCATGGCTTGATGTCCGCTGGCGGGCTCAACATTTCCCGTCCTGTCGTCGCCAGGAGAGGAGTGCTTTGCGACGAGTTAGAAGTAGACGTCAAAGAGGAGAGTGGGGGCGAACTTTCAGAGTGCGAGGAAAGCAAACAGCTTTCAGTAATAGTACAACCACACGAACAAGAAGATTCACGAGATTCCCGTTTACTTAGTCCTGGAAAAATATCCCCGTCCTCAGTCAGTGGTATATCAGTAAGTGTGGCAGGAATGATAGACGCAGGTGATTTTCGTTCTTTACAACCCGAACCGACTTATCAGACGTTGACGTCCGTAAACGGAAGGATGTCTCCACCAGGATTCAGCCCTGGGTCATCATATGCCACACTGACACCTTTGCAACCCTTACCTCCTATATCAACGGTGTCGGACAAATTCGCCTATGGACACACGACGAGTAGTGTCAACGGATCGTTTACTGTCATGCAAAACAACGGTCTCGGACTTTCGATGGGTGTCAATTCTCCTTATGGCTATGACAAACTACCTTCAATGAGTATGTCCCCCCATCACTACTCGCCCAACAATTTATCCGGTATAGGATTATCACAGCAACACTCTCCTTTGTCACCACAAAGTACCTACAGTCAAAATGGCCTTAACTCACCTCCTAAGAGCATGTCACCCAACGGGTACGATTCTCCTTACAACCAAAGGGACCTCGTCCGAGGTGGTCTCGGTGGACAGAGTCCACAATTGAGCCCACCGTCGGCATCACTTCACTCTCCTCCGAGCACGTTAGTAGGCGCTCAGTTTACAACTTCTGGTTCGTTGCCTTCTCTCAACGGCTTAACGACAATCACTCCTCATCCACAGACCCCGACTGTTGTTGTATCACCTCATCATTCTCCTCCGGCCCTTGTGCAACGAGAAGCAGTCGTTGTCACGGCCACATCACCTCCTAAACAACAACAGACATCCACGATAACGCTGAAAACCGTCACCCAAGCCTCATGCCCTTCTGTCGGAACAGGAAACAACGAGCTCGAGGAAATCAACACCAAAGAACTCGCTCAAAGGATATCTGCCGAATTGAAAAGATATAGCATTCCACAAGCAATTTTCGCTCAACGAGTCTTATGTAGGTCGCAAGGAACACTATCCGATTTATTGAGGAACCCGAAACCTTGGTCCAAACTCAAGAGCGGCCGAGAAACGTTTCGCCGAATGTGGAAATGGCTTCAAGAGCCTGAATTTCAAAGGATGTCGGCGTTGAGGCTAGCAGGTAAATGTTTTTCAAATTCAAACCAAAACAAAACAATTATCCGATTCAAAAGCATGGAATGTTATACCAACACGTATATCCTTAAAAATTATTATTTCATTCCGTAGTCAAATAAATATTCAGCGAGGGTGCAACAGACAGAGTTAATTGAAACGTATCTTTTTTCGTTTAAAATAGTTAGGGAGAGCAAAAGGACCCACGTGGGTCCAGGGGCGTAACTCTATTGATCTGTAACACGTGGGACAGTCCCAGGAGTTATTTATTCAGTAAACCTTTGATTTCGAGTCTTGCGGATTTCTTATGTCCGACTCCTCTCATATTCAATATAAATATGCAGTTAAATAGCCATCTTTAGCCACGTTTTAATCGTTGCCATTAATGTTCCCCCTTCTCTTTGTTTACATGCCCGTTGAGAAATTATTTGTGTTCTATCAAATTAACTAATTAACAAGTTTTTCATATCTTTCACACATGACTTAATCCTCTGATTCCATCGATGTCATAACGTCGTACAATTATAATAGCACGACGATTTTATGTTCGATTATGTTTTTTTCAATTCAACTTTTTGGGCTGTTTTTATTTTATGATTTTATAGCTGCAGCCGTTTTAATTTTGCCTCTCAATCACCTTCAATATTGCATAGTACACTGTTTAATGTTTATTTTTTGTTTGCATTTGCAATATTGCATTACTGTTGTTATTTAATTGTAAAAATGTGTCTAGTCCATTATTTTACTGTTAGATATCTTTTTAATTTTGGTTTTGCTTATTAATTTCAAATTTCAGGAGCGGAGAAAAATATTAACAACAAGAGTTTCAGCAGATTGGCAAAACCGTTTTCACAACATATTGCGTTTTGCTAACAATTTTGAATTTTATATTTAACAAAAATCAAAATACAGTTTTTAACACCCTCATTTTTTTTTCTTTTCCGTCCGTTTTTTCAAACAGTCGATACTTTTTCGGAAAAATTCTCTTCCAGGCCGAAAAGAGCTCGTATATCACTTAGGAACAGCCAGGAACCCGTTTTCGTAGGGGGGGGGGGTACTCAGGAAGTGGCAGATGAAAGGAAATTAAGCCGCACGACGGCTGACCCTCACAGAGTTCACACAGGGGAGGAAAAAATGCTAATGAAATTACAATTTCCACCCTCCTTGTATCCCGGTTGATGAAAATCCACACTACATTTTAAGACAAGTCAGTTGCTCGGCACTCGTTTGCGATATCTAACAAAAAAATTGGAAAATTTACTCCTATGTCACGAGAAGACATACCCTTTTTTAGAAAAAACAACCTATCGCCTCATTTGTACATATAATATTATGATAAAGAGAATCTTTTGTTTCGAAAAGAAAATAGCGTTCCATTCAAGGAAATTAAACGGTAGTTTTTTTTTGTGGTGAAATTCCGTTTCATTAGGTAGAGTCTGCATGAACGGGGCAGGTGTCGTATGTTTCGGTCAGTTCTGCCGATTAGATAAGACCCCCGGATTCATCCCTATTTCCTTCACATCGGAGGGAAAAACGACTCAACATTCATAACACGGCAACGAATCCCGCAATGTTTAATTTGAAAATTCGGTCGTTCATCCCTGTAAACAATTTCCTCGCGAAAAACCGAAGACGGTATTGATAAGGAAAACCGGTTCATTTCAAAACGCGATTCATCGTTTCAGAGTGTTTTCCTGTAATTGAGCGCATAGAAAAAATTATTATCAAAAGGTCACGGGCTTGCCTTACGTTAATACAGCGTTTTAATCAAATGACGGACGTTTTTGAGGTATGCAGTGCGATGAACCCGGTCCTTTCTGATCATCCTGGTCCGCACATCCTCGCCAGTTTGTCTGAACATGGTGAAATGCGTTTGAAAGACCAAACCAGCAAATAAAGACGCACCATGAAGAAACCAGCATTCCTAAAAACCTCAATCCAAATTTACCCATGACTAGAACCAGGCTAATATTGTCAGACTTGTGAAAAAAAAGGACGTCTCAAGCATGTTGGATGATTTGTCCGTAGTATGTTAAATCCGCGAGTCAAGTCCTCATTTTAGACATGCATACAATCGAATCCATTTAAAAAATTCATTAAATTATTTGCTTTGCTTGCTTTTTGACTAACATATTCAATAAGAGGCTCAACCCTTACATGAACTGAATTAACTAATTGACTTACATTTTTTCATAAATTGAACGTGCTGTAAGGATGTTGCATAGACCTTAATTAAATAAAATTATATAAGATTGTGATAAATTTTTTTTAATACTTTTTTTGATCTGACAATTTTTTCAAATTCTGTTTTCGAATAAATCAATTTCGATTTTATTTCTGATTTTATCCCTCGATTCTATCCTATTATTACGAATTTTTCTTTGGAATATTAATCTAAATTGTAAAATATATTCTTGTAATATCTCGGTACAGTTGATATGAGCTTTCAATTTAATGTTGCATTGAAAAATCAAGGATAAGGCAAATTTGACAGAAAAGAAAAACGTTCGGTGCCTTTTGTCAAGCTGAGCTTTCCAAACTATTATTAATAATTCATACGTTGAACAAACATGGAACAAATACGACTTACAATACTGAAATTTAGTATATCTCTAACCCTTTGTACTGTAAGTAGATATTTGTTAACCTTGTGAATTATTAATAATAGTTTCAAAGTCCCGATCGAAAGCTTGACGGAGGAACTGAGTGTTTTTCTTTTTTCTCAAATGTGCCTTATCGCCGATTTAAAAAAAAATCTTGTATATTTAAGGCGTATGTTTTGATATGTAATTTGATAATATTTAAAAAAATTCAAAGCAAATGAGTAGTTTTTGAATAGACATGACGAAAAATAAACTAAACTTCCCAAGATTTCAAATTTGATTTGCAACTTGGTAGGAAGGTTGCATGCTTTTCTCGACAGTTGGACGTGTTTTTCCAACCATGAACCCCCTTTCAATTCGGCCATTCCATAAATATTCCAATCGAATTATTTCTTTCGTACGAAAGAGGTCGCTTACTCCGATCCACCCGATCCTCTGTGCCAAAGAGTTTTTCACCAAAGCGTTTTTAAAATTGGAATCTTCTTTTTTTTCTCCGTGCGTTATGAAGTCTTAGGCCTGAAGCAGCCGGTTGATCGGGAGCGAGGGTAAGGGCAGGGGGAGGAATTTTTATATCGACATTAACATTGTCGTTAACAAAGGGGGATGAAAGGTCTTTGTGAAACCATTCAAGTCTGGAACAGCGAAAAGAGGGGAGGATTTGTGGTCGTGCTTACGAAGGGGGAGGCGTATACCGTAGGACTGTTTTTAGAAGTCGCTCTTAACAGACCGAAATGTTTAATAATTGTTTATTACCCGGCCGGGTGACCATTTTTTCGCTTTGACATCCAAAAAGGTGGCTTTTTTCTCTTATTTCCACTACTGTCGTCCAAAAGCATAACCGAAAATTAAGGAAACCAACATAAATCGCTCAAAAGTAATAAACAACCCGGACAAACATGATTTTTCGTTCGAAAACTAGATAGATGGTTCTGATTCATTCACACAAAATGACACTTATCGTGAAATCGATAGAAATTAAAACGACCTCACTGGTCTGAGTAGATGCAGTAACTTATCTGACAAATCAAATTAGCGAACATAATCTTACGTTGCATAGCCAAAATTTATGGGAAAATATAATTCGATTCGTTAGTAACAAGTAACACAAAGCAATCTAATCAAAAATCTAACACGACAAATGTCTGATGAAGACTGCGTGATGATAAACCAGTAGTGTACGTTTCGATCTCCTGGTCTGCATATCCTGGAAATAGTGAAACCCTTCTGACAGGCTAAAATTTAACTCGCACAGTAAATAAACATCAATTATCCAATAATTGTTGTACCCTTTTACGAATTTTCACAAAAATGCCTGAGTTAAAATTTATCAATTTATAATTGCGCATAATTAAAAATAGCCGTGCATGTTTCATTTTCCCATCTGTAGTTTAATTAATTTAATAGGTGAAATTATCGTAAAGTTTGTAGAACCAACTGAGCCACGCTTTTTCGCGTAAATCAGAGAGTAAGTTTAGTCGGCGCGACATATTTGCTTCTCGATTTAACGTGTCGGCCTAAGAGAAATATTTCCCATTTTGCCAAATTTTACGAGAGAGGAATTTTGAACTTCAATTTTTCTAGACTCGTTTTTAGCATAAATAAATTGGACTCTTTCACCAAGATATCAGAATCTTGGTATATTGAAAATTACCAGAAATTAATGTCTAGGTTTTTCAAAAGCTTTGCATGTAAATGTAATCTGTACAGTTGTAAACTTTGTATAAAAATTAAAAATTCCCAAAAATATCGTTATATCCATAGTTTTTTCAACTCGTTACAAATTCATACGAAGATCGCGTTATGAGTGCAGAGGGTCGAAGAAATAGTGCGAAAAATTGGGTGATAGTACAAAACAAAACAAAAGAAAACAGAAAAAAAAAAAAACAATAAATCGTAATTCAACAGGGACTAGGGCGATAGGGACCGTTGGAAGTTGTTACAAATAGTATACGATCAAAAAAACTTTTTTTACCACTCTTGGTGACATCCTGTGTATTCCAGGCTTTCTTTTTTTTCGAAAAATATATTTTATTTTACATACGATAGAATCTAATACAGTACTTTCACCTTTTGATTGGACAGTTAATGAACTTCGATCGAAGGCTATTGCTTTACTTTTTTTTATTAGATTATTGATTAATACGCTCATCTTGAACTTTATTATTTGGTGTTTTATTATCAATACGGGGTGTACTTTCTATTTATACCGACATTATGGGGATTCAACCAAATTTTCGACCCATCGTGTAATTTCTTTTATAGGATCAAGATAAGTAGGAAAAACTGCAACGTTATCATCTTAGGGAAATAAGGGCTTTTTTAAGAAGAAGTTTTAGAAGTTTCTTAATCATGTATAATTTCTTTCGGGTAAATATAAGTCCGATATTGGGTAGGAGCAAAATGAATGTAAGGTTTGAGAATTTGGTTTCATTTTTGAAGGTGCTTGTCATGTACACAAAGCTAAATCCTCAAATCTAATGCATTCTACTAAATACTTTTGACTGTTATCTTTAGACGGAACATTTTAGTACATTTTGAATTTTATAGGAGTGAGGACCTGCGAAATTAAATTAAATTTTCATGAAATTTATTTGTACCAATTTAAAGTTTGGGCGAAGTACGCTAATAGTATATCAATTCAGTTTGCGGGGAGGGAAGGATTAGCGAATACACGTGCAGCGATGGTTTGAGAGATTTCGTTTTGGAGATTTCGATCTCGAAGGCAGGGAAGGTCGCGGTAGGCCTTCCGTTGTGGACGACGACCATCTCAAAACGTTGAAGAACATTCACGCAAGACTAAACGGGAAAATGTTTAAGAGCTTAGAGTTGATAATTCAACCGTCGTTCGCACTTCGCCATCTGTAGCAAATTAGTAAAGTAAAGAAGCATGACAAGTGGGTACCGCATGACCTAACCCAAGCGCAAAGAAATCGACATTTTGAAATGTCTCTTCTGTTGTGTCACAAAAATGATCTATGACATCCGATGAGAAATGGATTCTGTACGATGACAGGAGGCGTACAGGTCACTGGTTGGACAAAGATAAAGTGCCAAAATACAATCCGAACCAAAAAAGGTTATGGTGATTGCTTGATGATGTACTGCTGGGGGTATTCACCATAGTTTCCTGATTTATGGTGAAACTAATCACAACAGAGAAATATTACCAAGTAATTGACAAAAAGCATTGGAATTTGCAACTTATTTGTCCAGCATCGGTAAACCGTGGCCGATTCTTCTTCTCGATAACGCCAGGCCATATGTCGCAATGCCAACGCTGCGGAAACTTAGGGGCTTTGGATATGAAGCCTTACCGCACCCTCACCATTCACCTGATCTCTCGCCTACAGACTTCCACCTTTTCAGGCACTTCTTGAGGGAGCGAAAACGCGGTGAAGCCGAAAACGCTTTTCAAGATTTTATTGTTAGTCTATTAGTCTAGTTTATTATGAGTGGAAATAATGATTTTTATGTCAGCGGAATAAAAGCGTTTTTCACACGTTGAGAAAGATGTATAGATTGGAATAGAAAATATTTCGAATAATTTTTCTTCATTTAATAAAAGTTAAAAATAGTTTTGACTGCCTTTTCAAAACCTGCGTTATTTTTGCACCAGCCAAATACCTTAAAATCAACTTGGATAGAAAGGACACAATCTTTTTATGATCTATAGTATTTAGAAAGTAAAAATGTTCATGTACGTTTTCGGGCTCCGAAAGTAGCCTAATTTCAATGATCATTGATGTTTGAAAAAATGTAAAATTTGTATATGAGACGTTATTATATCAGTTAATCAGTGATTTCTCGTTTAATTAGATTCTAAGTTTTATTCTCTTGTAACTGAACTATTTTCAACCAGGAGCTGGATTTTGCGGCGGATACGCTCTAAACTGTATTGTTTAGGCTAGGGATTAATATTGTTAATTTATCACGATAAAATATCTCAAGACTTGCAGAAATTGCATTGCCTGTTGACAAGCCAAGTACTTCAAAATCCTCCCTGATATCACTTTATCAAATTGTCCGCTTTAAGCTTTCTTTGATTTCTTTGTATTCATCACAACAGTTGGTGCGTTTAAGGACGCGTAACGTTCTCCTCAGGGTGTTTTTGCATTCGTTAACTAAAGAAACGCTGAAGAAAGAGGGGGGTCCTTAAAAATAATGAAGTCGCAAATTCAGGGCATAGTCGGTTGTCGGGCCATGAATCTCAGCGGCCTTGAATTCGAACCTAAATTGCTTCCAAATGGGCTCCTTTTCAATGGCAAACCCCGGTGGTTGATCTGCAGTTGCGAACCCCGTAAAAAAAAGAATGTAATGTCACCAATTCTTCAAATATTTGTGAACATTCTCTAGCTCTAATGATACCGACAGATTGTTCAAATCTTGAAGTTGACTGCAGTTATTTAAATCGTGATGTACTTACGGTAATAATGAAAATTGGCCCTCTCATGAAAAATGAATCGACATTCGTATAATCTAAAAACTAGGTGACAGACATTTTTTTTGTGTATGTGTATTATTGTGTATGTTGTTAAAAAGTGTTTCACTCAAAAGTTATTTTACCACCATCAGATCTTGTAAGCGTGCATAAAAAAAAATTGCTACAAAATTAACATTTCCTAAAATCGCCCGATCAAAAGTGTGATAAAATGTCTTATTGTTTGAAATTTTCCCGTTAATTAAAACCCGACTGCGAAAGCCGGCAAACGTTGTAGAAATGTTACTTTACGGGATCGTAACGAGATTCGAGTTTGGGGATTTGTGTTGGGCATGAAAAATCGCATGTTGCGCCGTGTACGTCAAATCTGGAAGATTTGCATTTTGATCGTAATAAAAGTAGGTATTCACTTTGAAGAAGGTGTATTATAACATAAATAAGATTTTGAATGGTGTTTCCTACCAGGCGTTTACACGTAATATTTTATCCGTCAAGTTCGTTCACAATAAATTACAACATACGCATTAATAAGACTTAGATTATGGTAATATAATAAACACTCGGAACAGATTGAAAATCAATTGGATAATCCACGAGAGATACCTACCTTTTTGGTTTTTTCTTTTAGCAATTTTGTTTTAAAGTGCTCAATTTATTATAATTATTTAAAAAATAAAATGTCAGAATTTTCTCGTGGCAGATTTTCGTCAGGCTTTATTTTATGTGTATCTGAGAAAATATTTTATTTTGTTGTGAAAATTTCCGCTTGAGGTCAGTGGTGTGAAGAAAAGTTTCTGTTTTTGTTAGTTTCTGGTCCGCCTATTCTCGCTTAGTTTTGCCTCACTGCGTTTGTTCATTGGTATATATACATGTGTCTTAAGATTTTAATCCAGAATGAATAATACCTAAACCAAATAATAAATTATGCGATGCTTTTGGTTTTAAAACAGATGTTAAATTAATGATTGAAGTAATGAGAAATTTTATACGAATGTAATGTGCAAATGAGATTTTATAGTTCTGCCGTTTCTGATCAGCCTCGTCCACCTAGCCTCGCTGCTGTGGGCGTTTCGTCACTTTACCATATCCAATTAAGGATTTATGTCGAGTTTATCTGTCGAGAATCAATTATCGTTAAACGAAATAATTATGCAAATTTGGTTTAATCTTTGTAAACGTATGCTTAATGTTTTGTTTAATTTAGTATTTTACTTTTCAAGTAAACTATGGGCTGGCCGAGAAATTATTACAGCTATAAAAACATAATGAACGATTGAGATTTTATAGTTTGATCATCCTTCTTCTATAATCGCTGGTTGTTCTCTCAGGCGCTTTTCATCTACTTATTTTCATCTTGTTCTGTCTGTCGCCAATTAATGGGGTTGGGGTTGGACGTGCTTCAACTTTTCACTTGTGAGTTTGTACCAAATATGTTTTTCTTGAATATACAGTTTTGCCAATTGGACTTGACATTTTTTTTTCGCCAGAAAGTGTTAAAGTGGGCCTTTTTCCGGTGTGGCCGATTCGTCCATAGGATAAAAGGGGTGTTTAATATAGAGGATCCTTTAGGAACGGGCGGCTACAATATACTTCCTTACAAATAGACAGGAGAGCCTTATTGAAACGGCGTTTTCAACCGGATTGTAAGTATGCGGATACGATATTAAAAACGGCCGCCAAAATTAATTAAAGATGCACAAGCCGGACGAAACGCGTAATTGAGACAAACCAGCATAAAAAAAAAACAAGAATCCCGTTTGACCATTCACGTTCTAACGGAAGTTGGTTTAAACTATTTTCGTCGTACGCTTGTAATTTATTTGCTTGACGACAAATTGTCAGATTTGTCAACATTCGACATTTCACTACATTTTTTTCTCTTTAATCATAAACGAAACATTGAATTAGTTCCAGGCACGTTATGCATGAAATGTACACAACATACATATACATGTCGTTTTATATTTGCATTCACACATTTGGTCAGCGCTGACGCACAAACTTGTCTGTCTCTATCACCCTGGTAAAATCTTACGTGGAACTTGGTTATGATTTAGCTTAATAAATGGAGACATCTATTCTATGTCCGTGTAAAATCTTTTTCTATTCTATCTAAAAATCGAGGATTTTCCAAATTTCACCTTTTTTCAAAAAGTAATCCCTCCGACATTAACAGTTGGAGTCGGACTCTTCTGGTCTAACCATATGCATCCAGGCAGTATTCCTATTTTTTATCATGACACAGTATACGAGGCGTGGTGTCGTTATGAAACAACACGCCGGATGTTGCACTAGGCGTCCGTGTCGTCACAAAAGAGGGTTCGGTACAAACCGGTTGGCAGGGTGGTTCGCCCCGTTTTGAAAAATTGTTAACAATAACATTCCATGGGCGGGCATAACCCAGGCCGTGGAAGTTCATTCACGGCCGTACATAATGGAAATAACATGAAACCAAATTAAACAAAACGGCAATATGGGTCCTCTACTAAATCTTCATATACCGATGTTCCAGGTTCACAAAACCTTCCGTAGAAGTTAAATTGTAATGTCTAATCCCGCCTTTAAAGCGGCCGTTCCTGGCCTTTTGTTCCGAGGTATTGAATATAGTTTGCATATATGAATTTTGGAGTATACACCGGTCACAAAGTGTTACATTATTAATATAAGGACCATAAAACATTAAACAAATCAGATTTATTGCACTAACCTAGATGAGTTGTATTCTGTGTAAATTACCTTTTGCGTAGTTGGATCATCTATCTTTGCCATTGTATTATAATTTGTACTTGATTCTATCTATTAATTTCTCTTTATATGTTTATAAAGAAATACACCACTAAAATACATCTAACTATACCAAAATTGGCCATTATTACTGTTGATACCGAACAAATAAAGCATAATCTACATTTCCTTTGTGAATAACGACAGACATTGCAGAGAGGAGAATACGATCAGAACATACATCGAGCATAGATGGATGTGGATAGGAACAATCGATATGGCGTCAAAAATTGTGAAATATTTGTAGTGTGTGTGGTAAACACGATTAATTTCAACATCTCCGAACACCCTGGATTGCCAATTCTCGCGGGTGATGTCTGTCATACGCGTTTCTGTACGTCATCTAGACGTTAACTGTACACCCTCGGGGCAAAGCTGGACAAGACAAACTTCGGCAAAATGGGAAAATGCATATTACAGTATGTCTTCAGGCCTGGCAGACCGTGTATAATATTTTAAGTCGGGATTTGAAATTTAATGAAATTTGAGCGCGCAAAAAAGTTAAATTTTGTGATTTCCTCCTGTGGTCCTGGGGGGGGGGTGATAAACCTTTACTTTGATAGTTGCCTAACATCCTGTTCTACCAATCCTCTTTTGGCAGAGTCTAGGCAGACCACGATTAAAAAAGCAACTAATCAAACTATAAAGAAAAGTTAATACAAAAACTGAATTAGTTGGAATGGGGGTCCAAACCGGAAAATCGCAAGCCTTAAAAGATTTTTTTCTTTTCTTTTAATTAGGCCAAAAGGGTGCAGAATTAGAATAATACGTACAATCGCCCGTACTAAAACAAATCTGAAATTAATGTGTTAAACTACAGGGTAATAAAAAATGTGCTTTTTCTTAGCATATAAGGCGATATTGGGAAAACAAATATAATCGGAAACAATGTAGAAAAAATCTTCATCTTTACACATTCATTAAATGACATATTTTTGTAACTAGTACCGCATATCATTTTACAATCGCCCCTGTTCAAATTCCTGTTATTAATTTAAGAAATATATATGTATTTTTTATACAAACATGAAGTATAACAGTATAAAAAAGAAACAATTCGATCGGAAAGAGAATCAAAAAATACATGAACACAACGAATTACTGATATCGCTCAGAGAACAAAATTTCTAATTAAGGCCTTTTTAATATTTATTTTCCCCATAAGTATAATAAAATAGTCTAAAAATGCAACGTTTCAATCGCAAGAAGGTTAAAAAGGTACATATATGCGCATAAGTCTACGGTTACTATGGTTGCGAATTCTGACGAAATTTTGTCCTGACTAGTTCGTTCGTCCTCATCAGAACAAGGTGATAGTATTGTGCGCGTTTTCGAATAGTAAGTTTTTGCCTCCTAGTAAAGTGGGAGTTCTAAACTTATTTCTAGTTCCTTTAACAAAACGCATATTAATCCATGTATATTTAGCGGTCATAATTTACCACATTAATTAAAATGAAATATGGAAAATGGCAAAAAGAGGGAAAACTCGAAGGGTTTAGGTTGAGATGTCCGAGGGGATGGAAGTAAGTCACGATAGCTCAACTGGTTAAAGAAGCGGCGTATTGAGACGAAGGTGCGTGAGTTCGAATCCCGGTCGTGACACTAATTTTTCGTCTCAGCCAAAAACCTTTAATAAAAAGAATTATTCATTAGAATAATTAATATAGTCAGTTACGACCAATAACCAAATAGGGTTTATTGGCAGTGTTTGATTTCTAGGGCAAATTTTTTCTCCCGCTTTGGCCGAGAAATGTCTCTGTTTTGATATTTTTTGTCGATCATGACCCACAAACACCGATCCACAGAAAAAAGACTAATCAGTTTATCTATATCCATGGTGAAAACCAAAACCGGACAAAAAATCAAACTGGTTTGAACGCATGAATGGTTCTGACGACATCGTGCGTATTCTGACATGCACTTCGCTGCCAAAGTAAACACTCCCATTGGAAAACATGCATTTGTTTGTTCGGACGAACTCGTCAGAAGAAAATTTCGACAGAATTCGCATCCATTGTAGCCGTAACCTTTCGATTTTCTATCCCGCATAACGTATTGCTTATAATAGCAGCACGTATAAACTTCACAATCAAGCCAGTTCACCGTTTAGTTATTCGGTTGTTCTTTTATTAAAAGGGTCATTAGGGTTCTATAAATACGCGTCAAACAGAATAAAATGAAACAATCCAGCCTAAAGCCGCATCACCAAGTACAGAATCATCTCGTACCATTTATACAACATAGAGCCAAACTTCACATTCTGACAAGTTCGTAACCTTAATGTTCAGGCCAATTAAAAAAAAAAAGAAATCGTGGAAAAGAAAAAACTCCGCAAAACAATTGCATTTGTGTCAAAACCAAACAACCTGCAATATTGGCACTAGAAAGACGTATCAGTATTAATTTTGTTGCTATTTTTTAAAACGATTAGCATTTCGGGACCGTTGTAATGTTAAACCTAAAGGGTATTCACGATCATTGTGTTAACCCTTTAACTCTGTTAGGTCATTTTAGGCCGAGAAAAAGGCGTAGACTTGTAAGAATCGGCTAGTTGATCTTGCAGGACAGGGCCAATGTTAGGTTGAAACAGGTAAGCAACAAGGTAGCAATGATTTTAACAGTTTTTTTGTTCACACGAATTTTTATTCTCAAATACGCATTAATTAAACCAGACCAATACATTTCTTTTGTATCTGCCCTGTCCTTATACTCTCATTCATAATAGAAACATCCCCTATCCTACAAAGTTGTAGGCTGTTTGATGTTAAGTTAGGGATGTCGGCGCGAATTGATGCGTGTCATTTGTTTGTACTTTTCGAGTGAATAGCGTATTGAATGAAAAAGAAAGGAACAAACAATAAGCCAAAACAAAAGAAAACCAAAACGAACAACAAGCCTTGATGGACTTAGCTTAGTTATAGCTTTATTTTTTGTCCTACCAATCGCCACGCGCAGCATTGCGGAAAAATTAACGTTTAACATGCTAAGAAAAGAAGGGGGGTTTACGAGCTTACTGGGGCATTTCTATATTCGATTTAACACGAGATAGCATCTTACAAACATTGTGAATAACCGTATATTGATAAAGGATCCGTGTTATGTTATCCATGTTTGATGTGAAGACGATGATAATTACGGTTATAAATTACGGAACAAAGATTAACCTATGGGGTCAATAAGAGCTGCATTAAATTCCTCATTTTTAAAAGTACAAATACAAGAATACCACGCAAGAATGTGATGAACGTCACTTTTTTTCCAATTTCATAAAACACAATCGATGGAGTTTTCCTTAAATGCGATTTTCACGAAATTGCCGATAGGATTTTCTTTCCCATAATTCACAAATGATAGCAGGTTAACCATAGCCGCGTGATGAAAAGCTGTCAAGCGGCGAGTTGAAAAACCTTTTGGGTTTTCACCTGTGAAATTAATGGTGGAGGGAATTCTCACGGATTTTTTTTTTATAAATAGATTCTGTTAATTCTCGTAGGTTGTTTAAATTGTCTAGAATTAAAATAGGCGATCTAGGTGAGAGAGGAGAGGGGAGGAAGGGACGATAGCGGCGAGGAAGATGATGAAGAGAGGAAGAGGAGGGCTAGATCACGTTAGATAACGGACAGATGGGTTTGTTGTGTTAAAGGGGGCGGCATGCCTGCGAGGGAGAAGAGGGTGAATGGGTAGAAAACTGGCTGGGGAAGTGGGTCGCCGGTCCTGAGCATCATTTTGTTCGATTTCCCTCCACACACACAAAGCGTATCCAATTAAACGGATTTTATTAATGCTAGGAACCGACACAGTGCCAAAAGCTTTCATACATCGTGGCAGGACAACGGAGGGATTTTTTCCTTCTTTTTTTCTTTTCTATAATGTGTGAACTAAAGAATTATTTTCAATAAAAAATTCCGTTAAAATAATAGGCAGATATCGTTTACCATTGGAATATATCTTAAGACAAACTTAAATGATTATTGTTGTTTACTGAATATACTTCGCATGTCCACCTTACTATTTTCTGACAACAGGCCATGTTGTCATTATTTATGAATTTTAACTTTATATATATATTTTTTTTATAAGGGACAATCATTTTTTCTTATATCTACAATAAAAAAAAATGAAAGCTAAAGTTATCCTTCATAACTGCTTTTGAAATTATTTAAAAGTCAATGAAACCGTCATCGTCTGTTCTTCAAAAACCAGCGGTAGACCCTCCGACCAAAATAAACACGTACATACACAATTTATCCAGAAATAAATTATGAATGAATGAAGAAAGTACTTTAATGAGTAAACAAATGAAAATAAACTTTAACAACTGTGTATAGTATAATACAAAGGACATTACAATGCATTACAGCCACCGTGTGTCGGAGGTCGGACAATAAGTTTTAGAAGTTAACAGAACATAAAATTTGTTATTAAAAAAAAAGTAAATGAAAAAATATATAATAATATATATACACACTGACAGGAAAAACGTTCCTCCCACTTATAGTATAACTTGATTTGTATATATTTTGTACATCAATCAAAGTTTTGCGTTTGTTAACATTTAATAATTGAGTTTTTGTGTAAAAAAGTAAAAAAAAGTCTAATTTACTAAGGGAAACAAAAATAAAAAAAGATGGACAGATAAAATTTGATTTTGATTTCTAATTAACGTTTCAATCCGGTGTATTTCCTCCTCTTGCCTTAATTACATCTCGCCTCGGCGTACTTTATACCAGCCTTGAAATGTTTCTTTGCTGGAGGTTAGCCTATTCTTCACGAAGAGTCCTTTCAAGATCGTGGCGTGTATCAGGAGATGATGGACGTGCCTTATTCGTCTTTTGAGGTTATCCTATAATTGCTCGATGGGATTCAAGTCTGGAGAACGGGCTGGGCTGGCTAAGACCCTGATGTTGTGTTGGAACTCTACGAGCGACAAGTCGATGGGCATTATCGTCCGTTAGAATAAGACTGTCGCTGATTTCATCGAGGATAGGTAACGTACGATGTTCCAAAACCTCATCCACATAGCGAGTGGCCGTCAAAGACCCTCCAGGAACGACACCTCTGTGCGACTCTCCATTGAAATTTCCGCCCACACTTGAGCTAAGTTGAAAAGGTTCGATCTGGGAAAAATTACAAGCTTCCTACATTTCAATTCACCCCCATCTGGAGATCATAGAGCAAATGTGCATACATCTGTAAAAAGTACAGCGGACAAATCGTCCAAAGACAAATGGGGCTGTTCTCGAGCAAAAGGGAGCCGTGCAAATCTGCGTGTTTTAGTCAATCTCTTACGGGGCGAAATGCCACCAGTCCTATACGGATTTAATCTTCTTCGAGCAGTGCGTTCAGAAATTTGGACACCTCGATCTACCTGGAGCTGATTATCGCCTGAGCAACTTTCTCAAAATGAAAAAACGCTCATCTTGTGGAACTCCGATGGCAATAGCCGCAAACTTGATGGAACGTCCATCATCAATATGAGCCATAGCACGCGCAAAATTTAAAAATTGAAATTAAGAAAAAAAAGATTAAAACTAAACAGTTTATTGCTTCAGAATTCAAATGACTGAATAAACATTTTAAATTTCCTAAAAAGTAAACATTGAGCAATCCTTTATCCTTGTTTTAGATTAATGATGAAGTGTTTTCCTCTAATTGATATTCCCAATTTAAAACATAGCATAAACAAATATTTATTGGTGAAAACAATGAGACAAACTAAGGGCAGAATTTTCTTTTATTGAGAAAATGAATAAAAGGTTTTCTTTCTTCAAAGAGAGAATTTCTTCTGGGAGCGTATTGTTTTCTTCTTTTAGACATAGAAAATTCTGATTTAAAACAGTCCTTATCAGTTCCATGTATTTTTTCATCTTTACACAGAAGGACTCTAATTTTTCATCTATCATTTTTACAACCGACTGTAGCAGCTCGTTAGAGTCCACGTTTTTGTCAGATTTCCCAGATTTCACGGTGAAATCTTGGGTCTTTTTTTGGCGATGTCTACCCTTGGAGGCCTAACCTTCTTGGATTTTTGATATCCTGTTCCATTAAACTGGGTAGGATGTGCGGAGTGTACTCAGGTTTTATAAATTATCGAACGGCATTCACACAATTGTAGCCGTACTATTTGAATACAAGTTGTGGTGTGCCGGCATAACAACGATAACAACCTCCCAATTCTGTGGAGTACACAATGTTATAATCGATGGCTCCCCACCTGTCGCAGATCCGTTAGCTTCTAGAGCTTTCCTCCTTATCATCACCTAGAAAAGTTCGGCAAGAATATACGGCGAAAAGCCCGATTTAATTTTCAATTATTGGGACACGACGGTCAGCCCAACGATATTCCCAGACCGATGCAATAGAATTACAGGGGATTATTGACAGGACAAAAAACAATGCGAATTACGGCCGAATAACCGCTGAACGAGCGGAAGAATGCAAGACAGCAAGGCACACGTGGTGAACATTTGAGTACATGGTGCGAAATCCCCCAGAAGCAAATCATATTTATCATATAATAAGACCATTAACCCCTTTTTTCCATTTTCGGTCCTTTTCACATCAAAGAAGCCGACGTCTCATTCAAAAATGAATTTCTATCCCCACGTTCTTCTCCTGCTTACTTCCTCACTAACCTTCTCAACACGACACACCACATTGACACATCTACACAGACATCACACACGTCGAGTGAGTATAAATACTTTGATTAAATCGAAAGTTTCTATATTGTGTGCATCATTGTATAAATTCATATTCACATTGTACATATAGTATGTATTTGTACAATTTAAACAATTTTCATATATCCCAGACCCTGAAGATGATCTCAATAATGATCGAAACGTTGGCACCATAAGGAAAATGTTCTTCTAAACCTGCATCACACCACACCGCATTTCAAGATCTCTAAATAATAATTAGATTAGATTTACATTTAGATTTGATTTATTGTTACATAATTTACAAAAATATGAAGATTACATTTTTGTATTTACAGAGGAAGTGGTGGGGCACTATTATATCCCGTAAAACCTAATTAGATCCCAAGGATTATGTACAGATTTATAAATATTCATTAAATTATTTAAACTATCATACAGTTGACTGATGTTACTCAGTCCCACTATTTCCGGCATTCGGCATGGTTATAATCTTACAAAACCCTTCTTTCTCAGAGGGGAAATAGATTTAGTTTCTAATTCAATTCTAATTCGTTTTCTAAAAATATGGAAAGGTAATTCCCATCTTATTCTCCACAACTTCGAATATTTTAAAAGCCGCAGAACCGAGCTGCTAGAATGCTTAAAAAATCTGCCGTGAATTTGACCAACATCCGGACACACAAGAGCAGCGATAAAAAAAGAAGCAAATATTTTCACAAATTATCTAGTAAACAAATTGTAAATCTAAAATAACTTCAATCTATGTTGTATTGCCGACATTGATTTTTATATCCATCCCAACATTTTCGACGGCTAAACCAAGCTGCCATCCTTTGTATTTTAGCCTTATCAGATATTTGATGAATAGTATTTTTTTTTTTTTGCCTAATCTAGTTCAGATTTTTAATTCATACCTATACTCCACCACTACTGTTTCGAATATAAAAAGAACCAATCGTTACTAAATCAAAACCGCGATAAACTCACCTATCAAATTAAACGCACAAAAACAAAAAAAGTACACACTAGACAGAAAATTTTAGGCATTATCCATTCTACAAGACGAAAAAATTTTATTTATTGTTTTTCCGACGTTATTTTCCGTATCTATCCTTGCATTTCTGACAGTAGGCTACGTTGTCATTCTTTGCTTTTAGCATTATAAAATCCTTCTTCCTTGGAGGGGCGTCATTTTTTTTGTATAATACATCCCACATATTTTCTTCGTTCGTTTGATGTAAAAGCTTGGGGTGGGTAGGTCGCTCGACAACATGTTCGACCCGCCGACGTGCAAAAACCCCTTTAAAATCCCACCGGATTTTTTATTATTGTTATTTCATTATGTTATTATTACTTAATTAATCTAATCTTCCTTGTCCGCATTGTTTCGCTGGGTTTTGTATGTGAATTCTGCCATGTTTTGGTGTTAGCTATGCTATAGTCATAAATAGTGTGCTATTTTATAACTGATATTGTTAATTACCGATAATGTCCGTTTGAAGGACTTGTTTTAGTACTTTCTGCCTTTTCATTTTGTGACCACCTGGAATGTTCATCTCTTTCTGTTTTCAATGCCACTTCCAAGTCCAAGTCTTCTGTCGGCAGAAATGGGACGAGACTCCCAGTTACGCGCGATGTCAATTTACTTTTCTGATTTGAACGTAAGGAGAATTTAATGGCAAAAATTATATTATTAAATTGGATATCTCTTTTTGTATGCAGTGGATCGGGAAGAAGGACGATGCTACACCATCTTGAAAATCTAGTTTGTGTACGTTTGACGTTGATTGGAATGGTCAAAACAAATTTCAGATACTAATTTAACACCCAAAATTTAAAATGAAGACCGCAAATATGTTAGAACCAAACACCAATAATGGTGTGTTGAAAATATTAAGAGTCGTTTTTAAGATAATCCAATATTTGCAATGTAAAAGAAGCCATTTTGTGACCTTTTCATCAAGCAATTTGTATTCGGCCCGTTCTAATTTAAACTCGTCTGCCTTGTTTGTTTAGTTTATTAGGTCGAGGAAGTACAAAAATGGCCACATTTGAAAATATAAGAAGCAAGCATACACTGCTCAGTAACAAATACGGTTCATTAAGGCAAAAATAAATTTCTCTTCATATACATGAACTCTTGTTTGCAATAACGACATAACCGAGCAAAACGAACCGACGAGACCAATCACCGACGATTAGGAAAAATAATTATAAAAGCTAAAAAAAACCTGACCAAAACTTAAAAAAACGGGTGATCGTGAGGAAACATGCCACAAGCACTGAAGATACCGATGCGCGTCTAGCGGGATAGTACACAGAGAGCGAAAATATGTGAGCTTCAATAATGCCGAAGCGAGCCTGGTAATAGTAATGATAATAGGTGAACAATCTAATTACAATAGGAATTTTTGAATCCTGACCAATTAACAGCATTTCAACGCCAAACTTTATTCTTCAAGCCTTGAACTTTCCCAACGCATAATATGGTGTACTGTAGACGTGAAGTGAATGAACGCAGTTCTCATACGTCAGGCTACAGTAGCACGACGAGACCAAACTCAAAAACCTCGGAAAAAAAGTTGTGTTTGCTGGATACTGCAAAAATGAAGAGCTAGAGGAAAAACGCGGCAATCAGACATTACAAAAAGTATTTATTACGATCTGTAACCTTCTTTACATTATGTAATGAGCTGGAGTTACAAGTGATATAGATAATAGGTCGTGAGCGTTGTTCTCCCGACTGTACTCCTCGTTTAGTATGTCGCGACAGATCTCCATTGGGGTGCCGCAGATTTCTAATCTGTACGTCGGGATTGGTATTATTTTGTAGATAGGGATATCTGTGGCGTAGAGGAGGTAAAGTATTGGTCCAAGTTGGCTGCCCTGAGGAATTGTCGCTCCCAGAGACAATAGTCGGAGTAGACCGATTCTGAAGAATCGTGCGGTTAGGTAATTCTTGCACTAACGAGAATCGAGGGTTGACAAATTTGATTCGCCCAAATTGAACAATCGAGCAATTTTTCAAACCTTCCCACCTATATTTTTTAGCCCCGTTCCCACTTTGACGGACCGGCGGTTTTGCCGTAAACCGGTGGCCGGACATTGGTGTTGTGACATTAGACCGAATTCGACAAGAAAACCAAAGGCTCAAGTCCTCACCTCAAGGCTCAATCGAGGTTAGACCTGAGTGCACGATGGACGACGAAATTGTTGCGTTCTGGTAGTATTTTAGGCGGCATAGAGCAAAAATTGGGTATAAATTATTGGGGGGGTATTGGGTACATCCTATTTTACGGCAAAGATTTTCACTAGGGAAACTGAAACATTAATGGGTGACCTGGGAAGTGACGAAACAAAGTTCTCCAATTATTTTCGAATGACAGCATCCTTTTTCGATGTTTTTGTTTGTATTCGTCCGTCTACGGTTATCCCACAGTACAGGTCTCTCTTGGACCGTGCATGCGTCATACAGAAAGCGTACGCCGAAATGATTTTATGTGCCTGAGTTTCTATACCCTTCAAGCCCCTTCCAAACGTGCCGAGCTACCTGCTGAATAGGCTACGGCAGTGAAGATCTCGTTCGCATTACGCCAGTCCGGGCGTTTTGCCGGCTCTCCGAAATTTCAAAACGTCCGACGAAAATGGCAGGTTAGATATTTTTGCCGGATCCGCCTTTGACTTCATATAAAATGTATAGACACTCGCCCTTCCGGCAGTTTTACCGGTCCTACATAGTGGCGACTTTTACAATAGCTTTTGACATTAAAGACTTTTCTTTAGTGGGTATGGCAAACATCATCTGATCGCAGGATCGTTCGTATTGTATATTTTAGACAGTACTTAAGTTAGCCCCCAAAAACGGTTTTCCGTTAATGTGCCTCCGCTCCACCAACCGCTAATCTCTCTACGGTCACCTAAGTAAATGCTTCTTTAAAGGAAATCATAATACTGGAACATTTCATTTTAGATAATTCGTGTAATACTAATTATGAGTATTAATTGGTAATAAAGGAAATCACATATGAGTACTTGGGGGCCAAAATAAAGCTATTTCACTAAGGATGTCTTCCAAAACATCTACATTTCTGGCCGAACATGACTTTCGCCACATAAAAAAGAAAAAATAGGAGTCCAATAAACTTCGGCGAGTACCCCACTGCCATTCGTTCCTCGTCTTTGCTTGTCCATACACTCTCAATCGACTGCGTATGTGCACGGGTGGTCGGGTCGGGAAAATTGAGCAACTGGTTCACTGTTATATGGCGGAAACTAGGATCCTGAGATAATGACTTCCTCTGATCGGAGATCATGACAGACCCAGCAGGATCCGATTCCGAAGTATGGGGATGAGAGTGGCAGCTGATCTGTCCGTAACGGCGACTAGAAAATTTTCTCTCGTTTCGCGGCAAATGCCACCAAAAACCACTGCTATGGTAGGATTCTTCCGTTGGTGGTTTTCAGGCGCGAAAACAGCGATTCATCAATTGGGGCAACCAATGTTCGAATGTCTGCGCAAAAAAGAGTCCGAACAGATTTCGTGCATGTAGTGGCATCAACCAAAGAACGTGTTATACTTTATACTTAACTCTCTTTCACAAACTTTAACGCTTAATATTTCGTGTGCCCAAGCGTATATGAATATGGGAGTCTTGAGTTAGTTAGATAAGTGTTACTTCTAAACGCCATTCCAGCCTTGCACCCACATTTGTAGCACCTCCTCTTGTCAAGAGATCCTGTCAAATGCAGCCTCGCGTCGTACCCTCCTGAACATCGCACAGGTAGTGGAAGGAGGATCTTTTCCTGAATGAAACGAAGTGCCGATTCCTTGGTTTTGACAGCGTCGTATAGTGTTATGACGAACTTTTTATTTAACATCGAACTCTTTGTCAACTGGTATGCAACGCAATACACCAATACATAGAATACAACAATACCTTGACTCAAAACATAAGATAACAGGATAAGAGCGGAAGCCCAGAGATCTGACTTTTGTCCCGATCTCTGTCGTCGAGCGCGGGCGAGTGGGCCGGAGGTACCTTAACGGAAATGTCAAAATAAAATTTAATACTTAATGTGCATTACTATGACTGAAATAGAATAAACTGCATCTCACCTAACTCAGCGCAACACAACTTAAGATAAACAAACGGACAAAAGCCGTCTTATAACGACAACAACGACGACGGAATTCTTGAAAAACGAGGCAGGCAAAGGAATTTTGTATTTTATTAACCAAGTAAATTAATTTTGAAATATCATCTAACGAGAGGGGGTGGCTTACGTTCTCCGACTTGCCTCCCGTATGCGGTTATTTCTTCCACGGGGATCCACGTCTGAAACGCAAAACAACGAGGTGAGTTTTTTTCCCGATAATCTGCTCGTGTGTCGCGGTCGGCGAAAATCTCGGCAGAAGCAGCGTCGGCCTCAAATTCCTGACACCACTTCGACAAATACCCGGGACCGATGCTGCGGTATTCCTCCCTCTATATAACACATCCTCTTTGGTATGCTTCATTGTTTTACCACTTTTATTTTACTGGCGACCGACATGCGAAAATTTATCGGAACAATACTGAAGTCATATTGAGCTCTTAATAACAACAAAACATGATATTTCTAGCAGAATATTTATGTTGGTATAATTTAAAAAGATAAAACAACAAATATTGGTTTTTTTTACATATTTTAACAGATATTCTGTAAGCAAAGTAGGCCAGAAAATGGTCGTAACTTGGATTTGACCTCATTGTCGTGACTGCAGCGTTAAGTAACCTTAGATACCTACTTTCGAGGCAATAAAAAATAAATTGCGTGGTGTAAATTAATTTTTTGATTGATAATTTGGACGACTTTTCTGGCTGAATGGCATTCCTACTGAAATAACATACTTTTTTCTCAAAGGTAGTGAACCGTTTTTCAGGGGTCTTTTTCATAGGGAACGTTTTAAAGAAAATATCAAGTGTATTTCATAACTGTATAAAACATTAAAATCGGAGTGTTATTTCCATTAAAAAATGAGGTTATTTTCTTACAAGTAATTTTGCTATTTTCTGTATCTTCTTTTAGAAATATTTGAAATATTTTTATGGCACATACGCCGTTCCTCGTCTTTCGAATAGTCTGTTGACGTTCAAATCCTTTTAAGAGTTTTTGAATTATAGCCCTTTTAATGAGATATTTTAATAATGACATTTCAAAAATTAGAACATCTTTGGGGGGGAGGGCAAACCTTGAAAAAATTTAAATTGAGAAAATTTACGGATCTCTAGAGGTTCAAAAACGAATTTTCATATTATTTTCAGGAAAAAATTGAGACTTAGTTTACATGAGCTTTTACTATATTTTTATCGTAATCTACACAAAAAATATGCAAAATGTTATATATATATTCACATAGTCGAGTTCAATTTCAACATTCAATTTTTTTTTTGGCGATACCAGGGCCCATTAACAAAAGGTCGCTGATGTATGTCCGATGTTTTGGAGGGTAGAATCACGAAAATTGTTCGGTCCAAATCCCTTGCCCACCGGCCTTTTAACTAGCGAGTCAATAGAGTCAAATATTTGACATAAAATAAGTGAAAAGATATAAAGCAATGGCAAAATAAGTTCGAAACCAAGAATATTTCTGTCCAACGTTATTTGAGTTGATTTTTAATTTAATCTTTTGTGGCGAAGATGTGACAGGACTTTCGGTATGAAAAATCAGTTGCGATTCTTGACTTTAGAAGAAAGCTAAGGGTTAAAATAAAAAAGATTTGACTGTCTGAAAGAAAAAATGTGTTCCAATATACATAGTACAAAACTTTGAACCTTTAATGACGAAAAAGACTGACCTGGCAATAGAAAGATTATTTCGGAAAATTGACGATTGAAAAAGTCTGTAAACGATAGTTTTATTAGGCCCCGACTGATTTAGTTGTTTATGAGTCTTGATTACACTGTGAGGATTGGCAAAGGCAGACTCAAGAGGAGTGATAGGTCTAATAACCGGTCACTGACATATGAGAAAACAACTACATTCAACGATGAGACATAACCTAGTATACCAAAAATAAATTAATTAAAACAAAAACCCGGAATGAAACTGTAGCAGCGACAGTCAATGTCCAAATATTTCCGAGAAGAAGGATTGAATCGATTGCACAGAATTAGGGAACAAAGAAGGTACAATAAGCCAGAAGGCGAACCTGGGCACAAACCCCCACTTCTTATATCTGTCTATCTCTATCACTATCATCACTATTACACACTGCTAGCAGTCAAGCCTTACCCTCGTTACTGTTGCCAATATAGTCACGTATTTTTCTGAAATGGATTGGATCAAAGAATAGAAACGATAGCATTAAGCCGTATATTTGTTAAATTGCAAATAAACAGTTATGTATATTAAAAAAAGTATTTTTTCATCCATGCTGGTGGGATAAAAGTCTCCAAAGGTCGGATAGTGAATTGATCTTTTCCCCTCTAAGGGAGCGTTTACTTTTTCCCAACCTCCAAATTGGATAATATACATTCTTCTTCCTAAAGCTACAAAGCGATGCCGGAAATACCTGGCATATTTATGCGAGTTGGAGTTTTTAAAAAGTAATATTAAAAGGGTTGGGAGAAGAACGGGACGGTGGATTGGAATGTGAAAACCCCCGCTTACCCCCGACCTGATTGGCAACCCCCAGATTAATTACTTTACCTGTAGGAAAAACCACAACCTGCAAATATTTTATCATGAAATACCAGAGTGAGATGCAAAACCGATGCCACCTTAAACAGAATACCGGAGCAACATTCCATCCTTGTTCTAATTCGCTTTTTCCTCTCTATGGTGGAAACACGATCTTATAGGCCGGACAAATTTTCATATATTGAATGAGAAGCATTTTCCCTTTCTGTAAAGTATTTCAGAACTCTTGGCCATTGTTTTTTCTCCACCACTTGAACCCGCTGTTCGTTTAGAAAACTCACCGTGCGTGCGATTAAACTCAACATGTTAGATTTTGTCCGTTCTTATCTGTACAGACTAATCGTAGGTTAGGCTTAGGTTAGTCCTGGCCTATTGTGCAATCTCCATAATTGTAGAATCCCTCATTGTGTTTAAAGAATTTTTCCAGTACCCAAAGCTTGGTTAAAAACTCCAATCTGTTGCCTCCAGGCCTGGGTTTTTTCTCCCAGGAATATTAATCTCAACTTACATAATCCTTCGCACAAAGTAAATGTTCCGTTCTTCCTTTTTCTTCCTGGTAATATCTGCACAGGCTTGTTTATATAAATACGCCTCCAGATTCTGCAGTATCTAGTCAGCAGAACCAGTATCGTTTTAGATCTAACACGTAATAGGATTAGTAGACCTGCCGTTGGCTTCCGCGATGGTACTTGAACGGATTTTTCGCAATACTTTGTACTGGAAAGACTTTTCATTGAACAGATGATCTGCCTGATGTATCTAGGTTTTGGCAATTTGATAAGCTAGAAAAACGGTCAGGACGGAACGGTCTCTATGTCACAAAGCTGTTTATATCTGCCAGTCCGATTTTGTTCTTTGAATTTAGCACAAGTGCATTAGAGCCTCATAGTGCCATTTTCTTGGTAAAAAGGTGTATTTATTGAACTTTAGTCATGCTCTTATCTTTGCATCATCTTTTCGTTATATTGACCTCTGTAATGCGTCCATTTACGACTACTGCTAAGCCCCCTGCTTATCCTAGGCGATTGAAGCCTTCATCAAATAGAAGTTCCAGGAGATCGTCTACCAGCACCGCCCACAGTAGCCGGGACTGAACGTCTTGACGGCAGCTTCTGGTTGTTCTCCCCCCCCATTATTAAGGGTGATATTGCTTTCTACCTTCGAGTTTCCTCAACGAATCGGTATAGGAATTTTGAAAACACCTAAATAGTTTCAAGGCCTTGAACCATTTCTTTCTCATTCAATGCCGAGATAGCAGCTTGTTTAAATCATTTAGATCTAGGTCTATAGACTTTCCTGTCTGGTATGTGTATGCATTAGCGTTGAAAGGATGTATGTTATCACCCAATTTCTCCGGCGTCTTCTGCATTAACGATGAAAGGCTGATCGGTCTGATTGGGTGTTTGATATGTGGCCTTGCCCACTTTTCGCAAATAGGCCGTCTTCACCCTTTTCAGTGCTGTGGGAAGCTTAGCAGATTCTTACCAGAGGTCGCATTGGCAATAGTAGCTGTTTCTGAAGTAGGGTATATACGACTCTTCTGGGGAAATCCCCTGCTTTTGTTGTCTTTAAGGATAATTTTTTAAAAGACTAAATTTCGTAAAAGCTTTCCAAATCCTTCTGAACTACATTATCCTCCCTATTTTTTCCGTTACATCCATGAGAGAGAGAGGATTTCTCATATCCTGCCCAATCCGTTTCTCTAGGATTTCCTTTGTAAGTATTAGTGCAGGAGGGAGTTAAATCGAATCGTACATTTTTATGGTTTAAACAGGCTCCTGTTGAAAAACAGGTCAGTCGATTATGTAGTCGATACCTCGTAGGTTGTTTCCATCCTGTTATGAGTGACGAAAATAGGTTCTAAGTCACTGTTGGCTATCTCCAAACCAATGGTAACAACTAAGACACCTATAGTGTTAATTAGAAGTTGTGCCACTATACGGTGCCATTTGCGTCACATCGAGTTAGTAGTTCCAGTTTTTCGAACCTCCTGCACAGAACCGCTGATATCACCTTAGCGTGCTGGCCATCTGCTTGCAGGAATTCTCAAACGTAAATGTTTCATTTGTTTCTTCCTTACAAATGACTTGTGGGGACGATTAAACTTGGAAAGGTTCAACCATGTAGTTTGATACTTAGCTTTCGTTTATCTGTTCTCGCAGTCTGGAGGAGTGCAATATCTTTAAGCATACGTTTATAATTTTATAATTTGAATGGTAAAAATGGTTAAAGTCAATTCAAATAGATCTGGCCATTACTTGATCGTTGAATCGTTTTAATTTTTAATTAAGTTTTTAGTTGGAATAAAAGAGCCAGTGACACGAGCGGGATTCAAACCCACGATCTTCGGCTATATACGCCGCTACTCTACCACTTGAGCTATCATGACTTCGACCCACTTGGACATCCACTCCCCATCTCAACCCCATTTTTTGAATTTTCCCTCATTTTTGCCATTTTTCAAATGTGTAATCGGATTGGATTCTTGACGACAAATGAAATGTCCACGGAGAGCTTTAGTGAATCCTTCATTTTAACTTATTAAATTCACTAGTTTTCCTGACCCGTTTGACTCTCTGTCCGATTACACGACATTATAAAATGGAGAGAAAATTCAAAAGGTGGCATTGAAATGGGAACTTAGTGTCCGAGGGGATCGAGGCTACTAGCTCAAGTGTTAGAATAGCGGCGTATCTAGCCGAAGATCGTGCGTTCGAATCCCCCTCGTGACACTGTCTTTTTTATATCAACTAAAAACCTTAATTAATTGAAAGATATTAATTGGTCTGGCGGACCACGGCGGAAAACTAGTGAATTTATTTTTAATTTTGATTTTGCTTTTTCTATTTCAGGTATTCTTGCTGTGCGCTTTACTTTGTTTCTTGTTCGGTTCTTTAAAAATAGCATGCTTAATTATTAAAAAAAAATCGAAAAATCCACTTTATGTCTGATTATTATATCTATCCCCTTGCTTGTGTTTATGTTGGTGTACACATCACATTCGAAAATTCTCATCAATCCCTGCTCGTTGAATCAATTTCTTAATTTTATTTCTATGTTTATTGTTAAAATCTGTTTTAAAAATTATTAAAATTGTTAGACAAAAACCTCAAAAAAGCACTCCAACTTTGTTTCGTTTCACGTTAAAAAAAAAAAGATTTTACGTAATTTCCCGCAGGCATTCTTACAGTTAAATAAACTAGTTTTCTTTCTGATCGAAGAATCATTTTTATTTGAAGATACTGCAAGCAATTGCAAACATTCCTTCGTCTTATCGCCGTTACGATATGTTGGATAGTTTTTACTGTTTGCGGACTGCCTCCTATTTGTTATGAGATTATTGAGCAGAGTCCCTTTCCCTTACATTGATTGATAAATTAATCCATTGACGGAAAAAGTCAATTTGATAAACTTAAATATTATGTAAAAAGCCGTGAAAACGAGGCACCAATACAAAAGCGTCCCGTTTTCTATACATTGATCTGTTATGATTTGTTTGTTTAATTTCACTTTTTTACATTTAATTTTATTTAATTTTTTGTTTATCTGTTTTATTTTCGTTTTGTTCATGTCTCTATTTCTATGCATATTAAAGATAACAATTAATAAAAAAGATTTCTACTTTCTTTTAATTTGTTTTTTTATAGTTTGTACAAGCAGCATGGATGTACCTTCACATAAACAAAATGTGTTCCGAGCAAATGAAGTTGGTAACATGCAAACCGGATACGGAGGGGACTCGCCGATCATCGATAGAGCAGGTTAGAGTTAAGTGCGATTTTGCGTAGAGTTTATGTTTTCGGGTGTTGGTTTCAAGATGAGCAACTGAATTCTAAAATTTCTTAAAACATTAATTGAAAACAAAGTTTTTCCATTTTGTTTTCCTCCATGTTAACAGGAGTTGTTAAAACATTTTTTTTAGTTTGCTTTCTTAACGTGTTCAACTTCCGGTGGTGTCTTTTTGGGTTTTGAGGTTATACTGTTTTGCGCTTTCCTATATTTTTGAAAAACTAATTTTCTACTTTGTTTCTTCTTTTAACCTTCTCTATTTCCATATGCAAATAAATATAGAACTTTTTCGATTTGTTTTTCGTAGATGATTTGTTTACTAACATAGTTTGCTAATTTTTTTATGTGTGAGTGATAAAACTAATTTCTTTCCATTGTTTTATTCTATGTCAGTTCATAAATTGTTTTCTCATCAATAATTTATTGCTTAATCATAGTTCCTCCGGAAATGGCAGGTTGATTATGTTAAAACAATCATTTTAGTAAAATATATTTAGCATGTTCTTATAATAATAATGTGAGAAGATTAGGGGCTGGAAAAGAGCTAAAATATCGCCGGCCCTCTGGTTATTTTTACATCTTTTTCTGGCCTTTCAAGCGTATTTTTCAGGTTGCAGCCATTTGAGCGACTTAATCTGTTACTGACTCCATGCTTTTACATTAAACGAAAACTAAGTTGAAATAGTAAAAAGCTGGCGTCCACTACGGATTAGACACAAAACATACAATAAATATTATACATCATCAAGAACATAGTTAAAATGTCTGGTCACATACTCACTCCGGATTCAATATTCTACGGGGTGGGGTTAACCCCCCATTCTCGGTAATAACATATTTTTACGCTGCAGATGTCACACACTCACCCCCTAAGTACTTGATATTTCAGGGGGCCGGGTTGAACACACTCCTTTCTAGAGAAAGACAAACCTTTACTTTCTAGACGTCACACACTCACTCCAGCGTACCAGATCTTTCAGTTGGCTGGGTTGAACCCACTTTTTTTAAAGGTAATAACAAACTTGTACTGTCTAGACGTCTCACTCTTGACCCAGAGCAGTCGATATTCCTCGCGGAGTGTTGAACGGACTCCATTCTCGCTAATAAGTTACGTTTACTCTGCAGACATCACCCACTCATCCCAGACTCTACGCCATATTCCTCGTGGCGGGGTTGAACGGGCTCCATTCCCGCTAATTAGTTACTTTACGCCCTTGACATCACACACTCAACCCAGAGGAATATTCCTCGATTCCGATTGAAAACAACTTCTATCTATATAAAAACAAACTTTTATTGTAGACGCCACATATTCACCCCAGAGTACTCCATATTTCAAGGAACCCATTCCATTCTATATAACAAGAACTTTTACTCCTACACCTCATGCACTTAGCCCAGAGAAGTCGATATTCCTCGGGGCGGACTTCAACGCCGGACCTTATTCTCGCTAATAAGTTATTTTCACGCTCCAGACATCACAGACTCATCCCAATATACTCGAAATTTCAGGTGGGCGGGTTGAACCCCGTTTCTTTCTATATAATAACTAACTTTTTCTCCCCAGGCCTCGCACAGTTACCCCAGCGTTCTCGTTATTCCTCGGAACGGGGTCTCATTTTTCTTACAATTTGATTTTCAGAAAGGATCAACAGAATTTCCCTTTTTTTCAAAAATCAGTTAAACAGAACCATCGAAGCAATTACATGATTCCCTCTGTATGATTTGATTTTATACAAAATAAAATTTTGCACATAAATTCTATTGTCGCAAGAATGCGATTTGGAATAAAATTATTGCAGCAAAACCACTTTCTAGATTATGTTTCTTTTCTGGTTCTAGAATTGGTTATTTCCGAAAATCTGGAGAGATAAACAGAGTATGGTTCTGTGTGCTTCTTTCTTGTTTTTCTGTAAAACCGATTATATTAAACAAATTTGTTTCAGCAATTTAATAAGTACGATTGCGGGAAAGCGATAAATTAAGAACTTGCCCCTTTTATGTTGATAATTCGAAAATAGCCTGTTTTCACAGTTCTTGATTGTACATTCCTCCGCCCAGCAAAATGAAGTCCTTTTTCGTTTATCTTCCATCGCATCTGGTTTTAACTCGTCTTCTTGCTTAACAGAAGCCTTTGAATCGTCGAAGGATATTCTCGCATTTCAAACGTCACCCAATTAACAGCGGTTGTAACGCGGCACGGAGTGTTTATTCCTTTTCCGTTGTAATTTGACGAGAAGCAAGAAATGGATGAGGAAGTACGGAAGTTGACGGTGAGACCTTTAAATCTGTTTTGTTCCACTTCGTTTATCCGTCTACGCAAGGCGGAAATTCTTCATTGTTATGAAGTGAGCCGACGATACATACAGTCTTTTTATATCCAACCTGTTACATATTTATTTAATAATCTATTAGCCTGGAGGTTTCTGGCGGTTTACGTGGATACGTTCAATATCGGAGGCACATCATGACTACCTTAATTTTTTATTCACTTGTTACACACTTAACAATGTTTACAAATTGGCATAATTAAGTTTTTAATAGAGTGTTTCAATTTTTTTTGAAGATAGGCTCCCAACACGGCCAAGGACTATAACACCGTTTTGCCCTGATGATGACGTTAACATAGATTGAATGCTTAGTAGATAACAATTCAATTACTTTTTTCATCCAAACCATACCGATATACAGATGGCATATGTTGACCGAAAGAACAATACTCCTAGTCGAAAAATCGGGATGTTCCTGAATTTCTTTGTAAGATTTTGCACTTAACATCTTTGCAGTAAAATACAAACCTGTAGCAACAGTTTGACATGTGTTGTCATCAGTTTTGAAATACAGGCTCATTTTTTTTTTTTTTTTAATTGACATGCATGTACGGTAAATTTATAATAAATCAAGGCAGGATACTACTGGACAAAGCGTACAAAACATTCAGTGAAACTTCCGAAAGGATTTATTGACTTTTACATATTTAATTTCTGTACAGAAATTATTATCAGTCATAAAATTTATTTTTATCGCTTTTCATCGTTCGTTTTTATAATATAGACTGAGTTTTCCATAATTACAAAACAATTTTCCGACGGTAACATTGTAATGTATTCACGTACAAGGACGAAAGGGTATTCGACAAAGCCGAAAAAAGTTCTTGATAGGGGCTTCCGGACAAAAGGCTTAGAAAAGGCTCCTGTTTTAATATTTCGAATATACTTTTTTTTTCCAAATTATATATACATCTTTAATGCTTTGCTAGATTTATATCAATAAGAAAAGTTTCCTGGACCATTCTCGATAAGGAACTTAATGCTTCTTGGCTTTGTATTTCATTTTCGTAAATTGTTAAACAAGCTTGACATGTATGTTAGTTAAATCTTGTATCGCCTTTTTATGGCCTAAACTCCGTTTTACATTAACCCTAAAGGATTTTTGAACGATAAAACTAAATTCTTCAAGAATAGCTTAGAAATAATGAAGAATTAAACTAAAAAAGAACAAAAGGACCAAAGGATAAATTAAAGTAAATCATGAACAAATTATTAACATATTCGACAATTTTTCATGAAAGGGCTTTCGAATTAAAATATTAGAAAACGAATAGATATTGTTTTGCCCTATTTCAACAATTCGATTGTTATTTTTTTCAATCATGCACAATGATGCAAAACGGCTCGTAGGCTGTTAGGGAACTGTATGACAAGGATTTCTATTAAATGGTCGTACAGAAATAATTATCAAACGTTATTGCGTAATACAGGATTAGATTTACTTAAAATAACACTTCCATGTTCGGTCAGATGATAATAAATAAGGTGACTACCTGCAAGGCCGAAATTCGAGAAAAGCTTAAAACAATGTTTCCTGATAGGGGCTTCCGAAGAGGCTTTCAGAAGATTTGCGTCCTGTTTTAATACTCCAACAATATTCTTAAACTTAAAAATGATATACATAAAAAATTTTAAACCTAAACAACCATCACACCCATTCATTATACGAAAAGGCGGGCGAGGCGGGCACGACTCTAAAAATGCAATAAAAACATGATTGAAATAGATGGTAGCGTCGGTGGTTTCGCGTATCGAGAGTATTTGAAATAGATGTTCTCGGAGGACCTGACTCGTAAAAGAAGGTCATCCTCAACCGAATAAGGGCAGGCCACACTAGGCTTGACATAAGGATATTTACTTTAAAGACAAAGCTGCGTATAAACATTACTCAATGTGTCCCAGCTAATTGAAAGACCTCATTTCTTGGCTCCATGTAGAGAGCGCATAGGAGTACCACCTTGTATGAGAATTGTGCTTGACCACTGCAGCTGGAGCCTACTGTTCCTGTTTTTGAAAGAAACAGGGTTGTTTTATTCTACATTGAGGGATCCACGAGAGATAGTTAACGCTATAAATAGTGGTAGCAGAGCGTGGTTTCGATCCTCGGACCTCTGGTTTATGGGCCCAGCACGCTTCCACATTCTCTTGTCCTTGTTGATTATTTTGGCTGCATCTGAGCTATTTCCTGTAACTCGATTCAAACTGTTCACTTGCTGCATTAAGCATAGATTCTTGGATATCTCTATACATCCTTTGCAATGCGTTGTAACCCCCCACCGGTATAGATTCCAGATTTGATATGGCCCGATCTTGAGCCCTGAGTTAGGTGCAGAATTGACTTAGCTGATGATCGCAACTGGCCCCGAACGTCTGCGGATGGACGGATGGGACCGAGTTCTGACCCCGGACTGCCAACATGATGGGTGATTCTCGAAGCCTGCCCGTAATTTACTGTAAATTACAAAAATTTGAATTGGCGGTGGAGTGCGGCGAAAAGTGCAACTCTGCCCCCTGTTCGTATACGTGTACATACATGTGCGGATTTGACGTTATATAAGTTTCCACGTCTACAGCTCGCAGTTCTCTAGCATCTAGTTATCTAGCAACTGTTTATTAATTCTATGTTCATTTGTCAGTCCTGTTTATGATCTCAAATCAAGTATGAGGCATAATAAATAAGTTCATATTTATTCATAATAAATAAATATATAACAACTATAAGTTTCGTGGTCCGCTTGTCCAATTGCTAAGAGATTTAAGATTCTCCGTGTTGAACAGTGTAATTCTTGAGAAGTGGTGTACCATTGGGTACGTCTTATTCTATAAAAAAAAGTAGGTGTTGAATTGTCTTCACCCCACAAATTACACTGCTATGATTCTTGTTGTTGTTTAATTTTGGCTATTTAATAAATTCCTCTTAGTGAGTCTTAAAGCTTGCCAAAGGATAGAATTTACATCATTAAAACACATCAAATGCAAGTTGATTTGGCTTTCTCTCTGTTGTGGTTTTCACGTTCTAAATATATGTCTGTTTTGATTTATTATTAACGTCCTAGTTTCATTCGGAAAAGTTTAAACTCATTTGAAATAGGCAGATCATCTTACATCGATCGACTGAGGTCTAAGTGCTTTAATCTATTAGACTATAAAAATCGTTTACTAAATAATTAATAATGAGATTTTTTGTTAAATTATGTCGGGTGATGAACCTGTAACTTGGCCGTTTACAACCATTTTAGCACTTCTATCCTAAATTACCTTTGATTTGAAATTGAAAAAGTTTTCTAGTAGATATTCGTTATTTATGCAGTTGCGAATTAAGTCTGCGAAACCCTAGAAAATTATTACCCTCGAAGATTAAAAAACAAGAAGTATATTTGACATTTTCCAGCCCTGCCATGTATTGTCGGAACGCGGTTAAAAGTGTTTTTACGTTTTCTTCTTCTGGTAGGATTACCTGCGGCTCATCCTCCCACAGGCCCAACTGCGCAAACCCCATTTTTATTGCACCGTAAATAAATAGGTTATCGCTGTAAATTAAAAAAAAAAAAACTCTTTCTCATCCGTTTTCTGTCTCTCTCATTCACTTTTCAAAGCTAAATGTGAAATTAATCATTTGCAAGAAAGAGGGAGGATGATGGATACCCAGGTAATGGGGCATAACTGCTTTCAATCTTGTATTCACGTCAACCTCTTTACTTTTTACCCATTCACATATCCTTCGCTGACATTCTTTATTTAACTCTCAAATACATACTGCCGCTCTAAAGGCTTTATATTATTATTATTATTATTATTAATTTTTAAGGGCGTTTTAACGGCTAAGGTCATTTCACGCCCTAACATCCAAACATTCTATTTTAGGTTAGCTATATCTCTTCTGAGTGCATAAAGCTCTGACTCCAAACATTCACTCGTAATCTAATTTATCCTATTGCCATCCAAGCTTTGATTTTCTTTTTCAAATTCTTAACTCGGAAGACCAAATTACATTAAATTTAATAAAATTATAAAATTTATTTCTGTTACTTTTTAAAAAAATTAAAATTGTGAATTTTTTCATAAATTAAAATTTTCCTATAGGCTTGTATGGCTAATAACAACAATAATAATAATAGTAGTAATAATAATAATAATGGAGTTAGACTAGCAACAGACCCAGCGTGATTATAGGCTCATCTTTATCCTTTTATTCTTCCATTCAAGTATGATAACTAATTCTACATAGCAATAATAAGAAACAAAACACAATAACATTTTTCTTTCTTTTTTTTTAAGGAGCTATTTTTCTTATTTAAATTGCGATATTGGGCATTGTAGTGCACTGCCCCGCAATTGTTATTGTCTTCCATTTTATTTTTCCGCTCCGGCAGCCTCAAAAACCTCTGAAAAAAGAAATCATGCACGCACAACTCTTATTCAGACATTAGCAGGCATTCAATCGTAAAATAATTTGGGAAAAGGCCTAAATTTCATTGTAAATTCCAATAAATTTGAGAAAACTGAAAAGCGCTCTTCGAAAGAAACACTGGGGACCCAGTAACTCCTGTAAATCTCTCGAAAGGTTGAGCCTTTGCCTAAAGGGTTGTAATGTGTGGGAGTCGACCAAAATATGTTTTACTGTCAAAATGACTTCGCGTATATCGAGGACAAGTTGGAAGGTTGTTATGAATTAAAAGTCTATTATGAATTAACCTGATATGACCTATTCGCAATCTAGAGAGAATTACAAGTTCTTTTCTCGCAAGTTTTTTTCACACTTTCGCACTTTCGTTTGATAATGTTTGTTTGCAGGTCCGAAGTCGTCGAATGTTATGTCCAATATGCTGCAAGTGCCTTTAATCAGTTCTCTGGTCTAGGAATAGAAATGACGATAGTTTGTAAATTATTATTATTATACAAAACTCACTCTCTATCAAAAATAAATAAATGTTCACCGATGAAAATCCGATATCTTGGCTTCTTTTATGGTTAATCTTCTGTTTGTACGTCAGGGTTAAGAATAAAACGATTTTGTACTTCACATTTAGAGAACTTAGGGTTTGTTTATAGTGCTTTATTTGCTAAATTTTATCGATAAAAAAAAAGAAGTTGATATAGAATTCCAAGGCGATCAAATTTAGCGAGGTTAGTGTTTGTAAAAAGTGCTCCATCGTACTTTTCTTAAAGGGTTTTATTACATTAAAACAAACATGTATTGATTCTATACAAATATGAAATATTTCGAAGAAACTTAATTAAAACATAATTTTAATACGTTTTTACTCATAAAACTGGTTATCAAAAAAGAGTTCAGATGAACGGTTTCGAATATTATTATATACCGAATATTTAGCTAGTTAATTAATGTAAATTGATATAATAAATTTGATAATGTCTGTAATTCTGTAGCATTTTTGACAAAACCAAATTTAATTAAATTAATAATCAGTGTTTTGATGATTCGATATAATATTTTATAGCGTTTTGGAATTTTTTCATCAAACGTGATATACAACGACTTGCAGGGATTTTTTTTAATCATCTGAAGTTTTGGAAACAGGCAGGACAATGCTTTAAAAAAGTAAACATAATAAATACGTAATTTCATACTTATTTTTAATGAACATTTCTTACAAAAGACAGATAATACTACTTATAATACACTTACTGTACAATATTTTCCCAAATTTATCTCAAATAAAATTCCTAGGGATTCGAACCCAGACACACCAGAGAGTTAGGAGTAAGTTAATATTCACTCATTATAAAATAACTGTGAAAAGCAGTCCCGATATCCGTAGGATTCACTCACCGGGACGTTTTCCTTTTTTAAAGTCCCCTTTAAGTTCGGCATTTTAAGTTAAGAGAATCAGCTTGCTATTTGATCTGTATAAATGCGTCGGACTTTTCTCGTCTGGGAGGAATAGCAGTAGTTTTTTTTAATACATCCCTTCGTTGCCAGAGCTACCGAACCACAACAGCTATTCATTAGCCCGCATTGACATACATCATGAATACCGTATGAGCACGGAGGGGGGGAGAGCAACAACTTCAGCCTGCAATGCAAGTATTATATTTTTTTAAAATTTTCATAACACTTTTGACTATTGTCATTTGTCAGTGCTCTAGACGCAATTTGAATAGCGCCTAGCGACAAGTCTCTTTGTTTTCTCAACATCCGTTTTTATCTTACAATATTTTTTTAAAATAAAAATTATTATTCATTTGAACGTTTTCATATTTGTGACAACCAAGCTTATTTTCTACATCTCTAAATTATCCAAGGTCTCAACTTCTATCACATTACAAATTTAAAAAAACTTAAACATGTAACATTATTTAACTTTTCTAATCTGAAAACTGCAAAATATTTCACGTGTGTAAAACGATTTTTTTTTAAATGAATGGGGCATTGATTCAGTGGGGGTTGTGTGACAGACCTGTTGAGTGCAGTCTAAACTTGTACATCATTCCTAAGGTTTAAACATATAATTATTTATGAATTTTTTTACCGTTTTAAATTTTTATCAATCCTCTTCTTTTATCCGCATCGTAGTCTGTTTGTCCCCGATATGTTGATCGCATTTAAAATTTAGATAATGGCGACCGTGGTTTGGACATGACTCTGGATAAAATCACAACTGTGGAAAGTTTTATTAAACTTTATAAATTGGTAATAATTCAATTGTAAGATTATTTGTTGACGCCTGCGGCATGGTGAACGTGCAGTTTGGTCGTTTACGCCAGTCCTCGTCCGCCTTGAAAGTTTTTCCAGTCAGGCGCGTATTTGGCAATTCTACATATTCAGCTGTGCACGTTTTGGATATCCAGTGAAAGATCCATAAGTCCTACTCCTAAACGTACGGATCTTCAAGAAAATCATGGTTGTTTATAGTTGTTGTTATTGTAACATGAGCCGATGACCGTCCCAATAAACAGGTGTGCTTCGTTTTGGTGAGTGAAGCAGTCCCTGCGTTTTTGCAAGCGTATATATAATAACTCGTTTGGAATAATAATATACTAAAAACACACTGGAAGAGGTTGAGTAAACGCATTTCGATGTGGCCGAGATTTCTACAAACCCACAAGTTATTTGCTTTAATGTAATTGCGCTGTTTCTTGCATTTCCGTCGATCGGTGTTTGTAATATTATTTTAGAATTAAGTGTAATTAATTTCCCTTGTAGTTTACTCGCCCCTAACTCGGAAAAGATGCCTGCTTTGGAAATGAGACAACAAATCGAAAATTCTAGGTTTGTTTAAAATTGCGTTACGTAAAATCATTCTGGCAACTAACTATTAAGACCGAGAGACGTAAAAAAAGAATCGTTATGTTATTCTTTCCCATCCTGGCACCATCATCTCTAACATCTAGTGATGAAACCGCCGGACAAACAAATATACTGATTACAATGTCATCCTAACATACGCTGACGCCCATCAAACTAGATCCAGACTGGCTCCTCTCTCTTCCTTTACTGTTTGGCGAATTAACCTCAATACCTTTAAATCGCAGCAACAATAAACAATTTCATTTTTCGTCGTATCACTCTTTCCTAGTTTTATTACGACCTCACATTCCTATATACATACGTATACCGACTGTTTAAATGGCTTATAGGCAACAGGGACGTACTATTGCTCACTACAATTAACCCGAGATTTTAAATATGGAACTTTGGGTTTCAATCAAGCCTTCCAAACTCAGTCTAATCCACGTCTAAGTTAAGTTACTCACAGGGCGAGTAATATTTTACAGTGTAGTGTGAATTGCCCAAATGTTCTTAATAATTGTTTGACATTAATCTAAGCTAATTGTAGTTAAAAAGTCGAAATTAAAAAGCGTATATTCATAAATAAGGAGAGGCAGCGATATTTTTCAATTTTTATTTTCCTACCTTCGACTTATGAGAGCCAGAAGAAATCTCGTAAAAGGAATTCTCTCAATTTCGGATTGAACCCTTCGAAAAAGGTCCACTGAGCACGTACGGTGAATATTTGTCTGGACGATCTTTTGTTTCCCGTCGGAAGAGGGAAACCCGAAGCCGATTGGGGTGGCCTGGGGTTAGTTGTAAGGCTCGGGCCTGGGTATGCACACTCCTCCCTCTGTCAAAACCATCTGAATATCTTAAGCGAATTCTTCACTTCGGTAGACCAGGCGAATTGAGCGGCTTCGCCCTATACCGCGGCATCCGGCCAAAATACGATCTTGGGAAAGTTCGGCCTCCGGACCCCTCGTCCATGCGCCAGTTAAATATCAACGTCAAACAATCCAAATAAAATTTGAATCATACTCGTATGAGATTTATACACGAAGTCGTTTAATTGTCCGTTTCAAATCCTTGTTTGTACGCCAGCCTCCTCTCAGCCACTTTAATTTGCCGGTTGGTACAAATATTACACCTTCCTGTTAGGATTGGTTTACTTGGCAAACAATACAAGCTATTTATTATGAATTCGTAAAGGCGCACATACGCATGTATTATAATACGTAATTATAAGCCTATTAGAAAAATATATATTCTAAAATTTGGAGCCATTGGAAGACGAAGAGTAGTTTGGTGTCGTTTCAAATCATCTTGGTACGTCTATTCTCGCTGGTTTCTGCACTTCGCCAACGAGTCTGACAGACCAAACGGGCAGGCGGACCTCGATGATCTTAAACGACCAAACTACAGGTCATCATACCGATCTGAAGAGGACAATCCACGAACTAAAGTTGTCCTTGAAAAAAGATGTGCAGAAGTTGAAGATCCTCTTACGCTTTGGCTTATCACACTTCTCTGCTCGATAGTTTCTAATATGAAAATCTAATAATATAATAGGGAGTTTCCGTCGAAATTAGCCGATACGAATTTGGATATCGAAGTATAATCGTTCCAGTACATTTTATTGATTACGAAGGACAAGGCTGTTCATTTGATTAGATTAGCGGCTCTTTTCGCTTTCTAGGTCATCGCGACTCTTTCTGGTAAGAAATTTACTTTAATGACATTATCCGACCATTCATTCCCCTTCTTTTCATTGAACGAGACGTGGACAAAAACAGTTGTTTTTTAGTTGACCGCGATGTTTTTTCAAATAGTTGAAAATAATACTTCGTCGGTTGGTAGACCAATTGGGCCAATTTTCATAAGCTTTAAAGGAAGGATGTCGAAAGTCCGTTAAAAGAGTGGTTTGTAGAACAATGAACAAATATACATCCTCTCATGTAGGTCAGTTGTAATAGGATTTTACTAAAACAATAAAAAAAATTGCATATATAATATTTTAAGCAAATTATTCCCAAAATCGTAACAGGTAATTGGTAAATAGTTAATAAAACAATTCCCAGGAATCCACTTGTGTTCTAACCAGTTCAGAGGGGTAAACAGTAGGCTGGAACTGAATAGAAGAAACACCTGGTGAATCTTTTAGCATTTGTCCTTTTATTACCAAAATTATAATTATAGCAAAATAAATGTAAGTAGATATTATTTTTTTTATGATTTGTGAATTGATGGGTCTCTTTAGCTTTTAATAAATCGGCTCAGTGACTTTTGATTGGACGAAGGATGACAAAATAAAAGACTTATCTGGAACAGGAATAATTCTGGCCGTCTACTAGGACTTTTGATTTAACGGTTTTGTGCGAATGGAAGCAACCACCACCGTGCCAAAATATCAAACATCACCGATCCTTGTTCAATTTTCGATTCGATGTAGTTTTTTCTTCCGAATTCATATTGAAATAAATATAGCAAATACTATGGCGCCGCGTGGTTTCGCTATTTTCCACAAATTGTGTTTCATCTTGATAGTGGCAACAAGCTTTCTTAATTCTTTCAAATACAATTTTTAACAAATCAATCAATTGTGCAAAACCGAGATCAATTTTAGTTATCTGACATTTGAGTATAATCTTGATCGGTGGTTGGCCTATTTACTACGAACTATACTCGTTTACGGATTAAAATTATTGTCTAGTGATTAAAAAATTTCTGTTGTTCTAGCGTTCTGCACTTGGAGTTAATAGGAAAATCGAAAATGTCTGTAAAACCAAATCAATTTTAGTCAACGAATCTATTTTTTATCTTAATTTGTCATAATTTCTGTTGCTCATTTGTAGATGCATCCAGTCAAATGTTATTACCGACATGTCATTTGAATCATAGTGTTATAATTGTTTCTCGCAGATCCATCTGGGCCCTCCTCCTCTCGCTACTTTTTAGCAATCGGTCGTTTCCTTACTGAAGATTTTTCTTTTTCAATGAGCCGACTTCAATTTAGGAATCAATGCTTTATCAGTACGTTGATGGAAATTTAAAAAAAATATATATACATAAAAAAATCGAAATTATTAATAAAAACTCTGATTAAAAGAGGGGAATAATCGCCCAGGATTCACCAGAGTTCTTGCCAGTTCAGAGTGGTGAGATTAGAAAATAATCATTAACTGGAACTGGAAGACGAAGGCGCCTCGTAGTTTATTCTTTTCTTTGCCCTTAGTCCCTTTTCCCTTGAGTGCGCAGTCTCTTTTTTTTGTAATTAGGAAATTTTTTATTCTGTATAAACTGTGCTTTATACATATAAGTTATAAGGCGATATTATTATATACCTATACTTATTTTGTCGTAATTAAAATTTTATTTAAAAAAAGCCTTAAGGCAGAGAAAGTAATCAATTCACAACTCATAAAAAAATAATTGCAAATTATAAAAAATTATATAATTGTGACAATAATAGCTATTATTATTTGTTAAGTAAAATTTCAAAATCTCCACGGAAAAAAAACAATTCCCAGGAGAACCCTTGCGTTCTAGCCAGTTCTGCGTGGTGAGGACAGGAAACGGCAGGCTGGAAATGAAAGACGATGATTCTATTCTTTTTTTCTTCCCCTAATCCTATTTTTTTTTAAATTAATGTGAGTGCATATTATTTTTTTAATGATTTGTGAATTGATGGGCCTATCTACAAGACAAAAAGAGAGGGAACACTCATCGGAAAGGGGACGAAGGACAAAGAAAAGAATAGACGCATCAGGTGCTTCTTCGACTTTCACTTCCAGTCTGCTAATGATTTTTTTGGGCTTTTTATTTATTTATTTTATAACTGCACACAAAAATAATGATTATAAAAAAAATATTATTTTCTGTTCTCATCACTCTGAACTGCCAAGAACGCCCGAGGACCCTGGTTGTTTAAATAGCCATTACAATAGTTTTTATTACAATTAATTAAGGTTGACGCTTTTGACACGTGTGACGCGACACGATTGACGCTTATGACGCTCGTGACGCGTCGCGATTGATGCTTATGACGCTCGTGACGCGACGCGATTGACACATGTGACGCGACGCGATTGACGCTTTGACGCACGTGACGCGACGCGATTGATTCTTATGACGCGACGCGATTAACGCTCAGGACGCCTGTGATACGACTCTATTGACGCTTTTGACGCTGACGCGACGCGATTGACACTTATGACGCCTATGACGCGCTTTCAAATAAAAACGATCCTCAAATTAATAAATAAGCGTTCCCTGATAATTTGCGAGTGTGTTTAAATAGCCATCATAAGACATATCCATGTACAGATGTATTTTATATATTGTACTAAATGTTTAAAAAAAATATGTGCCACATATTTGTTTGAAAGGTTGTAATTTTTCCCCTAGTTATCAAATTATTAGTGTTGGCGTGGTGAGTTACTGTGCGGTTTAGACTAATAAAATTTAAACGAAACCAACTTTCACTCCTCCGCTCGAAAGTCGAACCTCGAAATTGCTCCGAGAAATTTCTCGCATTTTCCACGGCCCGTTTTACGATGGAAATTGGGAGGTTCGCCAATTGCCGCGGATCGATTTAAATGACCTCATGACAGTGTCCTTTGTTTGTACGAATACCAACTCAGCCCTTGGGCGGTTCCGAACTTCTTGCGGTTTTCGTCTGACTGGATGCATATTGTCGCCGAATTCGTTTTAGTAATAAAATCAACAAATAAAATAAAACAACATTTTAAATTTTGAAAGACACCTCGCCGAGACGGTATTGTACGTTTATTTTTTTTTATTTTAATTTTATTCCAATAAAGTTTTACGCTTAGACCGTACAATCTTTAATTAGGAAATTTTATTCCCAATCTAAACTTTATTGTTTTCACAGAACGACAATAAAATTATGGTCACAGTATTTTGCAATTTCTGAGAGGATGTGGAAAAAATAGTACAATAGATACCCAAAAAAAGCAATTTTTTAAAAGAAGTGTTCATTTATTTTAGTTTTTAATTTTAATTGTTTATTTTTTAATCGTGGTTATTATTTCATATTTATTATATATTTGATATGGCTGAGATAACATGAATAGTGTTGTTATTTCGTGATTCTTTTTTACTTGCTTTGTTATTGTGAATAAATTAGAAACCAAGGATTTTGAAAAATTTTACAATCCGATTCTACTTTTAAAATAAATCGGACTATAATTATAAACTTTTGTTAGTTTCATTTTTTCAATTTTGACATAAGGAAGGTAGTAAGAAAGTAGGAAAAAAATCAGTTCGCAAATGTAGTAATCCGCCTCTCCTGACTGCTGTGCAAACAGCACACGTTTGCTTCCATAGTCATTGTCCGATCGATTGAAACCAATTGGTCGACTCTCTAAGTATTTAGTAACAAGGGGTGAGGTACTACATTCTGCCCCATTCAAGCCGTGTAGATTTTAAACATCTGAATCAACTGGGCTTTTTTAATTGTACGACCGTGGCATTTTCATTCATTCCTCGAACCGGGACGACAGGGAAAAAAAAAAAACTGAATTTAATACAAACCGGGAATCAGAAGCGATGGAGCGGACCGGATTAAAATATCGTCACAGCTTTTTGATCCCGCACCAAATCCTACTAGAAAACAACCGAACGCATTAGGCATTATTGCTTTACTCTTTCTAACCCGATATAATTGTCTTGTAATTGTAATTGTATAAAACTCGCGAAACTGGTGATATTCAAAGAATCGGGCCGCCGTTTATCCCTGTTGAGTGTGAAAACGAATCTTACATTCTTCCAACATGTTAAGATTTGTACAAAATCCTGCATATTTTTCAACCCAAGAAATAAAGAAAGAATCTCAATATTTATCTTTTAACTTTGAATTTTATCTGAAATTCCGTGGGTATAAATACATTAAGTGTATATTAAAATAAAGAATCATTGAAATAAATTCACAATTGGAATCATGGTCAAGTTTATTAAACGATTAAAAATATTATTATTTTAAATGCGTTTATAATTAACGGATTAGTTTATGTAGGTATCCCAGTTAGGACACTTTACTAGTTTTTGTTTCGCTAAATATTGTACTTTATTGTCGTTTATTTGTTCTTTTTGTTTTGGCAAATATGATTTTTTTCTTTATTTGACATTGTTCCTTGTTGGCAGTCTCAGTTTCAACAGACATAGGGATTAATTTTTTGTAATAAAATATGATGATTTTAATATATTATGCGATTATTTGTGTGTTCTAAAGGACTAATACTTTATTTATTTTTAAAGCCAAAACATTAAAACTACCGTACTAACTTTTAAAATTTAATCCTATTAAATAATGATGGATAGTTATTATCATTTAATGAAGTTCAGTTCGGAACGTGAATCCGTTCAAGCTACCGTTACTAAAAAGTTGTCCAGTATTGTCACATTAGGTCGCTGCTATGCGACCGCAGACGGAAAAAAAGGTTGGAGAGTAGAAATTTATGAATGTATAATCGGTATTGGTTGAATATAAAATATAGTAGGCGCGACAATTTTAAAGGTTGGAAGATTAAGAAGTGTTAAATTAATTGGTGAATCTTGTCAACAATGGACTGTTGGTACCAGGCATTGTACGTGTGTATTGTAGGTGGCCGGTTCCCTTGGAGACGTACCATAAACAGTGGCCAAATAATCAATACCACGTGGAGCCCCTTCTCTATGCACATACTCTCCTTCTTACATACAGCTCATCGAAAATGGAAATCTCCACATGCAACGACAAAATTCCTTTTTAATATCTTCCTATTTCTCCTTTTTTTTTTGTTTATTTCAGACTTTGAAAATTTTTTTGCAACGGAGATTGGGCCGCTTCTCGACATTGTTAAGGGGGAAAATCTCCAGCCTGTATCTCAACAAATATATCGCCGTACTCTCCTTTGAAAGATTTCTTCTGAAATCAGTTTAATTGAATGTCACGGACAATATTCGATTACCAGATAATCTGGAAATATCCTTTTCCCGATAATATAGTTTACTTGGACCTTTTTGAGGCGGGGGGCTCCTCCTGAGCTATATTATTTCGTTTTTTCCTCTTACTTCGATAATGTTTTGTTTGGGGGTTTCAAAAATTTCCTACGCAGGCATCGGCTTGAAAAAATAAAAAAATAACGGACAAGTTAACCTAAATTTCATTTTTTCGCTTTACAGGAATTCAAGTGTATGTGTATATATTATTTAATAACTTGGCCATATTGCGCAACGTGGTACATGTATTACATACGCATAATAAGTAAATATATGATATATAGCATACATATACACAATCTACTCAAAAATGAATAATGACATTACCAATTATGTAGTATTTAATTTTTCGAACGTTTTTAATTTATTTTTATTATAAATTGCATTGAAATTTATTACAAATTATTGTTTTTTTGTAGGGAAATTTAATTTACAGACTTTGAAAAATAACAAAAGAAAAGTTTTTAATTCTTTAATTTTGTTTATTGGACAAAACATTTTTTTAAACAATTAAAACCGTGTATAATGTCTTCTGCAGTGAACGTGTTAGACCTACTGTTAATTAGGTTGTCACTAGTTTTGTAAGGAATTTCACTCTATAGATGTTGCAACGCTGCACCCAGTTGTTGCAGGTCAATTGACTGCGGATGGTGATCGAAAACCCTTCTCCGCAACTCATCTCACATATACCCAATAGGATTGAGTTCTGGAGAAAATGGGGAAAGGGGCAAATGGGAAATTCTCGGGTTTTCTCAACATTGATGATCATCTTTGAGGTCTGGCATTGTCATCAGAAATCGAAAATTCCTGCTAATGGGACAGCATGATTTGAATGGAGGGAATTTATATTCCTCGATAATTCCTTGGACAAACGCACTGTGCTGAGGTTGCCTTCAACAAAATGGAGACCAGTTCGCCTCCAGTGTAAACTTCACACTATACTGAAAGGAGCATGAACTGGGGCATTGTACGCGACTCCTGTTCTCGGTAGGCTCTTGGGCGCCTGCTATATAACTATACAGACAGAAACATCATTCAAATTGGTGTTCTCTTCTAGGTGCTCACTACACCATATTCTCCCGAGTTGCTGGTGGCGAGCTCAAAGATGCGAGGCCAACTTCCGACAATAGTTGGTGTCCATAAAGGCTTTGAAAACATCTTGTACATCGTTTAGGATCTAGCGTGCATTAGATTCCGTCTTGCAGAAATGACAATATTTCTGTCCTCCCTTAGCGTCGAAAAGCGCTGAGATCCACCACCAGGGATCCTATTGGCACTTCCAGTCTCTCGGATTCGGGCTAAAGTTCTGAGCAACATCAACTACCTCTACGATATCCATTTGCCAGTGAGCTCTGACTTATTCTCACAACAATACTGCGAACTTCTGGTTCAAGATGATGTTTTTCTATGGATAAAGATAATACTCGGGAGTTCCATTTAAACTAAACACTTTCTACCCACTCCTTATTACTAAATCTTAAAATCCTATTAATATATCGTTGCTTCAGATTAAGGTGCGGCAATTAGTTCTCTGAGACCGATCCAGGCCGGCGTCCCACAAGGGAGCATTCTTGTTCCCATCCTATCTGCCATTTATGGCATACACATACTCCCGTACATCCCAATCGCGAGACAACGCGGACGATATCGCAATTTTATCTCCTAACTCCATCCTACCCAGGCTAACTCCAATAACCAGGAGCGTCTTGAGCTCACTAAAAACAAAAATTACTTCCTATTTGTACGTACAGAGTGGAGCTGTGAGGTACCACAAATCGATCTAACATCCAACGAATCCAATCAAAAGTCCTCAGAAGAACTATCCAAACTACTTACTATGTCTCCAACCTCATATACAAAATGATCATAATCATCATCATCCCATTCTTCAAAGAATCCCGTTCCCGCTTCCTCGAGATTCACTCGTCTTTTAACCCATCCCAACCCTACTGCGCAAGCTCTCTCCCCTTCTTTCCATCTCAAAAACCCTCCACTCGCCTCGACGATCGCCCCGGTCCTCCTCGCCCTTACCAGGCAATAAACTGTGTATAGAACTAACTGCCACTTTCTGATCTTGTGTTTGTTTGTTTTTGACCATCTTCACAACTGATTGAATGAAAACTATGTAAATCCACACCACATCATGCCGAACTTTATTCCTGGCAGTTATTGCGATGGCCCCTCTTCACTATGGCCCCTCACATTGTGAGGGGGTGGTGTCCTGCAGTAGCCCATTTGGGAGCGGTCTCGCTAAATACATTAAAGGAAGCCGTGCGCAAACAAAATGTGCTATAGATAGGTGACGTGTACACCCACTGGGCCCCAACATTGTTTGTTGTTTCGACACTGAAAAAGTAAGCTACTGTAGGGCATTGCTGAGATTGGACTGCCCAGTATGTGGAACCAAGCCCATGGCCAACGTGGCATGGTGCCTATCTTTGTGACCAATGCTCATAGTAAAGAAGGGCCATGAGAGGCTTGTTATCTGCGGGGTGATGAATCTGCAGTACGGAAATTTCCGAACAGTCCTTGTCTGTTTTCGTTGGTTTCACGACTTAACAGCTCAGGAGATTATGAAGGTACGAAAAAAACACAGCCCAGGGCCGAAATTGAGAAAGTAACGCAGTCCCTGCTTACAAATTTAATGCAGGACCGTCCATTGATTTACTAATTACGACGTTGTCAGAGCATCTTGATCTGTCGATAGGATTTTACAAAAATATTTATTGATAATTTGGGTTTTGTAATAAATACGTGCATTCAAACTGTGGCAAAACTGGAAGATCCAGTTTCTCCCGATAATCCCCGAATCGTGTACAACCTGAATGTCAGAGAATCAAAGGTTAATTTTTATTTCTACCAGTTGGGTTATACGGTTGTATAAAATGGTATAAAGAAAATGTCCGTTTCAGATTAATATACAAACCAGAGAAACGAACCACTACAGCAAGTACAAATAGATTATTAATGATGCTGTTTATGAGATTTCGATGTCATACAACCACTGAATTTGTTTTTATGTCGTCAGGATTTGCAACAAATTACAAAATTTCATTGTGGTATTTTATAATTGATTATGGGATGAATATGTCCTTAATAAATTATAAGAAAAAGATCATACTTTTAACATATTTGGGCTTGTTTTTAACCTTGATAAAGATTGCATTCGCTTTACGGCTTGTCTTACCTCTGTCCAGACAAAAAAATGCGAGACACCCTCTTAAAAGTACAAATTTTTATCATTGGTTCGGACAAGGGTTTAGTTAGCGTGAGTATGCTTGTTCTTCTTTTTTTAAGGAGGAAGATGCGCAGTTAAAAAGCAATATACGCCCTTATCAAAATTCATACATCATTTAGCTAAAGGGGCCCTCGAATGGTTTTTAAATGACGTGCACTGTGGCAAAACGCCATTTAATACTTCGAACTCGGTCTACATCAGCCCTAATCCTTTAAACAGAGAATTTTACAGTTTCCTATGCCAAACTCGCTTACCAATCCCGATAAACACTTTATGCTGTTTACCCCTTTTCATTTTTTTACAAGGCGTCTGAGTTAATCGGGTTGTTTGACTTTTCGCCGTGAAACATGGGAAAAATCCACCCGTGTAACAACTTAAATCTCGAATTAAAAAATTATTTATAAACAACCGAACAATTTCTTATTCCGTGATTATACTTGAATTAATTTATAATATACAACAGTCCGCCATTACACACGGCAGATCAGGTAGAAGTCTTAAGGATTCCTCAACTTTGTATTCCTCATTTCGTATTATTAAAAAACCTGACATAAATATAAATCATGTTTTATTATAATATATTATAAATAAGTATATGTACTTATTAGCCATAATTGATGGTATAAATTCTTTTCTTTTAGCAAGTGCTACGAGCAGGATTCGAACCCATGACCTTCGGCCGCAGTTCAGCCAAAGGTCGTGGGTTCGAACCCCGCTCATGTCACTTTTTCATCTCAACCAAGACTTTAGATTAAAAGTTTAATTAATTATAATTGCGTGTGCGTATTGTAATAATTTTATATACATAAAACACATATGACCATTTTTTGGACTATATAATGAAAAATAAACCACTAAAATTATTTCAAGAAAACTACGCGTAAAGGTAATTAAAAAAATTATTCATAATAAAATAATAGTTTTACTGGCACCAATGTATAACGTAATTTTGAATGTGAAATTCTTTATATTTTCACCAATAGAATTATCGACTGCTTTTTCGCTCAGGAACACCCTGCATCAAGGTACAGCCTTGAAGAAGAAAGCAAATTCAGTTGTTATTGCCATCTGTGGCACAGCCTTCAAGACAACACCTTGGTCCAGAGTTGTTCGTGATTCTTGTAAACCACCAATTTTGGACGCCTCCTAAGCTCTAAGTCCTAATACAAGTGAATTTTAATTCATACATCATCAATAAAATCTGATTATAAAAATAAAATAAATTTAAAAAAGGTGAAATTTGTTTACATTTATGTCCGTCGTTTTAAATATTTATTATCCACTGAATATTATTTTTTGGATAAGCTTATTATTTTCTCAATTGCAATCCGAGGTAAAGAACAAGTTTTCTAATATTTTTTTTAAAATAAATATAAAGTTATTTACAATGATCTTAAGTATTATATATTTAGTAAATTAAACAAAAACTTACATTTGTACATTTTGACCAAAGAAAAAAAAATCTTGTGCTTCGCGGTTTGTCATTTCCGTAGAAACATTTGTCTTCTCATATTTGCTCTAATATTTTCAATCTAAGATAGTATTATTCTTTAAAAAAATGCATACTCTCAAATAATAATAACTTAAACAAGTTTTTATATTGCCTAAACACTTTTCTATTTACTTAGTTATATTACTATCGTTTGTATAATTATATCTCGCAGATAAGATTTTTTTATTTACTCTCTTTTTAAAGTATAAATGTCGGATTTTATAAATCACGCCATACACCAACAGAGATATGGATTTAAGGTGATTTGAACATTACTATGTGTTGGGCGATGTATTTATGTTTTTAATTATTGCTAAATCTACCAAATCGCACTTCCTCCGTGAAATGCGTTTCTGTTTGTTTTTTTGTATTTATAATTGGCCCAATTTCAATGAGTAATTCGAAAGAGTTTAGATATAATTTAAAAACTTCGGATATATCGGTGATCTTCTAATCGCCTTGAAACTTTAACTTCGGTCAAATTGGTTTTTATGTTTTAGTTGAAATTAATCAAATTAAGATTTCTTAAAGGACAGTTAAACTGGTCGGATATAAAGTATTGCTTGAGTTATTTGCAAATCATTAAAAAAAAAAGGAAAAATGTAATGGAAAGGCTAACTGTGATCACGATGGCGCCTTGAAACTTTAACTGCGGTCAAGTTGGTTTTTATATTTTAGTTGAAATTAATCAAATTAAGATTTCTTAAAGGAGTTAAACTGGTCGGACATAAAGCATTGCTTGAGATATTTGCAGAGCATTAAAAAAATGAAAAATGTATCACTGTAATCATAGTAAACACCACTTGGAATGGAAAGGCTAACTGTGATCATGATGGCCTCTCTCTTCTTTTTTTTTAAATTAAAAACGAAGAAAGGATTAGGAATCAATCCCCTAATCACCTTAATCACAGTTATAATATTGTTGATATTTTTCAAGCAAATTTTATTGCTAAACTCACCAAAAAATCTTAATTGTGATATGATTAATGTTTGATGTTCTGTCAGGTACAATTGAACAATAAATTTTTATTTCAGATTTCATTTAAACAGTACTATTTAGGATACGGGAATATACATATCTAAAAACTGTAATAATCAACTAATAATAACGTAGTTGGTAGAAGGATATCTGTACTATTTGTTAACATGTGGATGTTTGATGTCTTTCGGTTGTCGAGTTGATTGGATCTGTTTATTTTGTAAGGGCTCTTTTTCTCATCTAGGGGGCAGAAGAAAATGTCTATAAGAAAAATAAATAAAAAAAAAGAGAAAGAAGAAAAGTCCTTGAGAAGATTCGTCTCACACCGCCTCAACCACCCCTCCTGGACCACTCTTGCCCTTACGACCTTCAGTGGAAGAAGGATTTTAATCTGGAGTGAACATTGATAGGAGAGTTAAAATGGAAGAAAGACGGTCGGAAATAACGTCGAGACGGCCGCCTATTATGTTAGACCTTAATAAACCGGTGGAGTCTACAATGCAACAATGGATGGCTCCGAGATTAACCCGGGAATAAATTAAACTCTTGAGTAGAACATGATTAAAGATAAAAAGAGAGAAAGAGAGAGAGAGAGAGTGAGGAGGAGGAAAGGTAGAAAAGATTTGAAAAAGAAACGGAGACTTTTTAAGTATTTGAACAAAAGTGAACCTATTGTTCGTCACATAGTTATAACCATCTCATAAATACACTTTCCAATCATGTTTTCTTCTTCAGGAGAAATGTAAAGAAAAGGTACCGTCCATTTTGTGACAATTGTCACCAAAAAAATTAAAACAGCACTTTTAATTTCACCAAGAGAATACTAGTAATACCAAAAATATGTTCCTTTTGTAAAAAGATAACTTTGGTTGTAGCAAAAACTGATAAAACAGTCCCAGACATATTGTATAGTAAATAATTAAAAACATTCAAAAAGTATATTAAAACAAATGGAGCGAGATGATTTCTTCCCGTAGAATGTCATGATTTTTGACGTTTTTGTCCAAATCGTTCAATTTTCATTTAAAAAAAAGGAATAACATTTCATAAAAAAGGACTATCAGATATCAACCCTATCGCTGCGTTTTGAGTTGCTGTAACACAAGTGAGCTTGTTGATAATATGTTTGTTTTCATTAACTTGAAATCTCCCAAACCCAGTTGCATCACTGTTAAATTCAACTTCTTTTAAATATTACTTTATCGAATTTCAAAAAGCTCGTCATTTTCTGTAATTCAGATTTCAAAGAGTTAACACCAAGATGATCACACTTAGGATATCTAAGTAAATAGGCGGTTAGTATGAGTCGGACTGTTAAACATACACAATAGCACTTTTTACGTGAAATTTCATCCATTATAAAGATGGATCCGCAAGACTAAACTTGGGCCTCTAAACTATTCTTGTATTATTGTATTCTAAACAAATACAGAATCCTCATCAAAGAATGGATCCAAATAAACAAAAGGGGAAGTGGAAAAATTCTAGGGGCGCTGGACACACAGAGAGTAAACGTATGCTAAAAGAAGCACCCTCACCAAGACGGCAAATTCATTGTTGCAGTTGCAGAGAGCCATACTCGGAGGAGTGACAGAAACTATTAACCGGTCATTGGCATCTGAGAAAACATCTACAATGGGCATATATAATGGTCCCATTTGTAGATTATGTAATGAAGAGGAAGAGACAATCACCCATGTCATCTTCGAATGCGAAGCAACGGCTGAATGGAGGCAACCTAGCGTTCAGAAAAATCCTAGGAAATGAAAATTTAGCAGCAACAGTGAATGACCTAATACTTCTGAGAAGGAGGATTAAGTCGATTGCTCTGAACTAGGGAACTAGGAAAGTACAATGAGACGGAAGGCTGCAGTCCGCAGCACAAACCCCCATAAAAATACTTAATTATTATTGCTGAATTGCTCATTTTGAAACTCCCGACCCGTCATACAGATAGAGGAAATTGCAAACATTTTGACAGACAGCCACAGCGTGCTGACTGCGATACGAAATGAACACAGGAAAGATCCTTTGATCGTAATTATCAAGTAAACGACTTGAATGAGGCCTGGGGGAGAACGTATAGGGTTGATCTACTGGCTGTGGAGGCTGCTCGCTTTGGTACCATAAATAAAACGATCACTGCGTCTGACATGGCTGTTTACTGTAAAAAATTTGAAAAAGAAATAATGCACAACAGGAAAAGTACATCCCCAAGGATCAAGGGAAAGGTGCGTCTATGGAATCGAGTACAATTTCCGAGGAGGTTCTTTACAGCATTCATCGACTGAACTACAATAGTTGCCCTTCCCACTTAGACAGATTAGGCATAGATCAAGATCGATATTTCTACGGAAAGGCATGGACCAATGCCGTCATGCTCTCGAACCGAAAAGAGAAATGATTTTAAGCAGAAACAATATCCCCCTGCAAACAAAAAGTATGATTTTTATCTAATTACGTCATCGGTTGTTGGAAATACAGTTGTTCATTTTATGACTTTTAAACTCCCCATGGGGACTCGGCAGCCGAGTGGTCATCGTGAACGAAAGGCTCTCGGCAGACCCCATAGTCGTATGTTCGATTACTACCATCGCCACTGGGTCTTTTTTTCCCTTCCCCAACTATATTTGATGAAATAATCAGTCGTATTCTGGCTAATATCAAAACTCCCTAAATGTGACAAAATATTTACTTACTATTGAACCCGTACAATCATCTGATCACCTTTCTTCCCCAAGTAAGAGGTTATATAACCCTCGAGGTGCCGGTGTTTAAAAAAATCATCATCCTCAAGGTCCGAAGTATTCGTGTGTCGCATGTTAGTTTTTTTGTAAAGCCCAGTTAGGCAAAACGAACATAAGCATGTTGTTCGAATGCAGGGTCGCTGGATTTGAACACGAGACCTTAACCGTACAGTGATGAGCGCCGTGGTGTGGCCACCTTTAATCGACGATCGTGTTTAACCGGTTAGACGACTCGAATTGAATTCGACAAAATTTGATTTCTATTTAGTATACAAAAAATAATTAAAATGAATTAATTTAAGAAAACCTCGAATACAGAAATCATTATATGTAAACACATCCCGACATGAAATGCTAACTGTGAAACATCAGGACGTACGTGTTGAATCGGTAAATTCGGTACATAAAATACTGTTTTCAAGAATTAATTAATAATTATGTAAAAGTATTTAATGATATTAAACCAATACATCACCAGAAACAATTAACATAACTATTCAGTTAAAATCTAGCTGGGGTCATGTCGAGGCATCTGGTTATTGTCTATGAGTTGGGTGGTGGATTTGTTTGTTTAATAACGTTGAAACCTCATAAAGTTTTTTTTTTTTTAATTTGTAATTTAATTTCTTTCAGTCCTATACTGAATTTCGTCAAGCTTTCAAATATCGCCATCATAATATAAAGATACATTACATAGAATAATTTCTAGGTTATTATTATTAAGATTTTGGCAATGAATTTCATTTTTAATTTTTTAGTTTCAAAAAGAGTATTTTTTTATATTATTTTTTTATAATAAGAGCCATATTTTATTTCTATGATCCAAACAGTTTGACGATACATTCATTTTTAGCGCATACTACTTCCTAACTTTTTTTGTTGTATTTTTTGTCATGTCTGTTGTCCACTTTGCATCTCATCCCGAGAATAAATTACTTTGTGCGGAATGAGGGCGCAATTTGCTTCGTACAAGTTTCATTAAAATATATCATGGTTTCAACGTTTGTTATTGATCTAACTTGATGGCACTCTGAGGGTTACAGCAGTGTCTAACGGTAGGCAGCTCCTTCGTTGAGAAGAAGAAAAATTTATCTCGAACACGGTGATGAAAAAAACAAATATATTATAGAACAAACAACAAAAAACTGTGGATTTTTTGTAAATGCGCCAAAAACGTTTTGGCTTTCTCTCTCTCTCACACACGCGCGCGCGCACGCACATACACACAACCACACATTCACCCACTCTGTCTAAGAGAAAAGGGATTAGCGTCATTGAGCTATTTGAAATGGGAGGTAGAATAGGCCTAGGCCGGCTGTGATTCGATGAATCGAGTCCCTCCAGCACTCACTTTGTCTCCCTCCTGGGCCACTTTATCAGCCATTTTTCTCTTTTATGGCGAATGGCCCGGTGTCCACTTCGGAGCCGTTATACTATGAATTAATAGGATGAAAACCCAAAGCTCACTTATGAAAATCGCTTCCGCTCAATCGGTTTAAAGAATCAATGTTCATTAGCTTGTAGGATTTTAATGCAAAACACACGACCTAAGAACGATCGGGACATATTAATAATTTCAAGGTAGACCTTGTTTTATCTATCATATTTTCAAAGATATATTTTCAAAAAAATTGAGACGCTATGATATTATGATAGCCCTGGTTCCGATAAGTTGGAAGAAATGGTAAATTCGCGAAGGTGGAAACAAAACACGAGCGTCCTTCGCTTATCACAATTATCAACTGTCATCACCCGTTGCCGTAAATTGCACAATTCTCCGTTCTGTTCCTAAAGAGGTCGAGGTGGATTCTATTAGGCTTAAGGTTATTGGATCTACACAAATGTCACCGGAATCTCGGCTATGGCCGTGCTCTTTTCAGCCTAAGAAAAGAAAAACGTCCCCATTCTTCCGATTGAAAATGTACATTCCTACAGAATCCGCGTTAAAAATTCATCGTTGATCGCGATGAGGTTTGATGATTGATCACAGTAAATATGTTTCGTACGCATGAAGTGGAAATAATAACAGAGCGTTTCTTCATTTTCTTATATTTTTACTAGTAGACTTTGATTAAGCCATATACGTGAAACTCTTCGTTGTGCTTTCAATTTCGTTCGTGCACAAAATCCGCAATGCTGGGTTACAGGGCCAATTTAAGTCGCCCGTCCTCTTCCGTCTCTTTTATTTAATGAAACAGTTTTGAAAGGTGTCCACAAAGGATTGAAATGAAGTTTGGAAGTTTGGGAAGCTTGTTCGATAAAGTTTTCGTTTCGTTGCTAGACGAGCGGAGTGCATTTGCCTGCGTAACGTGAAGGTGATGATCTTGGATACGCTCGGGGGTAACAATAAACAGAGGCGAACCAAGCCAAACTAATCGATAACTCCTGCTTGTGAACTATAGTGTTCATCTTTTACACGTTCTGAATGTATGTCAAACGTCTCCTAGGGACTATTTTTACAATACAATTTACTGTTTAGTTTTCAAAACATCAAGTAATAAATAACGGGTACTACCTAGTCTATCATTATAACCTTTAAACATCTCTTTCATTATCGATATATTGTAATATAAATATATATTATATTAAATATATTCAGACCAACAATTGATTTATAATTTCCAAATTAGAGAAAAAATACTGTCTGTAGCATGTACATTTTTAAGAATACATATAATGCGTAGTAAAAATTAACTAAGTTAATAATTTATTGGTTAAAGGTAAATCATAATTGTGATATTTCTTATTGATCAAGAAAGAAATAGTTTAACGCTGGTGATATCCATCTAACGTTTCGTTTAAACTATTAGTAATGTTAATAGATTTTAGGTTTGGATTTGGTTTGACATTTCGCCACCTTCAGTGGTCGGTCTGGTTGTTTTTTTTTCTTCCACCGTCAATTTTCGAAAAATAAAACAAACCACCGACCAGGACGATTGGAAACGATCAAATGATAGTTTAATTTTACCCATTTCCAATCATTATTTCCAACTAATGACTGGAAGCTATTCTGAAAATAAATGAATTGCGAAGAAACGGATTGGTATATGTCGTTTTTCCATCCTGTCCGTTGTTGTTTATGTGTGCCAAAATAAGCCTGAAAAAATGACACACCTGTTGATGATTTTGTTTGTTTGTTTAAAATCTGTCTCAAAACTTACGTCTGATTGAAACATCAGTGGATTATATGAGAAATGATAAAGGTGTGGTGAGTATCATATCTTTAGAACATATTATATCGGTGAATCTTCTCTACAGTCATGGCTGGTATACGATCCAAAAATAAGAATTTATTCTTTAATAAACATCGGCCACTTCCGACCGCCTGATCCGCTTACATTATACGTCCGCGATTTTATATATTGTTGATGGAATTAATTAATAATTAATACTTCTTCAGTGGACGCAACCGGTTTTTTATTATTGCGCTATGTTAATCGTAGGATCTCCGACGTTACGCGGCTACTTGATGGGCGCGCCATTGCAGGAAGGAGAGTATCGATCGTTCGGCGTTAGCATATTTTTATTAAAACAATAATTGCCTACCATCGGGTGGAGCTCGTCAGAAGCAATGTATCAAAAACCTTCAATCGATAATATTTTCTTTAAAGCCTGCGAAGAGAATTAATGTTTTTTTTTTGTTTTTTTTTGTGTGCTTTGCACGTTTTGAATTGTCTACACCTTGGTTATTGAAATTATATCAGAATTGTTTTATATATCTGTTTTCATAAACAACTATACAAACATGGTTGTTTATATGTTTAAACTTCACATGTGTAATTGAGTTTTTAAAAAGGAGTTACGTTGCAGAAGAGAAGTCAGTGTCAGTCCACACTCTCAAGAGAACAAGAAGAAGAAGCAATTCAAGCGGATTAATTGATCAAAATTGATAATTCAATACATTTAACATTTTGATATCATAACGTATAAAATTTAACAACCTAAGCATTAGAGTCTTTAATGAAATTTATCGCTAAAATTCGAGAAAGTAACTGACAAAGTTAAAAACTTTTGCATTAAAAAAAATATCAAGTACCACCATTGAAAATTTTAAGAAGAACAAGAGGAGATCTACTCCCGAGGGCTAAACGTTTCCCCTGAAGTGCAATTCTCTAGAATTATCCTGTCCATCCGACCAGAATTGATTCAGAAATGACGCCAATATTATATGGTTTTCTCCGACCTTTTTTTTCCATTTTCTTTTCTCTAGTGAGATGAGCGTTGAAGGGTAGGAATTAATATTTTTTCTCTAGACGTTCTTATAAAGATAAATTGCATTATAAGATGCAGATTTATGTATTTCTAAAATGTTATGTTGTAGCATAGACAAATTCTAATTATATCGTTTTGTTACAGGTAATTGGTTGGCAGTTTCGTCACCTGTGGATAGTGGTAAAGTACAAATTACTGTCAATAATCTAAACACTAACCCAACAATATTTTGTTAATTGCTAGAACGATTTTTCAATGCGAGAGATTATAAGAAAAAATCCATTCAGATTCAAAAAACAATAAAATAAGCTAACGTTAAAGAATAAAAAATTAACCAAACTTGTTAGGGTGATTTTTAGAGCTGTGAGCATGCTGTCACTTGGAACTGTAAATAATTTGCACAAGCACAATGCACTCTGCAGCTAACCTCACACTACGTCGATGAAAGTCAATGTAAATCATTTTGTTGATCACGTATTGAAATCTTGTTTTACGTATTTTCCCGATATCCAGTAGTCGAATTACCTGGCAGAAAAGAGACGCAATAATCATAATAACGAACGGAGACCTCGAGCCTCCGGGGAGCAGAACACGTACCAAGTGCGTAGTTGAAAAGTATATTCAACGCTATTAAAAATAAACAAAAACAAGAAGAATTAAAAATAAAGGAAATACGATTTGGAAGTAACATGTCGGTTATCTCTTCTTGGGAAATAAAATAAAAAAGCCAGCCAAGCTAAGTGTGGTGGTCAGGTGTAGTGGTTCCCAGGAAGCTTTTAGCTCCATCAACCCCATTCTTTCTTTCTCTTTCCTTACCGAGTTTGTCACCCACTCACTCTTTTTCTTCTTTTTATTTTATTTTATTTTTTATTTTATCTCTTCCCCTCATTTCCACAACGCGACCGTGAGCGGCCGTCCGGGAAATATCACGTACCCGTCTGTAATAGGCCGTTCCTCATTTCTTTCCTTTGGCTCCCTTCTCTTGTAACCCTTTCGGCTTTGTATCGGCTCCTGATCTGGTAATAAAACTGTGGGAACATAATTATGAGTCTCGGGTTTTGAGAGGAGTGCTCCTTTTTAACAAGACGGGAAGATAATTGCTAAGTCAGGGAGTGTTTGACGTGAGCCGAAGAATTAAGCCAATCTGGTGGAAACCGGCTCCGAGTCTCAAGTTAACCCAATCTGTATCCTGCTTGAAGCCGCGTTTTTCCTACAAATTGTCACTGGTTCGCTTCTAGTGATGTACCTTGTTAAAATACATTCACCCGAACAGAATCCGTTTGAGAGATCACGTCCTCAAGAATCTCGTTATTAAAACTACATCAGCGGAACGAGGGTGGGCTAGAAGTGGTTATCCGCCCCGAGAGTCTGTTATGTGTTCTGGGGAGGGACTTCGACTCGAAATTCGGAAAATGGGAGACGGCCCTGCCGAGATCGTCACCTTGTGGATTTGCAGTGATTGATTCATGTCTTTCTGCTCTATAAATGTAAAGAACACAAAATAGGCGCCCTCCCGCCTATTCCTTTTTAAAAGTAGGATCGATTCCACTTGGAATAGACAAGAACCCGATTGAATTTAACTCAGTTTTCGGTTCACCGTTTATAGGCCAAGACACTCGGATTGCTTCCGTCTCTTTTCTCGACTCATATCAATTCTTTAGTTCCCTCTTCTCAGTAATTGTTTCCTCTCTAGGGTCGGTATTTTACTTTACAAAACGGTTGATCAGATTCAAAAGAAATGTTGTTTCGTGAGTATTTCTCTCAATTCAACTGGATCTTGGACAAGTCGTTAAATTGGGTGAATGAACAGAAACAAGATCCACTCATCATCTCGCCAAATCATATTTTAATAAAATGCTTGTTCGAACGCCTCAAAGCATCTTTGCCTTCGCTTTTTTTCTTTTAATCTTCACAAGAATTTGATCCAAAATTCCAAAATTAGAAAAAGAAAAACAGTTTTGCCTCCGAGTGTAGCATGCATTATCAAAGGGAAAGGGAGTTCTCCAGATAGATAGTCAGCAAGGTCAGACCTCCAAGTGTGACAACCGTAGGTGTGGAAGGAATAATGAAAAAGAAAAATATTATGGATGACGAATATTAGTTAAGGGTGTTAAGAGGGTGCGAAGATTCAACCGTTATTTACATATTAAAAAAAACGTTGCAACGGCTCTTGTCTCTAAGCTCCCTTCTCTTGTTTCCATTGCAGACTGCGGGGTGCGCAATGTAAACGTGAGAGAAGTACCCACGAAACGGAGAAAACCAACTTCTTCGAGTTGCTTGTGAGTCATTTCATGTTGTGCACCGAAATATGTGGTGGCCAACTATATTCTAACCCAACCAGCCTACCTTTAGATATAGCCCTCGGCGCCCTTCCAATTGCCTTTGCATGCTGCATGTACTAAACCAGCATGTACTTCATAATTTATAATTTTTATTTCAACAATATCAAAATGGTCTTGAATTTGCTAAAGCATTCATTATCATCAAGGAATATACATTAAAAAAAACTGAAACAATAAACAGCACAATATTTTTTGTTGTGAAATATAAGTTAACATTAATGAAGTTTGATCAATTGTTTTGACAATGCTTTTACGCATTGTTTCGTCAGAAAATTAGAACATTTTTCCAGATAGGAATCTTTCATCTTGATATCTTATGTGACCGTTCAATTATGCGTAATCGATTCTTTAGCATTTATTTGGATTTCATACTCTTTAAATTACCTACTCAAAGTAGTATCAATACAATTAATCACAAACTGTTTAAGTGTAAAATGTAAATGTTTAAATTATCCTTTAGATATTTAATGTTACGTACTTCTTTTTCCACATTCATTTTTTAACAATTGTCTTTTTATTTTAGCTGCGCAGATCCCACAACGAGGCAGTAAGTACTCCCGCTAATTAGTATCTACGTTTTGTAAGTAGAAACATTTTTTCTTTACGTTTTGAGCAGTGATTTGTAATTTTTAGTCGAATTTAATCATTTTTCTATTAGCTTCTTAATTTCTAACATATTAACGATTCCGTAAGAAATCTGACATTCAAGCCTGCACAATTAGTTTATACAAAAAATTCCCTTGTGTTGCTCTTTAATAGTTAAATAATTGCCAATTAAAATAGACTTAAATAAATTACATTGGACGATAATTCACGCGAAAATAATAAAACAACCTGTTGTGGTCTCTTGTTTTCCAAGTTTTGGCAAGGGATGATATCATCGGAATAGGCCGAACGGTTGATTATCATTTCTTATCACTTATTCAGAAGAAATGATGAGTCAACGAAAGCTTTCATTTATTCGTCGGTTGGCCGTTTTGCGATTGTTTTTGTTTTTACAGCCAGCATTTTAACCAACAATTGCATGATTTTTTTTTTAATATATCGAAGTACAGATAACATCTTGCCAATCGGCTGAGTAGTTTCGGTTGAATTGGAAGACTTAGATAAGCAAAATAGCACCTTTCATTTTGAATTGACACTAGACGCTTTGTTAAAAGGAACAATTTCTTTTACACTTCGTTATAAATTATATTAAGTGGTTGTGTCTCATGTGATAAAATATGTAAAAATGTCTTCATGCACGAAGAGAAAAAAATCGAACACGTTTTTAAATCTAGGAAAGGCAAGGAGTCGGAGGTTTATAAGAGATACAAAAAAAAGTACTCTATTGACTTTCGATTAAAAAAAAATCAAATAGCATCAGCTTGTGGCAACGATAAAACTTTACATTGCCATCTATAATATTTGTTTGAACGACTATTTATGGGCTTAACGGTTTGATTTTGTTTATATCCATAAGCTGAAATTTACTACTATTTACTATATTTACTACTAAAACGGATTAAAAACAAGATCTGGCCGGTTTACTTTTTTACCGTGCAACCTCCATAACATTAATTTCATGTGTAGTAACCGGCGAGTATACTGTGGCAGGTTAAGAAAGACATCGGTCTCTGGTCCACGGATGGAAAATGGAAAAGGCCATAATGACAAGACTGCACATAGTTCATACAATTGTAAGCCGATCCTCGTCTTAGAATAAGTTGTAGTTGTTAAATAAGGACAAAAAATAGTTTAAACGACCAGACAAAAAACACTATTAATAGGAAGGGGCGATAACCCGGACAGGAACAACGTGACGTCCCCTACCAATCTGGGAAACGTAACTCTGTAATAGTTAAGCAGTTGGTCGAAGGGCGGCAAACTACAGACGGGAGCGACGTGACGTTTCTCACAAACTAGGGAAACCCAGCCCTGTAATAATTACACGGTTGGTCAAATGAATAAGAACATTGAAAGGTGTCCGTGAACCCGGGAAACAAAGTTAGAACCGGTCAAATAAATAACTAACATCGGGTTAATTAGTGCTGAAGGGTTGTCACTAGGCGAAAAATTGTAGCGACGTGGGACATTGTAAACTATGTGCGCGACACTTGTCTTCGCCGGTCTAACCGCGGTGTGGGAACTTTTGATTTTCCTTTCCACCCCTACGTTCCTGGTACAAATAAGGATGATTTGGAAATCAAAAGTCAGTCTAGACCAAGGAGACCAGTGAGTCAAGCTCAAGGGCTCATAACAATCAAAGATTCACCTCAGCCGGTGAACATTGGACTCCAGGAGTCGATCCGGAAGAGAAGCCACACTCTGTCTGGGACTCACCAAGGGGACTTTGCCAGGCAAAGCCAACCAAGACCAGCCGTTGCGGTTCAACGGATCGGGTCGACGGTCGAGAAAGCCGAAAGGCGCTGGATATGGAAAGGACGCTGATAGTGGCGATCATAGTTTGGGGTCCTTTGTTAATAGACTCATCCCAGATTTCAAGCTTTTCATGCTGTCTTGTTAGATAAATTAAGATTTTGTTGTGGTTGTGTACATAAAAAACGGAATTCTGTTAAAACAAATGTTGGAGAATATACTCTCTGGTTGACTGATTACTAGAACAAAGACCTTCCCCTACACAAAATTAATAAGCGAAGCGCTTACGCCGACTACTCTATTATCGCATAGAGAAAAACAAGCGAATGTAGAGAGATTGTACGACAGTCGCGCTGTCGCCCGTTTACAGCTTGTGTCAAGTGTCGGATTGGTCGGTGCAAGAATTCATACAAAAAACAAAAAATCAGAGGCAAGAATATTCACAAACTTTATGAAAATACTAATCTCCGTCGTACGTAGGAAACAGAAGAATTGAAAGAGAGTCTTCAATTTAATAGTCGATACGATCGAGTAGAAGAGCAAGTTACGCCAGAACAGCTTTGTTCGTAGAACTTCTCAAGTTCTCAACACAGCTGTTCTGGCGTAACTTGAGAAGATGCTCGATGAAGTCCAACAATGACTGGCAGAGAAGATTGAAAAAATGGTCGAGCTAAAAATTCCTGAGGTGAGGTGGGACTTATTATGTCCAAGTGATGGTCAAATCCTCGAGAGAAGTGTCTTCTAAGACGGTAGAAGAGTTCCTCGACAACTTGAAAGGGGTTGCAGCCTGCGGGAACTGGACGGAGGAGAATAAGGTTTTAATATGTAAACTTAAACTCCATGACCGTCCGAACGGAAGAGCAACGAATCTGACTCTAGCCGATGCGTTGAAGAATCGATTATACACCCGCTAAATTTTGAACACTTCGAGAAGTTTCGACAAGTCGAGAAACGCCCAAACGATGGTTTTCATGACTTTACGGAACGGCATAGCGGCTTTGGAGACCGACGTGGGACGATCTGAACTGATAACTGATCGTATTGTGGTCGAATGAGGTTGAACGAATAATTGTTCAGGTTTTTTCCCGGAAGATCAGGGGAGAAGTACAAAACATGCATGCGTTGGAAATTGAGCACGCCTTATCAGAAATGCAAAAGGCTCGGAGAGGAATATTCTGAGCCAATGAAAACGGACAACGAAAAAAGGACCACCTGGGAAGAGTTCAGGATCGCCGAATGCGGACCGTGAAAAAACGAGTGTCCACTTAATTTAGGTGTGCTAAGGGTGGACATATCGCCAGAGCCTGCGGTAGAATGAATCTCGACAACACCAATTGTTGTTACTATCGCTGCGGGAAGTACGAACTTTTTGCTACCGATTGTCAGATGACAATTAACCCTCAGATTTTGATTTGCCCTAAAGATTCACTAGCAGCAAAACCACGAAAATTAAGATCCGGGGGCAGAAATATCTACTGCCTATTTTGGGAAAGGAAAGATTGCGTATGAGAACATACGTTGGTAAATAACTCGTCAAATTCTCATCTGCACGAGGGCACAGATTTCACTGACGAAAGATCGAGCAGACGGGTTTAGACACGAACCGTGCCAGTCCAAGGAAGAGGTGTTACGGGCAACGGGCAATACGTAAAATACAAGATCAGGTGTTGGATTGCGAGATAGGGAAAAGGCGTTTCCTTCACCCTCTTACGATAGCTCCGCTTCAAACGGAGTTGTATGGATTGATTGACTAGGATTTTCTAAAAAAATTAGATCTTAGTAGGATCATATCCCAGTCGGAGGCAACTCAAATTTGAAATCATTCTGGGAGGACTAAAATCGATCCACGCAATCAACTAATTTCTAATCACAGAATTAGCTCGAAAAATAGTAGAATTAGAAAGAAAATTTAGTTTAATTCCCAAAGTTGGAATTAAAAGAAGTTGCTTTTGAGAGGCATATGCAGAAATAACAGTCATGGAAGATTCTATTTTTTCTTTGAACCAAAGAAAGGATTGTTTACAGGAAGAGTGAAACAAACAACAAGGACAGTTGATGGAAAAAAGAAGGACAGGTATTCCATAAACGAAATTCGATTTCTAAATGCAACCTCTCGTTATCTGCAAATCTCCTTAATTAAGAAATCTCAGCCCTTCAGGCATCCTTAAACATTAGGAAAAAAACTTTGCCCTGGGCCGTTTCGCAGGGGTCTTTGTCTCCACGGGAGTTGAGTGAAATACTCTTCTCTATCTCTGAAGTTGAGTTTGTTGGCAGAAACCAGCCCAGGAGACTCGAAACAATACTTTCTGATGACGGAATAGCTCCGAGGGATCTGCACACAATTTGTTAGATCTTCCCTTGCAGGCGCCAGACCAAGGTTCGAGTTGTTATTCCGTCGAGTCCACATGTCTTCCTTGAGGACTACTGATTTCGAAGGATCGGAAGTATTATGCTAACGTGGAAGAACGAGACTTGAGAAGGTGCATACAAGCGCAATTGTGGATATGCCCGGCGGAGTTTTTAGTATTTCATCGTCGTCTGTCGGCCTGTTTCAACGCCTTATTCTTGGAAAAAGAAGAAGGTGTGGCGGAAAAATGCAAGTCGAAGAAGTACTACCAAAGTGCGATTAGACTCTTTAGCAAAATCGTTGACCCAGCTGGCGGAAGCACAGCTCTGGAAGCGAACAGCCACTTGGTGCGGAACCAGTGTTGTCATCGCCTTCCTAAGCCGACAGGACTCCGGACCACGACGGAACGGAGTTAAGTGCCAAAGAAAAGAACTTTAATTAATTTAGTGGACTGTAAATTTGTATTGAATCTAGTGATGTTAGATGTTGAAAGTGTTGCGTAGTAAGGCAAGGTTGGTGGCGAAAGTGATGTAAGCCGGTCCCCGTCTTAGAATTAGTTGTAGTTATTAAAATAAGGGGAAAAATTGGTTCCAAATTTCAACGACCACACACAAAAGGCTAATTATCGGAAGGGGGCGATCAGCTGGATAGAAAGAACGTAACGTCCCCCACCAATCTGGGAAACATAACTCCGTAATAATTAAACCTTATTTGGAGATGGTGAGATGCGGTAAATAATCATTAACTAACGGCCACTAAACACCACACAAAATAATTAAAGTTGGTCGAAGGGTGTCAAAGCATAGACGGGTGCGACGTGACGTTTCTCACAAACCTGGGAAATTTTGCTCTGCAATAATTACAGATCGATCTCCAAATAATCATTAGCAGGAAATTTCACGAGTTTAGGGCAAGTGCAATGTTGTTTCTGCTCTGTTTTCTACCGTGAATTGGTAACACTGATTTATTTGGCGCCATTCTAAACTCTCGATCACTCATGGGATCCAGCTAACCTTTTCACAAAATTACTGCTGCCCAAAGCCTACAACAAAAATTTCTCTTTACCTAGGCGACAGTGTTATCCAGGTGTGTTCCTTGACATTGGCCAAGCCATTGACAGGGTTTGGTAACCGGGTCTCCTGTAGCAGTTCAAGGCACCCTACCCAGTAACTACTATCTCATAAATGTCTGCCTGTCTGGCATAGCTATATTCTCTATCTAACCTACCCAAGCTGGCGTCCCACATGGAACATTCGTAAAGCTCTCCTTTATACCATATATACTGATGGCATTCCTAGCCTTCCAGAAACAATTCTCTCAACGTCCGTTGACGATACAGCAATCCTTTTCTCGTATAAAGATCCTGGCACCGCGTACAGAAACCTTGAAAAGCATTTGCAGTGCCTCGACGTTTGGTCCAAAAATGGATAATTAAAATAAATGCGACGTAGTGCCAACACATTAACTTTTCACTCAGGCGTATAACAGTACCACTTGACCGGATTTCACTACTCCTTATCGAACACATCCGTTACTTGGGACTTCACCTAGACAAACAACATACTTGGAATCCTTACACTTGTCTAAAAGGGAACGAACTAAACAGCAACAGAAGAAAACTTATCACCACTACTCGTCAGACGATCCGAACATCCAAAATTACACTATGGTTCTTAAACTTAACTTATGGTACGAAGTTCAGTCGAACTCTGGGGGTCAGCCAAGCATTCCAACCGCCAACGCATCCAAAGATGCCAATCAAAAGCCTAAGAAGAATAGTAAACCCCCCTTAGTATGTATCAAAACCTCACCCTATACCTAGACCTTAATCCTTTGGTCCAGAAGTAGCGAACGATACAAAAAAATATATATCAATCCCTTTTCAGTCATCTCGTTCCTTGGTCCGTCAGCTCAGTTCCGCTACCATCACACTGGCTATCCTCCCGGCAACTGAAATGCCGATGGGTGATGCCGTACCTGGTGAAGAGAAAACTGAAATGCGGCCATTATTTATTTCGTCTCAAGGAGAATCCCTGGGTGATTTCTTCTCACATGTTTCAAATGTCAATTTTGCTCTTACATTATTTTTACCGTTTTAATTCTTTTACAGATATAAGAATCAATAAAAAGAAGGGAAAATATTTTTTCAACGCATTTTCCATCAAAGTTAAATACGTTAAATTGTCAAAACAGCGATTCATCTACTGAACTTTATCAATTGAAATGAAAGCCGTTTCACTGGCACAAGCCTAAAAAATTTTAACATTGGAAGATGTTTAAAGATTTCGAAATTAATTACACTCTGTTACACCAAGACCGTTTAATTAGATTTGTATTCGAATGGAATGCTTGGTAGGATCGGTACATTTTTTTCGAAGAGTGTGGTAGTTGATCTGAGGATTTGATATCCTCCAAAGTCTGTGAATCATGGGAAAATCAAGGTCTTAACATAAGGGGAAAGTTTATTTCGAAATGAAGACAAAATTTTTTTTTTTATTACATGAAAAACTGATACTTCGTATTAGAAATCAAGCTATAATTTCGATTAATGATTTGATAAATACACGATGTACAATGTTATGGATTTTGTCGGATCGTTTCATCTGATTTATGTCGGAAATTGAAGAGGATAAATGGTGAGTGGTTTAAATAACTTGTTGAAGTTGTCAACGTCATTCTTGACCGCTTTTCACGACTTCAACAAATTATGAAACAACAAACAGCTCAATAAAAAAACATACAAGTTTAAATAACGTGAAGAACATAGGATACTTCGTTTATAACCTCGGCTTTCTTTGTCGACTCAATAGCCGAGAGATACGGTATATGAGGTCATGGTAACGATTCCTTTATTTACAATATAGGGAAAATACCTAAAGGTGGTCTCAGCGTGGGATGGGAACGGCAATAATGTTCCCCAGATGGCGGGCTCCCTTGGTGACAGTATAATGTTAGGGGCGCCCCTTCCAATAATGTATATATAAGTGACACCAATATGTAGGTCCTTACAAGTAATTGAAAAATCCGTGTATGGAAAGCAGGTGGAAGAGCCGAATTGAAAATGCCCTTGCAGCTGGCTAACGACCTCGTAGGAAAATTCGAAAGGAAAAAAAGGTGCGTTTAATCCCCCTAGGGCGTCTGGAACTTGAGTTTTGATTTTCTTGATCATATATAGTACTTCTCTTCTACACCCTATAGTCAAAGAACCTGGTGAATAAAAACGTATTCCATGATTCTATATTGCAACAATCTTTTTAAAATTTTTATACAAGTTATTCTATTAAACTTGTTTAATTAATACGTTATTAGCATTAATGTTAGTAACTGGATCGACTCTAACCGTTCTAATTCTATTCCGAACGTTCAGACGATTCTCGACATTCCGTATACTTTTTGTAGTAAACGTACAAAACTAAAAAAAGAAGAAAAAAACAGTACAAATTATGTAGTGGTTTGGACTGTTTTCTTCTTTTTTTTTTACCTGTCTTGTTTATTGGTATTTCCATGTTTGGTTATTTCAATCAGATTTATGTCAATACCACTCGTCACTGATACACACAATATACAACAATCGACAATACGACACGAGTTTAGACTCAAAAAAAACCAGCGCAAAATGACAATCGAAGTACATACCAATCAGATTAAAATCACTGTTCACTGCAAAAAAAAAACATACATAATACAACAAGTAACATTATGATTTGGTGTATGAACTCGAATCGATACATCGTAACGTAATCCAGCGAGAATAGACGGACCCAGGAAGGTGATCAGTGTCGATAAGTTCAACGAAAACACTGAGAGAAGTAGACTCAATACAGACACAATCTGAAATCATCGTATTACAAGACTTTTTTTTTTAAGGTTTTCGCAACAGCAGAGGTCATATAAACCCTCAGGGTGCTGGTGTTTTTGAAAAAAGCCCATTTGTAAGTATATCAGGTTCAAATGCAGGGCCGCTGGATTCGAACCCGGGACCTTTACCATACAGTGATGAGCGCCGTGTCAAGGATGAAAACCTTGCGCCCACCGACGCCCCCACAAGGCGTATTAACAAACACGAATTCCAGATAATAAATAAAAATAGTTATAAAAAATAGCATTTGACAACAAACAGACATAAGTCCATTACATTTAACGGTCTATTGACCAAACGACTTCTTTCAATTAATTAATCTTTTTATGTAAGGCTTTTGGATGAAATGAAAAATCTTTTCAAAATCTTTGCTCTTCCTAACCCTACCCCAAGACTACATGATTTATTTAGAAACGTCCACTGACCTGATTTATATATACACCTTAAAACTTCACTTTTCATTTATTTTCAAAATTTTGAATTCCCCTTACATAAAATTGGCACAAATAACTGCGATCGAAGTTATCAAGAATAAGATCTCCTGGTATGCCAAACGGCTTACGCTCTTCCGAAGATTTGAAGTAACCTATCTCACCTAGGAAACCTTGCTGATTGGCCAGCTCTTTGTTTAGATCTGCTATCTATATTCAAGGAACGGCATCGGTTGCTTACTCCGAGCTCAGTCCTCGTTTATCTTTTCCTTATTGAAAGTCTTGTCTCACCCCCACCATTTAATCTACAGAGATACAACCTTAATTCCCTTAGTCTTTCAAACTTAAGATGGCTACTAAAAATCCGTTGCGAGGCCCTTAACTTGAACTCTGCACATTGGTTGAGGGGCAAGGAGTTATGTGTCCCTTGCAATTCTCAATCTGTGGAAACTCTGCATTTTATGGCCGATTGTACAATATTGGGCGAGATAAGGTTTCCGTACATGGGATCTTTTACCCTCTCTAGGAGCACTCTGTTAATTCTGTTGGCTGGCCCAGATCCACTGGCGCTCACGAAGTATGTCCGCCAAGCCTGAAAATATAGATTAGACCTAATTATGGAATTCAATTTCTGACCCCCCCCCCATTCATTCATTTACTCAATTTTCTTTATGTAATATATTTCTTTATTATATCCGATTTTTTGTCCCTTTACCATTAAGGCTTTTCTCCTCGGTTTTCTTTTCGATTAATGGTTTTACTATTATGTTTAATCTTTTTTGATGGTGTACTAGCATGTAGCGAATGATGTTGTAACCTCGCTTCAATTCTTATTATTTTTTCGTTTATTCTTTTTCTCTTAACAACGACCTCCGGCAGACGGATTGTGATCCATGCCTGTAGAAAATTCGAAATATTGTAGGTTGAGAAAGGAGTTGGTGTCCGAGTAGATTGAAGTCACGATAGTTCAAGCGGTAGAGCAGCCGAAGTTCGTGGGTTCGAATCTCGCTCGTGGCACTGGCGTTTTCATTTCAACCAAAAATCATGCATAAAAACATTAATTAATTGAAACAAAGACATAAGCTTACACTCAAACCGTCCACATATAAAATTACATCGTCGAAGTAGAATAGAATATATACAGACAAACCTGGACTACTGAAAAACACAAATAGTAAAAACATAGTATATGACAGCCAACTTCAACATACGTACAAACTTTTAACATCCTGGCAAACACAAAATGAAATCGTATTACATGGCAATTATATTGAAACCGCTGGCCACTGAAAAACAATAATTACAATATAAAAATAGTGTACAATAACTGATAATACTGTAAGTTTAGATTCAAACTGTCTGCACGGATACAAAATGACAGCAACCTTATGGACACAATAGTATCGCTAACCATTGAAACATCAGAAAGGATTTCAAACTTTTATTTAAATTCGAACTGTTATTATTAGTTATTAAACCTACAAACAATTACCAAATTAGAGGCAAAGTACGTAGGAAAATTCAAAATGACACCCCAGAAGCAGACTTTAAATGTATCCCAAGTATTTCGTATAAAAAAAAAAAAAACGAAGCGTACAAACCATAAAAACCGCACATTGCCAAAACTGTGCATTCGACAGAAACCGCCGTTCTAACCACTAAAAGGCGAAATGCGGAAACGCTCTGGCATATCGGCGGGGATACCACGATGGTGGGTGACGAACAGGCTAGATGTTCATCACCTCAGAAGATAAAATCTAAAAGCTCAATGACTACAAAAAAATTGCGTATCGATTTCGAAAGAAAACACGAGATACGTTTATGCAACCAACTAAAGCATTTGCTCTACTTTATCATACTTGAGACTAAAGACTAAAACATCTACTGAAAGCGTACAAAACAAGAAAAAAGGAAATAAAACCATACGTATAACACCAAAGAAAATAGGCTTATAGGCTTAAAGATGTCTTGGTGATCTACTGCCTCGTCCTTTTTTGACAGCACCGCAAGAATAAAGCCAAATTTCTACTGATTCTAGCTCAATTTGCTTGCCAATATTACAAAAATTTTAATAATGGTAAAGTTTATTAATGTTTTAAACTCCTTTAACACGTTACAATGCTCAATGTCATCATCAGTGAGGGCCTTGGTTCTGTCAGTTGCTAAAAGAACGTTCTACCTGATTTGAAGACGAAAGCAAAAATAAAACTTAAAAAACCATACAAAATCATGGAAGTTTACCCCATGCTCTACAGGACGCCTCAAAAATGTGTTGATATCTTGCAGATGTAGATATGATAGTTTGAGTGTAATATTCTGGGCCCTTTAAGATCTATTGTATTCCCCGTTGTCTGCCTAAGGCACACCGGCGAGTCCTATTTCATCGAGGAGCTTGATTAACACGCCCGGTTTCAATGGTTGAATCTCTTCTATGATCAATTGTACATCCCAAAGCAATCCCTCCTGCAAGTGTAACACCACAGTTTGATAGTAGGTATGTTGGGGTCTCCTCTGCCTCTTTGCAGAATCTGTACGTGCCTATTCCAATCTTCTTTAAATGTCCATTTAGTTTGCAGCGTCCGGGTAAGAATGCTATTATGATTCGCAGTTTATTCCTGCTTCCTTTGACCCATTCTGTAATTTTTTTTCTTCCAAAATTTACTAGGAGATTCTTGGATTGCCTGTGTCCAATGAGTGAACTCCATTGTTCCTTCATTTTCTTTTTGTCCTCCTGTCTGATGTACTATTTGATAGTGGGGGGGAGGAGTAGGTGTCCTATGCCACAGAAGTGTCCGGGTCCTATCAGCGGTGAAGTTAAACAAACCGAGCTGGTTGTTGTGCGGGGGGAAAACGCAAAAATGGCAAAAATTTTGATTGGATTTTTTTACTTTCATCGCCCATAACTCTGCGACCCCCAGTCGATTTGGCTGAAAAACAATCCTAACCGTCCTTATAGGATTCTTTACCACAAAAATTCACAACGTTTATGAGGCAATTCCCTTACAGTCTTTTTGTTTTATATTGTTTATCTACAAACTCACACTTACACACAAAAAAAGGCTGCCCTCCCATTTGCAGCCAAAAACTTGTTGCTTCTTGTTGATACAAGCTGCTATTTCCTTTAATGGATTTTTAATAAATGTGTTACCGTATTAACTATTTATATTTGTTTTATTATTCCTTCCTAACATTACTACTACGACGTTTATGATTGCCTTTGGTGTTCAATTGTCGCATACTTTCCAACAGGGAAAATAAAGTATTATTTAAAATATTCAATTCGTTTATACGATTTTTTTTTTCAAGTGAAAAATTTGTATCAGGGGCGAGATATCTATAAAGATTTCATGTTTCACTTTTCGTGTTTCAGTCATCTTAACGTAAGTTCCTTAGAAAAAGAAACCTTTCGATTAAAAACGTTCAGGTTTCAGCGTGGTCCTATTTGAATCTAGTCTTTTCCATTATTGTAAACTAATACTGAATTCTCTCGAAAACCTCTAACATTGAAAAGAAAGGGGAAAAAATTGAAAATCCAACAAAGTCAATGTCGAATATTGTATATACACTCAGTTTTAAACGTTTTAAAAATGTAAAAAGGTTTCGTCGCAATTAATTTTTTAAATAATACATATCAGCCATAGAAGGGTGCCCAAGTTTAATAAATGTTGACCAAATTGTTAGTTTTAAATATTTAATTAATTACGGTTTTTATTTGAGTAAAAAATGTTATCACGAACGGGATTCGAACCCACGACCTTCGGCTAGATACTCCGCTACTCTCTACAACTTGAGCTATCGTAGCCGAAGGTCGTGGGTTCGAATCCCGCTCGTGACACTGACTTTTTTATCTCAACTAAAAACCTTCATTAATTGATAGATATTAATTGGTCAAACGGACCACGAAAACTTGAATTTAAACATCTAGTTATACTCTCGTTCAAGACGGTCCATGTTTCAGTAACATTCGTCATCGTAAATGGATTTATTTTTTTCAAAATAATTAATATGGACATTCACGCATGGATTTATTAACAATCTGGCCACGAATATTCTTCACTGGGGCGTCTATGGTTGCAAGGTTTAGTCTTTGACACAGCGCTCAATGCAGGGCCGCTGGGTTCGAACCCAACGCACTTACATTAAAATGGGCTTTTTTCAAATACAACGGGACACTGAGGGTTTAATTGACCTCTGCTGTTGCGAATCCTCGTAAAAAAATATATTCTTCACTATGAACAGTTGGGCCGCTTTGTTGGTGGGGGGATGTCTTGCCCATATTGGCCAAAGTTTGAAATGTTGGCCTACTGGGCCAACATCGTTTGACCGATGTTTGTCGTTTCCAGCCAGGTTTTTGTCAATAACACGCGAATAGCATTATACACCCGAGCCAAACACAAAGTTGCATCGAAGATTTCCTCCTTGATACCCACCGCGGCGCAGGAAAAGCAGGCAGCTATAAGACCATTGCAAACATGCCGGACCATCTATTGGCGAAGTGTGTCGAGTCAAGCACATGGCCAGAGTAGCATGGCGCCCGTCTAAGTGGCCAATACATTGACTCCTGTCGAGGCCCATAGTTTAAAGGGGTCAATAACGTGCTCACCAACTACTTACCAACAATCACCATTAAAATTGATAGGTACAGATCAGTTTTCATGGTTCCGTCTATTGTCACATTTTTTATGTTTCACGAGCATGCAGTTAATTTTTTTTTTTGATTTCTGGATGATGGGATAAAGAAACCAACAAGCGAAATGCTGTTTATTGTGTAGGTGGATTCGTATGTAGCTGTTGATTTTCCGTTGTATTGGAGAAGGAACAATCGTCGCACTGTTAATTATTTCTATTTTCTAAAAGGAAAACAAATCATCCTTAATTTTCTCGTTGGTTGCTACGGAAAATGGCAGCAATAGGATAATGATGTATTTGTTGATTTTTTGGGGTGGTAGAACAAACTACGTATTTAATTAATACCTACGTTTTGTAGTAGAAATAATAATCACATAGTTAATTTTACAAATTCATAAAAATCAAACAAAAGCCGTTACATTGTATGTTTATTTTATCTAATTAAATCTAAATTATAGCTTGATTTTTAGTCCGAAGTATCAGTTTTTATGTAATAAAAACATTATGTCATCAATTCGAATAAAATGTTCCTCTTAGCTTAAAACCTTGATTTTTTCCATGATTCACTGACTCTGGAGGATATCAAATCCTCATTAATGTGTTAAAATAAATCATATAAAAATAGTATATTAAGTTTGATCTTTTACTAGTATGCGCCTGCTTTAACCATTATATGTTTATATTTCTTATCGTTGAAATATTTTAATTAGTATTGTAAAGTACTTTTAATGTATTTATTTGACCATTATTGTACTAGGCAAAAAGTTTAACTGTTTGATTTAAAAACATGGGTAGAAGCACAAAGGATATCTAATGCACCGTGTAAGTAGTCAGAGGTTGCCGAAAATTGAAAGTTTTCTATGATCCTTAGCGCAGTATTTTGGACGTTCTGCATTCCACTACGCTTTGTTGCAAAGTTATTCGACAATATTTAAGTGGCATACGTAAAAATTGGTACAGGCTGAGGATGAGCTTTTTACTGTTCAGATTTAATGTAGACGTTTTATTAAATACGGGGAACTTTGAACGACTTTAACGGCTTTGAACTTTTGTATTGTGATATGTGTCAGGATCTGTTCTCGATTCGACAAGACCGGCCCAACTCTGATTCCTTGTTATGGGAAACACAGCCCCAGAGGTCTTGTTCGAACCTGATTACAGCCGATCAGGTGCCTTTTTATAATATAATTTAATTAAAGATTAAAAAGGATTTATTAAATGCACAAGGAAATAATAATTACAATAAATAAATTTCCTTTTAAATTTTAAACATTAATTAAGATTTTTTTATAAATTTAAATAAACAGTAATTTCTTGCAAAGCGTTTGCCAGACCATTTATAACAAGGGTGGATATGTACTCACTATTTTAGTCTATCTGCAGTGAACCGAAGCACTCAATTTCAGGAATACCACACTTTTAAGGATCACACACTTCTCTTGTCTCTCCTCTCCCGGGATTGACTGTCCCCTCCCCCCGACCGTCTCTTACCTCTACTCTTTTATTTATTTTTTACTGTAGGCCTAATCCCGAAGTCTAAATCATGACATTGTCACTTGAAAATCAATTGAAATGTGACGTATGTATAGTGAAATTTTTGGTTTAGATACGCCCGTAAATGTTTGACATGTTTAGCCCGTGGAAAACATAAAAATAAAAGAGGTTAGGGTAAGGTCGACGGTGGAGGGTGGAAAAGAAAGAAATGACGTAAAATTCATTTCCATCTTAATTTCAAAATTGACGTTTAGAATTACTTCGGAAAACATTTTATAGGCTTTCGAGTTAGCTAAATGAAAACTGCGTAAGTACTCCCGCCCACCCTGAACATCGGATTAGAATGAATGAGAGAGAGAAAAGTGTGGGTGTACCTGAGTGAGAGTGAGTGAGTGAAAGAAATACAGATTGTGAGTGTGTCTCTTTTCAATACGTTCAAGGTAGTTTAACGCTTGAGCACAGCAGCAAATATCTGGGTCTTCTATTCCGATTCTTGTTCTTGGAGGTTTTTTTTTTTTTTTTGTAATAGTAATGATAGTTTTGTGTCCCTAGATCGAGAGTGAATGTATTTATATATATTACGAAGGGCGGGCGATCAGGACCCGAGGGTTTAAAAGCCTGGATAGGCCTAAAAGGTCCGGGACCTGGTCGGCTCACGAGTCCTACATAAACCTATTGGACTTATTTACAAACCCCAAGATTGTGAACCATTTTATCGTGGGGAGTGTTTTGGTTATGTCCTCTCCTTCGAAAGTGTCGAATCTTTCCCTGGCATACCTATCGCATTCTGCTAGGTAGTGTCGAGCCGTTTCTTCTTTTGTTTCGCAGAAGCGGCAGAAGGAGTCTGGTAGGGTACCCATTATGAAGAAGTGTCTTCTCAAGAGGCAATGGCTCGTTAGGATACCTATGAAACTCCTTCGATTGCCTGCATCCGGGGGACGTATTCCATTCTTTGAGGAATTGTTTCATACCCCAGCAACTTATACTCTCTTTCACTGTGATTAAAGAGTGGGGTAATACCGGTTGTGGCTGGACAAACGCAGTATTTTATCCTACATTGTCCAGGCTGTCCGCCTCTTCATTGCCATAGTGTCCCTCATGAGCTGGTATCCATATGAGGGTTACCCTATTCTCATACCTGGTAATGATCCTATTAATGAGAGTGAATGTATTTAGTAGCGTCAATTTGTGTGAGAGGTTTGTTGGCGCTTGAGCACTCATAGAGCGTCAGTTTGATCCATTATATAATAGGTGTAAAGAGTGATGGAGGAATATCGAGTACCCCACACAAGTCGGGTGAATAAAACTCTATAAATGAGTTTGGGTCTAGGAACTGCGCCTGTTGGGTGCTGAATTGAACTAGCTGTTGACAGCACCCGGAGACAACCTACGTGGCTGGGCTGGACAAATAAGACCGAGGTCCCCCCTAGACTACCAACATCCGGGGTGGGTGATTCCCGAGGCCTGCCAGTAATTTATTGTAAATGGCGAAGCTTCAAAGGTTCAACTTTGCACATGAATGTACATTACGCGGATTTAAATTTGTATAAATCCAAATCCAAAATAAAGGCTGTTTTTCGTATATTTTTCTGTTTATTTTTTAAATGTTTTCTAGTTTTGAAAAATCTGGAGGGAGATTTCATTTTAGAACCGTTATATCAGCCTTTTATGTGTTTTATTTTCTTGAAACGTTCTGGAACTATAAAAATTTTTCAACCTGACTCTTATTCTTTTACAACTTATATTTAAGTCGTATAGACATGTAAATAAATAGTAGTCGTGAAATTTCACATTCTATTGTACACATGAGATTGACGCGCAGGTTTTGTGTAATCTTTAAAAAAATTGAAACTTCTTGTTTTAAACGTAAGATTCGCCAAAAAAAAAAGTACGCCTCGTGTTATACAATTGGTCAATAGATGCTAATTGTTTGTTCATTGTTAACGACACTATGTATATAACAGCTAATGTACCAATTTATTAACTCCGGTGTTTACTTGTCTAGCGTTTGTAAATAATTGTCGGTTCTACGAGCAAAAAACTTGTTGTTAATAAAATAAATGTTAATTATTTTTATCGGACCATTTTTATATTTTCTATTCTGCCCTTTCTTCCTACATGCATAAATTTTGGCATTAGGGTGAAAGTTATTTAATTTATTACATGTCGGTTTAAAAATTGGCTGGAGTTTGGACAAGGGGGTAAACCCTCATATGAATACGGTTGCAGTGTAGCTGTATGTAGGTCTTTATCTCCACGGTATTTGTCATGATAATCCAGCGCTTTGAAGCTAAATAAATCTTCCCCCCGACGAACAGAATGCTCCAAAATAAAAACGAAAAATTAAAGCTAAAAGTGGTCACAAACGTAAGGTTGTATTTTTTAAATGACCACGTTTGTATTTGTCAATTGGAGAAAAAAAACCGGAAAGAGGTTCAGTGTATGGATGAGACGAAAGTTTAAGGGGCGAGATACAGTCACTCAAGACCTGTGGGTGTAGCAGGTTTAACTCACATTTTAAAACCCAAGACGAAGTTAATAAAATCAAATTCTCCCTTGTCTTTAATGTGGTCAAATTGATTTTTTAATTGAGTAAACTTTTCCTTTTACATAATTTTAACTTTGCAAGGTTCCAGGAAACGTCCCCCCCCCTCGAAACCAAGATAAGAAAATCCCAAGTTTTCCATTTTTAAACAAATCCCTTTTGTCCTTTTTAACCCACTGCCTTGAGAAAATAACGGATTTATAGGCTACTTTAATGCATTTTTATCTCCTGTTTCCAATAAAGATCAGCGGGCGAATTGTCGATACAATTTCTACTAAATCATGTTCAGGAAAATATCAATAAAGGCAGATATTTTCACCGTCTTCTTCATAAAAATCGCGCTGATTTTCTAATCGCCACCCGCTAATAAATGAATTTACTCATACAAGAACACAATAAAAGAAAAAAAAATCCAGTTGTCCAGTTTTCTCTCGAGGGTACAGATATAAAATGCTAAAGAATCAAAGAAACTTTGTTTTTAATAATAATAATTTTTTCAAAACCACCGGCAACTTTAGGGTTTATATGGTCTATGCTGTTGCGAACCCTCATAAAAAAATTATAAAATTCAGGGAATTTCGCGAATTATGTGCCAAATTTCAGGGAGTGTTTCTCCACCCAAAATGCAACATTGAAGTTTATCTTGAACTCTATTGTGTTTTAATGGTAAGAGTAGTATTGTAGGTTTTCAATTTTTTTTTTTTATAGGAAAACTATTTATTTTATCTATAAAAAATGGGCACTTCTTCTGAACCTTTGGTCCTACTATAAAGAAAACTTCTTAGAAAAAAAAACAGTGTTTGTACTGGTAGTTCATATTTTTATCATTTTATTATTGATCGAATTTATCCTATATTGAATGTCTTATTTTGCAGATCTGTATGTTGAAATAAATTTGTTTTTAATCTAGATAATTCCTGGGGAAGGTTAAGCAGGAAAAACTACCCTCAGCTCTTGGCAAACTCTTCTCCACGTCGAGCAACGCTTTGCCTTTTCCGCAAATGCCAAATTTCCGAAGCTGCACGGTTTTTATACGGAACCCAATAACGGAATCATTGTTTCAAATCAAAATCAATGAAATGGAAATTTTCCCGTATTTATTCACTGTCATTTCTTTTGCCAGCAAAAAAAAAAAAAAAAATCTTTGTAACTAAATTTACTCGCCAAGTGGTGTAGTTGATCCGTGATGTTAAGTTCGCAGGTCTCCTCTTTTATTAACATCCCCGGAAGATAGCTTGAAATTAAAAAAGCAAAAATTTACAACAAAACTCACAAACAAATGAGCCCAAACTTTGAATACAATCACGTTAAATTCATGTCACTGTAGACCCCTCGTGAATCAACGAATATATTATATACAACTGTTTATTACGTTATTTGACTAACACCAAGCTGTAGAAATGATAAATGGTCGAGTGTTGTTCAATCTTTTCAAAAAGGCGAAATTGTTTTTTTACCAAGGCAGTTATTAATAGGTGTATATACTGTACAAATGTATGTACTGAATACACATGATTTTATTTGGATTTCTTCTGGATTGACCAGTTTTCTGTATTGACGTGTTAGTTAGTTTATTAATACATAATATATTCATTGTAAAAATGTATATTACCAGGGAAAATGGCTTGGACCACTATATTTCCTACTGGCAGAGATAAATAGATTTACAGGAATTACTAGTCTAAATAAATAAATTAAAAGTGGCCAAAAAAGAGTCACCACTTTGATTGCATAAGGATAAGAAGAAAACTTTTTTGCGCGACAGGCTTAGGGCACAGAGCCGCTGTTTGACTACACCATTATTACAATATATAAGCTAAATACGTATACACTTTAATAAATAGATAAATACATAAATAATTTAATTAATAAATTTAAATTACAATATTATTTGTATATTATTTATAATATATAAATATTATATATTATTATTCTGCTTATTCTAGATGTGATTTATATTTATTATTTTTAAATTCAATAATTTAATTAATAAGTGGGTAATTTAATAAATGAATAAATACAACAGCATTACATTCTTGGAAAGGTTCTTTTTTTCTGTCATTGTACCCTCACGGGACAAAAAAACCAGCTTTTAATTTCATGATGGCGCACTTCCCTTTTTCAACCTTTTTGCGAGTGTTGACATCAAAGTTAAATTTATTATCGAGGTGTACAACAAGGTTTTGAACACTCGCTCACAGATTCTTATAGTTTCCCTAAGTTTAGGATATCGTTTTGTGAAAAGTGTTTGCTCAGTTTGTCCAGTATTTAGGATGAGTTTCCATCATTGACGAAACTTAATGATGATAGGACTCAATTTGTTAGTATACCACTCATCCTCCACGATGAACAATATAATGCTATATCGTCAGCATACATAGCTATTTCATAATCATGTCATCATTTATAAATACACTGACAGCCAAAAAAATCCACCTGCTTGGAATTTAACTTGATTTGTATATATTTGTATATATTAATCAAAGTTTCATACTTTTTAACGTTTAATAATTAAGTCTTTGTCTTAAAAGGGTTTAAAAAATTTACATTGCTAAGGAAAATTAAAGATTAAAACAAAAGACGGACAGGAAAAATTTGTTTTATGTTTTTAATTAGCATTTCAATATCGCGTATTTTCTCCTCTTGCCTTAATTACATCTCGAAGACGCCTCGGCATATTTTCTACCAGTCTGGCAATGTCCCTTTGCTTGAGGTTAGACCGATCTTTCAAGATGGTGGAGCAAATCAGGAAGTGATGGACGTACTCTTATTCCTCTTTTGAGGTTATCCCATAAATCTTCGATGGAGTTCAAGTCTGGAGAACGGGCTGGCCAGGCCAAGACCCCGATGTTATCCTGTTGAAGGTATGTTTGAACTGAGCGAGCGAAATATGGACGGGCATTATCGTGCATTAGAATAGGATTGTCGTTGATTTCATCGAGGATAGGAACGCATGATGTTCATTTCGTCCACGCAGCGAGTGGCCGTCAAAGACCATCCACGAACGACAACCAACTCTGTGCGACTCTCCATTGAAACCTCCGCCCACATCATCACTGTGCTACGTTGAAAAGGTTCGATCTGGGAAAAAATACAAGCTTCCTACCTTTCAATCACCTTCACTGCAATCTTCCTCGCCCATCTGGAGGTCGTAGAGGAAATCTGCACTCATCTGTAAAAAGTACAGCAGGCACTTGTCCAAAGACCAATGGCTGTGATCTCGAGCAACTGCGAGCCGTGCAACTCTGCGTGTTCTAGTCGATCTCTTACGGGGAGAAAAACCATCAGTACATAGTGATTTAATCTTCTTCGAGAAGTGCGTTTACAAATTTGGACACCTCGAACTTCCTGTTGCTGATGAATCGCTCGAACAACAGTAAGGTGCCGTTTCGCAAAATTCTCAAAGTCAAAAAACGGTCATTCTGTGGTCCTGTTACCCTGGGGTGTCCAGAACCAGGCCTTCTATGGTAGGAGCCAATTTCTCGGAAACTTTAAACGTCGTCTCACAGAGTTTCGTAGGGAATTCTGATGACAGTAGCCGCATAACTGATGGAACGCCTATCATCCAAGCGCGACAACCTCAGCACAAGTGGAATTTTTGTTTAAAAATTGAAATTAAGAAAATAAAGATGAAACTAAACAGTCATCGAGGATAGGAACGCATGATGTTCATTTCGTCCACGCAACGAGTGGCCGTCAAAGACCATCCACGAACGACAACCAACTCTGTGCGACTCTCCATTGAAACCTCCGCCCACATCATCACTGTGCTACGTTGAAAAGGTTCGATCTGGGAAAAAATACAAGCTTCCTACCTTTCAATCACCTTCACTGCAATCTTCCACGCCCATCTGGAGATCGTAGAGCAAATCTGCATTCATCTGTAAAAAGTACAGCAGGCAATCATCCACAGACCAATGGATTAAGTGTGTTTTGTAAAATTGTAAAAAGAATGAGTGAAATTAAGGGTAGAATTTCCTTTTATCTTAAAAATGAAAAAAAAATGAATTGGTTGAGATTTTTTGCCTGTTAGTGAGGCAGTCATTCTCCTTCAATCTGATGATGAGCTCAAAGCTCGAAATTCGGATTGTTGAAAACAACTAACTGTGAGCGTAAAGGAGTTCGCGCCGTTGGAGTCTTCACTGACCACCGGACATTGGATTACTTGTGTCCTAAACCGCCTTTTTCCAACGATCTGCGTAATTCATATTTTCATCTGGCTTTTGAGCGAATTGAGGCTACTTTATAAAAATGTACAGTTTTTCACATGCTTACTTCACGTTTTTACTTTGAAATGTTTTCCAAAACACACTTATTATGTTAACACACTTAACTTTGTACATAAACATATAAATTATTGCGCTACCATGTCTGATCTAGTGTTACGCGGAATGAAAAGAAGATAGAGCGCTGGTTTTGCCTAGTCAACGCTGTGTGCCCTCGTGACGCGACAACCTTCGAGGGAGCGACACAAACTCAAGATCGTTTCAGCGAGCTGACGATATAACCTAAAAAATGACACCGCACGTCTTTACGTGATTTATTAATACATTTATTAATACATTTATTAATTTATTAATATAATTCTGTTCAGTTAGTCAAATGTTTCCGTGGGATTGTAAAGATGTTTCACGTCCAAAGGGTCAGCCATGGTCCACATTTCGAGAAAAAAAATTTAATTTTGCATATTAAAGGGAGAATTTGTTGAGATATATATGCAATGGGGTGAGTTTTTTGTGGAGGAGGGGGAAGGGTTGCGTAAAAAAGAAGTGACAATATTATTATTGATCGCACACACGTTAATAAATACAGCCACTCTCAACATAAGCTAGAAATACACAACTATTATTAATACAATGGAACAACTCAATTTCTTCGTGGAATAGGAACAGAGGAACTAAATACAAAGCTGCCGTGCTCAAGCACATTTCTCCAATCGGGTGATGATTCTTGGGCGCTCCGTTTATGGAGTCTAGGAATTGTACCCTTCAATTAGGTGGGACACAATCAAGTAACCTTTCATGCAAGACACGAGGGTTTTGGTCAAGATGTTAGTGTCCTAGCATGGCCTATTTTTAATCGGATGAAGTGACCCTTCTTCACAAGTCAGTGCTCTTGATCCGTGAGAACTTCTCTGTTGACTCGCCCTTCTTTTAATCATGCTTTTTTTATTACATTGTTAGTGTCAGAAGCCCGGATCGTGGTGGTTAGGCCTTACCCTCCAGGCCTACGTGTCCATGTACTCAGACAACAACCACCGTTTTGCCGAGGAGTTCCAGTTCGTGGTTCATTCGGGCGGCAGTACCGCGATGAGAGAGTCGGTGCAGACTAGGTAGGCAAAGCAACCATCCTCTCGAATAACCCCAAGCGCGTGCCAAATCGCATACATTACAGTAGGGCGGGAGTGAGCACGAGATGGACGCACCCTCGCGATGCTCTGCACACGCCATACCTTCGTCAGTCTGTAAAGACGAGCGAAAAGCTTTCATGCCCCGATCTAAGCTCCAAGGACGTAGCCTTGTAGAGGTTGGCGGAGTATACGGCATAGGCAAGTTCGCGAGATCGTCGCTGTTGAGGAGGAGTTGTCAGTCAATCGCTTAGCTGAAGAATTGTCCCAGCGCCAGTCCGGCCCTCCCTAAAGCCTCACCGAGGCGAATCCTGACGAGACGCGTCCGCGGGTTAAGTTTGTCATTGACAACTTTGTACGGCCTGTTGCGAGAAGGTGCCCCGGCTTGGCCAAGAATCGGACGCGAATGAGGGTAAGCTGCTCTCTCCGAAGTTCGCGAGGCAAGACCCCCCCATAGACTGGCCAAGGGGATGGTCCTAAACGCCCCCGAGATCATCGTCGAATCTATATACAATACAGTAAAATACTCCTACGTACTCCAAAAAAAAGGGAACAGGGGAGCGGGAATCGACCGAAGCTCGAGAGACATTCTTAAATCCATTGGTCTACACACTCTCTGTTTGGAACCAAGGCATGACTCGCTTCTATTATGTCTCACATACAACCCATTTCTGTAAAATAGTCGTGACGGAGGCACAGAAAATTTAAAGAAAGCTCATTAACGTTACATAAAATATTTCATCCCAATGTAAATTTTACCGCTTTTCCCGAATGGGCTTTAACTTATAACATTTTTTCTGCATCGCAGTATGAATATAAGAAGGGTTTAGGATCAACAGCTTTAATAAATAACATGTTGAAAAATATTTATAACAACTTTGGCATTATGCGACCTGTCAAATACGTTTAATACTATTGATCACAAGAGTCTGCTAGGTAAGATGTATCACTAAGGTATACGGGGAACCTCATTAGATTTTGCTCAGGCTCTATAATTGATTGATGTCAAATTGTGACTGTAAATAATACCTCATCTCAGCAGAGTAAAGGGGGGTTGCCTCAGGGCTCCATTTTGGGCCCGATATATTCTATTAATTATTCAAACAACATAAACGTATATGTAAATAATAACATTTTGACTGTTCCAACTTTTTACGACACTGTGATATGCGTGCTTTAAATTTGTTATTAAATGTAATTTATGACTATTTCAATGCAATTTTTTATTGCGGAATATGATAAAAAAAAATCCGTTTATTAGCTTTAACATGACTCAATCAGACTGTGATAATGTTAAAATCCTACGTTTTATTGTTGATAGTGGATAAAGTTGGCATTATCATATAGATATTGTATGTAATAAATTATCATATACATCCAATAAATCACGAAAACAACAAAATATGCAACAAAGTTAAATTTAAGAAATGCAGAAGACATTGTAACACCGACGTACAAAAATCAAACAAACAACAGCCCTGAGGTCTTTTCAAAGAAACTTCATAAAATGTTACACGGAAAATTAAAAGCCTAGGTAAAAATAAATTTTTAGTTGTGGTAAATTTTAAATTTTTGATTCACAACGGCAACTTGTAAAAAGTATTTACGACCTTGAAATGCAATGTTTTACAATTGTAATTAAACAAATAAATCCAGAGTAGAATATTTAATCTACCATATCCGAGTAGTCGTTTCAGTTGCCGTTAACGCTGACCACGAAGTTTTAGGTTTTAAGGAAAATAAAGTCGAAAGCATTTTCACATGATCCCTTCGACATTAACAACTCGCGTTCCTCGGTGATCGATAGTTCATTACTTATAAGCGACCGAAAAAAAGCTTCAACGTCAGGTCTAACTTCAAAACAAAGAAGGCTAAATAATAAGAAAGTCTATTCGCCTTTCTAAGAGATTCGTTCTTAGTTAATGCTAAAATAATGATAGTTGCCCATAAAGACCCTTCTCCTGTTTTAAGTCGTATGAAGGGATATTAACTTAAGTTTTATTTGATGCTTTTTCTGTTAATTTATCAATTGTACGCAAAAATTCGACGTTCCGTGAAGGAAGAAAATGTACCGCCTCTTTTTTTAACGAGAATGCGGTAAGCAGAGGAGCGCCGAAAGCTTACTAAACGAAATTCCCCCAGCTATCTTGTTAATCAACTGACAAAAACGATTCCAGCATTTTCGGCTCTTTCTTTGAGCGCAACGCCGAATCGAATATTAGATCTCTTTTTTTTTTTTTTTTTTTTTTTTTTTTTTTTTTTTTTTTTTTTTTTAAATATTGGCTAAGTTTGACTGCATAATTTTTGAAGCAAAACCATTGCTTTTCTAAGTGAAATTTAGAAAGATGTTACGCATTATCACACAGCGGCCCTGCATTCGAACCCGACAAACTTACAAATGATCTTTTTTCAAAAACACGCGCACCCCGATGGTTCAGAGGGAGAGAAAATAAATGAGAAGAGAAAGAGAAACAAGAAGGCGTCGGTGGCTGCAACGGTTTAGGCGGTTGACACCTTTGAAGCTAGTTAATTAGTCAAAATTGATACCGTTTAATTATCCCTTAGTCTTTCTAAGTATTAGCAATATAGATTAATTAATAATTAATTAATACAGCTTAATACGTAATTAATTATTAATAATTAAAATATATCACTTATGACTAACGAACTAGCCCAAAGGTATTTTTGATTTGTTTTAGTACAGTGCCACTGTGGTAGCTGAGTGTTTAGTATTTCAGCATCTGCAGACCCTCCGGTTGTTGTATTTATCACTTCTACTGTATGTAAAACAATAATAATAATGAGTTTTGCTGTATATAGACATTGACTTGACTCTTGTTTTTCAAAAAACCTATGAGTCCTTCATAGCCCAATGGCAGTGATATACTTTTTATTTTTATTTGGTACAAAGAAAAATTGTACGACCATATTTTTGTTTAAATGATTTTCAAAATAAATAAATATTTAAAAAATCATACAATGATATGTAGCCATAATAAGGCATCGTTGATTCTAAAGAAGTTGTCACTGACACAAGGTGTGTCCACATCATGGTTGCTCCCTACGGTGTAAATGGCAGAATCGTATGAGGTGATTTGAGACAATGGTGACTTAGCTGGTCTGTACTGACTCCCCACAGTTACTGCTGTATATGACAGGTTCTCCAGTAACCCAATCATTGAGAGATACCATGAACGGGAGTGTCTCAGCCAAACGGTTGTACCTGGACGCATAGGAGAAGAGGTGGCTAAGGTCACTTTCGTCAAAAAGGTCCTACCTCAGGACATAACCACTCCAATCTGGCCCCCAATGCCATAAAAAACATGACTGAAAAAAAAAATAGCATAAAAACTCCTGATAGCGTCAGAGGGCTGGATCAGCAGAGAAGCTCTTCGGTATCAACAGCACTATCGATAGGTTGCCCTCACAGGAGCTGACTTGAAGAAGAAAGGTCATCCTCACTCTATCAAGAATAGGCCATGCAAGGTTGACACACGGACACGTATTTTTAGGTCAAAGCCCGTATATGTATGTGGCAAGCAGAAAAACATTGATCAATGTTCATCACCTAATTGAAGGGTTCAATTCCTTGGCTCCATAGAGAGCACATAAAAATACCAACCAATATGAGATTTGTGTTTGAGAATGGCAGTGTATGTTCTGATTCTTGGAAGAAACAGGTTTTGTTCATAGTAATGATAGTTCTTTGTCCCTGTGTTGAGAATGGTGTATTTATTAGCGTGAATGTGTAGTGAGACGGTCTATGGCACAATATTGAGTTACTTCAGCCATCAATTAGGTTAGTTATAAAATAGGTGTAATGGATGATGGAGGAATTTGAGTATACCATCATTGAGTAAATGGTATGTAAATAGGAATGTATTTAAGAATGAATGAAAGTGTGAATGGGTTTGGATTTAGGAAGTGATTGTGTGCTGAAATGTCCTAGATGTTGATAGCACCTGGAGCCGTACCACGGTGGCTGGATGGATCAGACTGAGATCCGATTTAATTAACATCCTTCAATACTATAATAAGAAGCCAGCCAGATGAGGAAGGGAATATTAAAAATAATTAACTAAAAAGTCAATATTTGACCAAGTACATTATGGAATCAATTTTAGAGTTCTGATTTGTCAGATATTAGCTAAATATAGTGCAAATGAATTATTTTATTACTGTCAGTCGTAAAATGACAAAATTAAACAAAAAGTTATTTTTAAGGCAAAGATATTTTTTTAACCATTATTGAAATATACAGTGTTGCCAACAATAATGACTTTGGAATGGTATTTATTTTAATATATAAATTTGTGTGTGTGGTTGTTTTGGGCTTTTTGAACCAAAATATCAGATTTATAATGCGCAACAACTACAAACAATAAATGAGTTTAGCGACATCAACTAATAAGGAAGAACAAATTTTTTTTATTGAATTGTTTTATTTAAGCTTTTTTTTTAAACTTCTTTCCAACTAGTACATAACATTAATTTTGTAAGTAATATTGGAAATAATTAAATTCTTAAATGTTTGGCACAATGCGTTAAATCTATCTTCAAACAATTGTTATCTCTCAAAAATAATGTTATAATGTCTTATTATTATTTTGCAAATTATTTTCAATTAAGACAATCTTTTCCTGTCTTTACTGAACGAATATTTTATTTATTTAAAAAAAAAAAATCGTTCGGTTTATTAGTAGGTAAATTTATCTTGCGATAAAAATTGTGCGTTCTGTTGAAATCTAAAATCAAACACTGTTAGTAGAAAAGGAAAAAATAAGAATACTGCATTTTTTTTTTTTTTTTGTTTTTTTTGTTTTGGTTACAAACTGATTGAAGCTTTTCATTTCAGCTTGCAAACGGAAAGACGAATCAACGATCCACTCAGACCATACATCTGCTCCCAAGAAACCACGTTTAGTTTTCACAGACCTTCAGCGACGTACCCTGCAGGCTATTTTTAAGGTAATATTACCTGATCCCTTACCATGATCAACAGACAAATTTTACATTTAAAAAAACTTTTTTTAATAGATGTAAGAGTATTAAATAGTAATCTAACTAATTAATGGAAATAATTCAGTGCTCAGTTAAACTTCATAACATTTAAATTTTTGGTGGTCCGCTTGACCAATTAATAACATTTAATTTTATCTCAACTTAAAATCTTAATCAATTGAAAATTACTTTTAAACTATAGTTTAACGTTGTTTTTCAATTTTCCCTTCTAATTGCTTAGACAGATTTGCAAGGGGGGGGGGGAGTGATTTCAATTAAATTGCCAATTTTACAAGAAACCTTTGTAGACAGACAATTAATTTTACAAGAAGTCAGGGGTTTTAAACATCTGCATCTACCCAGTTATTTCCATACTGTTAGCATGAAAATTCATGAGAGTAAATATATACAGCGACCCGTCCCTTTTTATACTAATCATTTCCCCTTGATGAAGATAACATGATTCAAAGAAAATTGTTTTCACTTATAACAAATCTATACTTTCTTCAACTGTGAAAAAATTTAAATTTGTTTTAAAATTAAACAAAAAATTGAAAAATATTTTTCATTCTCCATTGATTTTATCAATCCCATGTTTCTCAATTCATTTTTATAACTTTACATTTCTAATATATTATGCATTTATTTATAATATGCGATTGCTAGTTTTTGTTTACAACAGTTTTAGTGTTTTGATTCTATCCACCCAATCCTGATTTTGCTTAACTTTTAGAATAGTTTTACCTTTTACATATGTTGAAGTTGATTATTAATTTTTGTATCTTGATGTACTTTTGATGTGAAATGGAAAAAGAGAATTTCAATAAAGACCATTAAGCAGAAGCAAGTGTGTCTATAGATAAGATTGACGATGGACGGGTATTTCTGTATCACGACATTGGTAATATTTAGTGGTGAAAAGGATACGAGCAGGCTGTTGCTGTTGAGCCAGAGGAATCTTTTGATGTTGCTCTCCAAAACTAAGCCATTCTTGCTAATTGTTTAATATAATTCCAAGTTAGGCAAATAAAATTTGGACAATGTTTATACCACTCGATTTAAACCGTTATCTTCTTTCTAGGAAACGAAAAGACCTTCAAAAGAGATGCAGGTGACCATCGCAAGACAACTCGGACTTGAACCAACAACAGTTGGCAATTTTTTCATGAATGCAAGAAGACGATCAATGGACAAGTGGAAAGACGAGACTGAAACAAAACCATCTGGGAACATCCAGTCACCTAGTGACAACATTGGCCAGCAAGACCTCTTGTGACATAGTCCATTTCCAGTACAACATCTCGTCTTTCTATGAGCTTACCATGTCTTCACTGCACAGACTGTTGGCACCCTATTTCTCAAGTACGATCTGCACAGTTCTTGTATACAATATCATATAGAAATATCGGGCCGTACTTGTTTCAATAGTGCAAAGGAGATTCAAATGGAAATATCTAACATTCCGTCCACTGGGTACAATGAACCCATATTTTGCCAAAAGTTTAAAAAAAAAAAAAAAAAAAAAAAAAAAAACATCAGTGACAACATATATACCCTGGTTACTGTTCTATGAATATTCTATATTACAAAGCATAATAATTAATAACTACTATTATAATAAATATTGTTTGATATATTTTTTAAAGTTTTCACTTCTTCAGATTCTAACATTCTAATTGTTTCAGAACTTAGTAAACAAAGATGTGATGTTATTTGGTAACAGACAATTATTTTATTTTGTCTAGTTACTGTGGGATAAGCGGTTTATCGAGTCTGGTAGAGTGTCGGTTTCGCTGTAATCATTGATAAAAGAATGAATGTTATTCGAATAACGCTCACCCTTTCCTTAAGTGGATATACTTATGAAATTAGTACAACTGAACTCGCACATTTGTATAAAATGGACAAAAATTTAGATATTCTTATTTATAATGTACAATTAAATATATGAAGAACTGTGTATGATTGGGTAGAGGAAATAGTTGTGCCTTGCATTAAGACAATAGCACCTTTGGGAGATGAAGCTTTAAAGTACTCCATTGCCAATGTACTTATATGAAACAAGTGTCCTAACACTAAAAATTACTATTGAAAAAAAAAAAAATCAGAATCATACTTCATAATTGTGACAACAAAATGCAGTGCTCAAAGCAATATCTTGAAACTTATTTATTTATTTAATGATTTTTTTATATTTTTTTTTAGCATTTGAGGTGCCATATTTTATTATTGACAGCCACCTTCTTCTTATTTATGAATGAAAAATACAATTATTTTGAGCAGTGTATGCTGTTGAGAAAGTGTACAAGTTCTACAATTTTATTGTTTCGTTTTAAAACCAAAGATTATTATTCATTTTTGCAAAACAACGATTATTAATCGAAAGAGTTATTTATTCATTACTGATTTTTTAAGTAAAAATATACTACATTAATATCTTCAGTAGATATTGTTTTTAGCCAGTCATGGAATATATAATTTTTTAAATTTAAATTTTATATTTAATTTATGTAGCTTTTTTTCAAAACAGACTCCAAATGTTCTGTGTTACATTCTTAAAGATGTATATTTATTTTAATCAGTTAAAACGTAAAGTGATATTAAAACATTCCTTCAATATTGTATCTAGTCTTAAGGAAATGTCATATAGATATCTAGTCAAAAAAAGAAATGAATTAATTTATTTATTGTTAAACGTTTTTGTTCTAGTCAAAATATGTTGTTAATATGCCTAAAGTCAAGGGTTTCACCAAAACAAAAAAAAAAAAAAAAAAACAACCAATTTCCACTAGTCTTGATTCGAATTCGAGTTTTAACATTCCAATGATAATTTGCCAAAGAAGGTTTTTACTATGTAAAAAATGAATTTATATATATTTTTTATTATTTATTTTAAATATACTTTTATTTTTAATTTACTTTCTAGCATATCTTTTATAAAAGTTGATAAGTTTTGAAAAAATGGATTAAGTTAGTAAAAAGTACTTTTTAAGAATCATGCGTAATATTTTTTTTACAGTTACCACCTACTGGGTTGATGGATATCACAATGCTCTTCATATTTTACACTTCTGTCCTTTATTTAATTTCTGTACGAGAAACAAGCGTATTTATTTCTCTCAGTTGCACCGTAAATTATTGTTTTTTTTATTTTATTTTTTTTTAATTTAAAGTAATGAATTATTTTCACCATTAAAAATTTTGAGGATTTTATCATGGGTCAAAATCGGGAAACTACTCATTAACAAGGATTTACTTGGTGTTGAAGCACTTTTTACCTATTTACAAAATATTACAAATAAAAGCTTTCGAGAAGTAACACTGGTAATTCACAAAGAAAACTAATCAAGAACAAGAAGTTGTAGAAATTATCATTGATATATTGACTCCAAGCAAACTTCAAAATGTATCAAATATGTGATTTGTTCTTTTATAGAAATGGGACATTAACATTTTAAATGTAACAATTCATATTGTTAGAAAAAGAGTCTGTGGCATCAAGGAAAAAATTATATGCTTTAACTGAAATTGTAAATAAAAACATTACCTTGTAAATAATATATATATATATAATATTTAATTTGTAAAGATCGATTGGTGTGCATGATATAAATGGATATATTAAGAATAGTTGATTGAGAGCACATGTATTTATATGCTGTTAATTAGTGTAAATTGAGAAACAAAATATTGTTAATGAAATTTTCGACATACCTGTTAGCCCGATGATAAAAATCCTACAATCTAAATTATATGTAAAAAAAAAAAAATACATTAAATTAATATGTTGCATGTAGGTATCTCAGGAATTTATAATTCACACTTTTGCAACTTGTTCAGTGTCAAGTTTGTTTATTTAAAATAAATGTCTTAAGCATTTGTAAAATCGTAAACATTCAATCGACGAATCGTTGATTTGCAGGATAAACCAGTATACACTTGTGCTTATCTGTATTATTTATTATTATGATTATTATTAATATTATTATTGATATATATAATATATATGATCAATTTTATTATTATTTTTTGTTAGTTTTGCATTGAAAATTGACAAAAACCTTCTAGGTGATGATTCCATTTGTGACATTGTGACAGTGCAATTAGTGACATTGTTTAATCGTCCATTCCTTTTCACTTATATGAAATATTGATCCTTAAAAAGTTTTCAGATGAAAGTGCGGTCTTGTACTAGCTTTAATCCTTGGACTTTCGAAAATTTAATGTTAGTAGTACTTTTAGTAAAGTTTTGTCGAATGTTGCATCTATGAATTACAAGAAATTTATATCAGTTAATAAAAAATATCGACTTGATTACTTTTTTTTTTTATATATATATATATATATCTGCAAATTCATAATCCAATTAGTTGTGTAGTTCAATCTTTATACAGGTTTTCTGTTCAAAAATGAGGTTTTAGTTATAGTATAAATCGTTACTAAGATAGCATTTCATGTGAAACAATAAAACATGGCAAATATACAAGTATTTATCTGTATAATCCGTTTGTGAAAAAGACAATCGCATTCATTAAAAAAGTATGTACAGCTACTATAAATGAATTTAGAAAATATTTACATATTTCATTTACATTATAGAAATTCATTTTTGTATTACCAAAAATCAATGTTCTGTGAGCCGTTGCGCTCCTCGTCCTGTTCATTAATAGATGTAAATTTCTATGCTAATTCAAGGGAGTGCACAAAATAAGCTAAACTTTGTTTGATTTTATATTTACATTGTATCGCCCTCTCTTTTCTTTTTTTTTTTCACTATTGTGAGATGATTCTTCTGTAACAAGCAGACAACCCAAAATCAAAGAACTTGGCATGAAGAGGTTTATACAGAGTTTATGTTATGTAAAAAAAAAAAAAAAGATTAAATCTCTTTTTTTTAAAAAAAAGTTTATAAAATAAAGTATTTGTAATGTAGTTTTGCCATGATATAAATAAAAATAACAATGTACATTTCTATTAAAAAAAAAAGAAAAGAAAAGAAGAATCCAATTGTACATAAATGCCATTTAAAAAAATTATATATATATATATATATATATA
>CM077100.1:28371114-28453662 GCA_039619505.1 Cimex hemipterus | reverse complement strand
CCATAAAGCTTTTTTACATGTATTTTTTAATACAATTCAAATCGTTTTTTATTTCTACCTACTGCAATTTTGTCCCCCCCCCATTTTGTCCTTTTTAGTATTTAAACTTTCAGTCTATTTTGGTCAATTTCTAATAATGGATTTCCTTGATGTTTTTTGTTTGTTTTATTAAGTACAGAATTCTTCTCAGGGGTACGGTACCAAAATTGCTCGAAAAATGACTTCCCTAGGTAGCATAAACTTTTCCGGGGCAGTTGCATATGTTCTGTTGTTTCCCCTCTCTTTTTAAATTAATAAATTGGTCATTTGTTGATACTCCTATTTTTATTTTACTGAAGAATGCCCTATATATTATAATATTCCTTTCTGTTGAGTAGGACTTCTTTTTTCCCACATTAGATTGTTTTTGCAAGTATATTTTTCATTCCTCATGCTTAGTATACACTATCAGTATTTGTTGTATTCCTTTTTTTTTTTTTTTTTTTTTAAGGCGTTCAATCGCATAGGATCATATTTCGCCTTGATCATGACGGATCCTCACAACAGCTATATACATATTATTTCTGCCTTGGAAAGTAGTTTGCGATTTTTTTTTTCTTTCATTCCTTCTCTACCTCTCTATTCCTCCATACGTGTGCACAAGGACGCGCGTGCGCCCATATACTTATCTATACGTAAATCTATTTATATCTTCTGTATCAAACGCGTTGATCTCAGAAAGTCAAATAGTCTATTGATCACAGGGAGGTCATCACCAAGAATCTCCGCTAATTGGCTTGGGAGGTTATGTGATATTCTTTGTTGCTCAAAATCAAGGCAATTGGTCAAGAGGTGTTTTATTCCCTGCCGCAATCGCAGGCTGGCTTCCAATTTTTCTTTAAAGTGGTTTTGGTCCATGGCTCCCTTTTTATCAAGTATACATTTTACAACTTTACCGAAATTTTCGAAACATTGCATAGAATGACAAAACATTTTGCTCAATTTTCTCTTGTCTGAGCTTGGAACCAGCAAACAGCCTACTGATTGATTATTAAAAACAGATTTCAACAAAAGCAAATAGAAAATGTGTTAAGATGATATATTAACGAATATGTGACATGCCATACATACTTTAAAAAAAATTTTTAAAAAAGAAATGGTTGAACTCCATACTCACTCCATCATTCATAATTTCTACACCATAAATGTCACTCACCCAGTACTAGCCTTCAAAAAGACACTAATCTGTTTTTCCTTCAGTGTGAATCACATTGTTCGAGATGCTCTACAGTAAGTATTAAGACTGGTTTCCAGGCACCAAGAGCCACAAAATTACAGATATTTTTCATTTTGTTTGTGAATGTAAATTTATCTGTTTTAATTTTTTTTTTTTTTTTGTCAAATTATATCATGCCCCTTTACAAACAATTATGCAAATAATATACGAACTACACCTTGATTTGACTAATCAGTTAACAAATTAATAACTCAAGTTAAACAAAACATGTATTTACAATTATTTCAAAACTCGTTGTGTACAATTTGTTATATATTAGTATAATCGCCTGTAATAATTAGCTTAAATCTGTACAATGAATAGTTTTGTATTACAATAAATCAATTTATATGAGTATCAAAATACAGCTCACTTTATGAGAGAGACAGTTTCTGTTTCACACAATTCACCATTATTATAAAACCTTACATTTTTATAATTCCCTTTCATCAGGAGTTTTCCATTATTATATTGAGTTGTTGATTGTTTTAATAAATTAAATAAGAATTAAAGAGAAAAAAGAGCAAAAAACACTCTTGCAAGTAAAATAAATTTATTTGTTTATATATGTGCATATAAACTCAGACCACACAGTTTGTTGGATCTTTTTATATAGCGCAATGGTCTCTGCTTGCTGAAAACTTATTGCCTTTATTTTACTACGATTAATTTTAATTTTCCAACAGTCTATTGTGTTGTCTAGCCTGTTCAATATTGCGCCATCCTATAAGAAAACGAGTAGAGCGTAAAGAGCCATTTTTACGTTCCTAGTGCAAGGTTTTTGTTGAAATATGCAAGGAATAGGCTGGGTCCAAGGATAGAGCCTTGAGAAACAACGTCTGCCAGTTGGGGAAATGGATGATCAAAAGAAATCTTTCACAAAAAGTCACAATTTGGATTCAGGAAGGGACGTTCTACAATTCTCAACCTGGCTTCGCTAGCAATGGATATTCAGCTAGGATTTTCTGACCAAAGTCAAGAGTAGCTCTGTTTCTTGATATTACAGGAGCAATTTGGTAATGCGCTTACAGATGTCCTAAAAGAAAAGTTAAAATAGATAGTAATGCCGGCCAGAAACATTAACAGTATAACATCTCTAGTTTCAAATAGATTGATTTATGTCAAAATATCGAACAAACATTTTGGCACGAGGATAGTGAGGAAAGGATCGCCCCAAGGAGGAATATTGTCTCCTTTGCAAGGAATAGGTTAGGTCCAAGGATAGAGCCTTGAGAATTGCCAGCAATGATGAGTTTCAGTTGGGAAAGGGGTGATCGAAAGGAAACTTGGTAGATAAGAACAGAAGAAAACGACAAGTTAAAATTAATATAAAATTATTTTGCCATAAACTCCAAGTGGATCTGCAAATTGAAAGGAAAAAACAGCATATTTAACTCAGTACTTATTACCGATGAACAATATATCACAATACCTATATAGCAAATTTTTAAAATATTTCAGTTCTCTTAATTTTTCTTACTTTTTTGACAATAATATAAAATGCACAATTGCCGCTGTCTCATTAACATCCATATTGAGATTGGATGCCCACCAGGGTCTTAGTTTATAGGGTTTTTTTTTATAAATAGAAAAATAATAATTTTTTTAATGGAAAATTTGTAAAAGTGCCCTCGTAGGACAGCCATGACGCCTCGGGGAGCCGCAGCACACGTAGGGAGAACACTGACTGGTATGGCACAATGCATAGTTAGAAAAATTACAGAAGTTTGACATAGGGATTACCTTTAGATCTGCTTAAATCTTACCTTAAAGACTGAAAACAATATTTGTTCAAATAAATGATTTTCATAGAAATAATTTAATATTAAAAGTTAAGTGTGTAATAAGTTAACCTTGAAATTCTTCCACAAGGTATAATTTTAAGCGCTATTCTTTTCTTCGTATACATAAATGACCTATTTAAACTTACCCTAAAGTCTACAGCTTTTTGTTTTGCAGTTGATACTGCCCTTATATTTGATAAGCCTGAAGAGTTTATGGCACGATAATTTTATATTAATTTTAACTTGTCGGTTTCTTCTATTCATATCTACATCTATCCTTTCCTTTCTCCAATTTTCCGCTTTAATTTTTTTTTTCTTTGTTTGCAACATCAATATATTAATGTGCAATACTCAATATAACAAATTTTAAAAAATAAAATAAAATAAATGTATTTTCAATTCTTGTTTTTATTTGCTAACGCATTTTGGGGTCCCAGTTTTATTCTAGTCCCCTCATCAGGCTTTTTTACATGTAAATATTTTTAAAAAGTCCAATTCAAAAAATCATTTTTCATTTCTAGCTAACCAACTGTCTAAAATGCCTGCAATAAAGAAATCACATGATTTTTAACATACAATAAAAAATAAACATTTAAAAAAAGTCACTGGTATGTATAACATCTATCTTTTTTTAGCCCAAACCTGAATCCCGAGGCCAGAAAACATCTTTACGATCACTTTTCTCCTTTTTCCTGACATTTCTCTAAACTTTGAAAGAATGTAATGCTTTGCTTTACTCATTTGCTGCATATAAAATTAATAGGTTTCTATTTGTAAAATATATTTATAATGAATATTAGAAAAAGAAACACATTTTTAGAAATTTAAAAAATATATACATTTTAAATTTCTAAAATGGTTTACTTTTTTCTCTAAGATCTGGTGGGAGATGGTGACGTTTTCAATGAAAACCTTAATTACTGATAGATCTAATTTGAGCTATTTGATGACATAAATGAAGATTATTTGCTGTAAAGTTGAGAAGATTGTTGAGACGGTTTCTTGGGCTTTAGTTCTTGATCTCCTTATACACGCATATCATTTATACGCTAAGACACATTGGTTAGAAACGATTAGACCAAGAAAACCGCACTTAAAAAACAATGGTAAGTATACCAGTATATTTTATTATCAGACATTTCCACATTGTTTTTAAGATATGTCTGTCTGACTGTCAGTTTTAAGACATATAAAGAAACAAAACAAACAGAATAGGATATGAATAATCAATAAGACGAAATATACAATCCTTGTAAATATATTCTTTTAAAGTATTGCATATCTACAATACGCACTATAATAAATATAAATATACCCAAGATAGAAAATTTTATATGTAAGTAGATTCATCACCTTTAATTTTACATTCGTGATTTTTTTTTTTTTTTGTAATGAAATACAATTAAAAATTATACATATCTAGTCAGCCAAATTTCACTTTTTTAGCACATTTTATTTATTCATACAGTATAGTGTACAGAACTAATGGAATGCGGTAAATAAATCATCCTGGACATTAAAATACTAAAATTAACTTGATAAATGATACGTGATAGTTTGTATAATATTAAAATTATTTTTGAACATATCAATCATGTTCTTTCATGTCGATATAATTCATTTAGACGATAGGATGAGGGAAAACACTTTTCCAACGTCGACTATTGACAACAACAAATGGTCCCTTCTTAAGACAATTTTTATAACTTTGAAAGATTTGGGCCAATGCTTCAAGAACAATAAAACATACATAATGATTTAAAAAAAAGAAAAAAAAAGCAAGGAGTGATATTTAAAACAAAAAATTTTTTTTTAAATTAACAATATATTTTTCACATTACACACGTTCATCATATTCAATGTAACATTTTAAAGGTTTACAGTGCAGCCGAGGGAAATAGATTGTCTACACAATATGTTTTATACCCCTTTCAGAAATATTTGTGATAGTATTTTAGTCATTAACTAGCTATGCTTGTTGTTTTGTTTTTTTTACCTGAAGTGCATATAAAAAGAAATAGTAAACAGAAAATTCAGTACGCTTTCAGTATTTTGATACTTGAAACAATTTACAGTTTCAATTATTTACAGTCTCACTATTACAATTTATCATTGTGCACACAGACGCATCGCCCTCACACATACTGTGTCACTTTCATATATTTATAATATATACACACAATTCATGTTGTAATATATACACGTAATAATATTTGTATGTGCGATCATCCAAAAATACTCCAGTTACGTGATTATACAAAGTTAATTTACAACAAGAAGGATACAAAATTAAAGATTAAATGTGTTAATTATAGTGTAACCAAATAATAATATAATGTATAACACTTACATATGTATATATATTATACACATATGTATACGTATTATATACATATCGCACAATCATTTTACACTGTATTCATTTTTTTCAGTTTTTCGACAATGTATGGGACATGGGTTACAAGCTTTTGTTTCCAATGAAAAATATAATGTCCATTCTTAACAAACACCAACGGCAGATTATTTATTTCAACTTGTAACAAGTTTTAAGACTAAAAACTGTCTACAATAAGGAATATTACTCATCGAATGTCACTTATGCATATATATTTATATATGCTACAATCGTAACTCACATTTTTTTTTCTCTTTTCATAATGCTAATTTACGCGGGAGAAACATTGACACGAATGCCGCTATTTTAAAAAATTGCACTTCAAATGTAAATTCTAGGGACAGGATTTATACGTATTAACATATTTCTTTCTGAGCCTCAGACTCTATTTTTGTAACTTTTATTTCATACTATTTATATGTAGATAAACCGAACTGTATTTTGTTTTACTTTAATTTAAATACTTTTCTCCATGTTTATTGAAAATAACCATTATTAAAAATTTAAAAAAAAAAATATAGCAGAAACATAAGAAGGGATTCAGAGAACTAAAAATGTTGACATAAACAAAAATTTCAAGAAGTACAATTACTTAAGTACAAAGTCTTAAATTTTTTATTTGACCTCTTTTTAACATTTTTCAAATACATAATATAATTAGACTTGTATAATTCCTTAATTATTAATCAACTAACATGTGTAAATCATTAAATCCTTTCTTTTTTTTTTAAATGCATAACTAGATGTATTTTATTTTACATTTGTTTTCTTTTTTACTTGAATAATTGTTAAAAAATAAATAAATACGTACGTGTATATTTTATTTCATATATTAATCTGGTCCCTAGTCATTTATTTTTCCTCGGACTAATAACAATAGCAGCTCTCTGTTCAAAAGGAAACAACTCTGTGTATGTAAATAATTCAAGTTAAGCATATATTTTACTATACCCGGAGCACACATCTTGACATAATACATGAACGATTGTGAACCATAACCAAAACCCTATGAGAATAAATGCATTTCGATTTTAAGCCGATGGCCATCAGCTATATATTTTCCTTAAACTACACACACCACTGGGCTGGAAATGTTCACTACTTGCAAGTAATGAATTTGGTACATTGCACAAATTTAACTACAATGCGATCAGTCTAATCAATTATAAGATTAAATTAAAATTAAATACAACATATTGCAAAATAAGTAGGACAACTTTTTTTTTTTTTTTAAATTTGGATTTTAACTCAAAAGAGCACTGTTAATTGATTATATTTAAACATTAAACAAATAAAAGCTTATAACCCAAATTTATTAACACTCGGGAAGTGAATGTATAGATTTCTGTAATCGACATGTTACAGAAGTTCGAAGAGAGCTCCTAAAACTATAGCACAAAACAGAAAAAACAAGCTGCTTGCGCATATCTCATCGACAAGACACAGAAATTCCAATTTGTTTTTGTTACTAATTATATATATATAATTACTCGGTACAAATGGATTATTAAATTTGACATGATTTCAGCCATTAAACATAAAGATAAATTGGTAATGTGAATGTTGAAATAAAATACAACTTGTGAATAAAACTAAAAAGGAAGAATTTATTTATAATAATTTATGAATATTAACTTTGGTATATATAATAGAAGTATAGTTATCACTTTTTATGAACATAATTCTGAATAATATAAAAGTAAGAAAACAGAAAAGAAACATTGATAATTCTGTAACTTACTAACATCATTTATTAGTGACTATAATTATATGCTTATAAAAATCACAACTGAGAATATATTTTAAGAAAAAGGGTGGCTAATTTTGCACAAAAGAAAAACCCTTACTCGTAAGAAAAGGTCGATTTAACAAAAATCGTTTGCATCAAACAATTTAAAATCTATCATTGATTCATCACAGGGTAGTCGTTTCTTGAGCAATGGAGGGTAATATTAGATTACTATACAACTTTTAATATTCATTCGCATTATTTGTTTATAAGTTTATTATTCATTCTAGTGCTGAATTAACTCAAGTTGTGCACTTTTTTTTTTTTAATTTATTCAAGTCCTTGTTCTGCCTGTTTTGTATCGGTATTTATTCAAATTATAATATTAAACATAAATAAAGGCAAAATATCCCTTGGTCCTTTGTTTGAATGTACTTTGTATCAAGAGTCCACCGTGAACTACAAACAACATTTAATTTGGATATTAAATTTATTGTATATTTGTACAGTTTTATTTTTACTTGGTCTAGTTTTTCACAAAGAGAACTAATATATACTTTTTGCTGATATATTTTCTTCAGTTTCAGATATATTAGGGGAAAAAAAATCATTACTTTATAGAAACAACAAATGCATCAGGTAAAAAATCTTGCACATCATCTGTTCAGAACACTAATAATTTCTGAAGAGATATTTTATTCTACAAAGAAAATATATGTTTCTAAATGGCAGTGATACACATTTAACATATTTCAAGGACTATAAAAGTTTTTGAAAAATTATAGAATATTGATTTTTAAGAATATAAGCGTCTTGGAAGAATAATTCAATTGTTGTTAATCAAATCTGGTCTTACATTATTACAACATTAAACTGACACAATTATTTAACACATAATTTTTATTTACACAAATGAAATACACAGAATTACCATAACAGAGCTAACTCAACAATCAAAAGGATAAAGACTTAAATTATCTGCATTTGTTTTAGTATTACATATTTTTAACGGTTTACTAGTTATTCCCCTTTCTCTTGTATTTGCTAATATTCATTGATTAAATGTATTTTTTATTTATAATGGTTACTTTGTTATATTATTTTTATTTGTACAATTCAACTTTGGAGCATGAAAATAACAGCTAAAAAATAATATAATAAAAATTGCAAGCTTATAAAAAAGAAAAGTAAAAAAATACAATGACATTAACATTTCATTAATTTTGTAAACACAGAATTTTGGAATTAATCTAATTAACTAATTAATTTAAATTAATACTTGGTCAAATACCTCGCTTATTTGCAAATTATTCAAGTGAAGTTAAAACAAATTTTGCCATTATTACCACTGCAGGAAAAAAAAAAGCAATTTTCAATTTGTTAATGGTTTATATATAAAAGAATAAATAGATAAAGCTCACAAACATAACCTTTTTAGATATAAATTTCTTTTATTCAACCCTCAATGTGACTTGCTAATTTGGCAATTTGTGAACTTCATAAAATAACAATAAAATTGTTCTAAAACTTGGTCAGAATAATTATTATATAATAGTTAAAAGGGAAAAATATAAGAAAACATGCCAACAAAGAACTATGACTTGAACCAATCTGTGAAAACATATGGTTTAAATAAAGTAATAATGAATGAATTTATCATAAGAATATATGTCCAAAATAATTGTAAGCTTTAATAAAGAAGTTAAACTTTGAATAAAAAAATATCTAATATTTTAAATAACATGTTGTGATAATTTAAATTTATTGGAAAAAAACTCTCAAGTCTATACACGAGCTAAGACAATTGTAAAGAGCTTTCAATTATTAATTTTCTTTTATCAAAGGTTTAAACAAGAACACAAGGTGACTTCTTTTTCTGCTTTTGTTTCTTTTCAGGGGACTTCTTGTTTATTTGTCGAACAAGGTCATAGAATATCTGAAATACACAAAAGTTTATGTTAAAGTTATTATTTTTTTTTTAAGGATACATGACAAGGAGAAATTTGACACAATATATGTGAAAAGAATTAAAAATGTAAAATTAATAATAACAAAATTGAAAAATAAAAACATTCAAATTTTTTTAATAGTGTTGGATGCAACAAATTAAATTGTGCCACTAAATTCAGTTGGGTTTTGAGAGACCTGTAAAAGTTGACACATTCGCAACTTTCTAATACTGAGTACCCGCGAACACAATGAAATCTGAAGCTGGTTGTCACAAACATGACACTGAAGGATGGAGATAGAAGATATAAATTACATTTTGAAATGTCAATGTTGTAAATATGTGCTGTTGCTGAATTACTCGTAAACATTTCTAAGTTTTCTGTTTGGATAATGTTTTTGCCACTTGCGTTACTATGTCACTTCCTTTCTCGCTATCACTACTAACAATAAGTTCAATGGATTCGATCTCGGAAATCTTGTCATCGTATATTTCTTCGTTTTCCACTATCATAATAAATTATTTTTAAATTTTAAAACACAGCTAATATATTTAGTTCAACAGTAACTTTACGCTGCTTCTGACCTTCATTAAGACCGATGGTTACTCTTCAATCTCACATCCTTTTTACTCTTGCTTATCTATGATGGCAATGTATATAATGTAAATATATGTATATGATTTTTTGTTTATCTTCTGTTTTGTTTCTGTTAATAACATACTATAAATCATTTATTTGTTGCATCTCGACATGAATAACAAACGTTGTGAAAAAAAAAAAAAAAAAAATGAAAAGTGAATTCATGCCAGTGACAACCAGGAGTAGAAATTGAAATGACAAATTTGTGTCTATTGTGTCTATGGTTGTGAACGTGTTAAAATTATTTCATAGAATTACCAAAGTGCACAAGTAGACATCTATGCAATACTGAAACTATTAATTCTCAACCGAAAGCTTCATAAACCTACTAGCTTTCACTTTAAAAGTCCTGTTTACCTTTCTGAAACATAAAGGTGCAATTTTTCTACTAGTAAACATCATCATCCTATAGTTAATTTCCAAAAATGAATTAATAAATTAGAAATGAAAGGGCAATTTCATAACATGTACCTTACACAGATCATATTAATTTTTTGTGTGTCAGTAATAATTTTGAAACCCAAGAGAGAAATTTTTCTTATTGAGGATTTTTCAAATCAACTATGCTCCTGGTTTAATTTAATACATGTAGAGGATAATTTTTTTAAATTTCATTTTTTTACATATAATTTCATATAGAAGCAAGGGTATGCGTAATTTCGTATTGCTCCATTTAACGGGAAAAGATTCGTTTGTACTGTGAGGCGATTTTTAACTTGCCCTCGGGCGATTCACCAAGTAAAAAAATTGCTTGTGTGCACTCACATTGAAACAGTTGGATGCCCCCCCCCCCCTATTAGAACAAATAACTTTTGCTTTCTGTAAATAGTTTAATCATAACTGTTGAACAACTTGCATAAAGATTTAAAAAAAAAAAAATAACAACGACCTACTAATTTGATGCAGATAAATATGAAATAGTTTATTCAAGTTCCTTTTGCAAACAATTACTATGCCATTGTAAAAACTTATTATCTTTAGTTTATGTTCAAGTTTTCTTTCAGCTGAATTTGCTTTCTTCTTCAAGACCAATACCATAATAGAGCATTTATTTAGGTTAAAGTGACCTTTATAGTTAAAATCACCATTGTGAACAATATTAAGCATAACCAAGGCACATCACTTCATAATTAAGTACATTTAAAGTAATTTCAATATGTTAAAGGAAAAACCACAGCGGATTTTTCATTTTAGCTTAAATAGCATGTATGAAAGTAAAAGACTGTACCTCGAATCCTTTTTTTTAATTGGTTCTGAATTAACTAACTATTCTTTGTGAATATTAATTGTCGATAGGCAAGGATACTTACATCAATTACATTAATTTTTGCCTTTGCTGATGTTTCCATAAAAGCACAATTAAATTGGCGGGCTAAGTTAGCTCCTTGCTCTTTCCCAACAACTCTTTCGTCTTCCAAATCACATTTGTTACCAACTAGCACCATGGGTACATCATCTGTATCCTGAAAGGAAATAAATTATACTTCAACCTACAGCAAAATTGTTTACATTTTAAATTAAAAGTCCATTGAATTTCCACAATTTTTTTGGGGGGTTTGTTTGTGTTTGTGTTCAGTCGAAACTTAAAAAAAAATTATGGTAAGTGTTAACACAATGAAATAAAATTCCAACAAGATATTGAGAAATTGTGTAATACTGGAAATACAAATATACATAACTCATACTATAAACATTTGCTACATTTTTAGCTGTTCAATAATTGAAAAAAGTTTATTTTAAAACATAATAAATTCACTAATAAGAAATTAGCAGTTATCCTTGGGCTATCACTTTGTCATTCACTTGTTTTCATTTAGCATATTTTTTGAATAAAAGATTAACATTTTATCTCATCCCGTGATTAAAAAAAAAATAGAAAAATAAAAAACAGTGATATTGTAATTTCATTTATTATTACTATTACACTTTAAAACCGTTATAAAGAACTCTTTATTTACACTTTATATATATTTATAATTTTGGCAAATGTTTTGAAGTTTATTTCTTCTTGAATTCTTCACATTTATAAATATTTATTTTAAAACTTTATGAAGGTTAACGAATCATTTCCATTCTTAGAACTTTGATCTAACTTCATTACATTATGTTAGCTCAGCAATGTTCTTGTAATTTTTTATTAATTTATTTGACCGTACTCTGTACATATTACAAACGTGATTACAAAACATTTTTTTTCGCATAGTCACAACGCTAGCATTAAAGTCAGTACTAGAGGAGGAGAAATAAATGCCATGAGAACCCAGCCGATGCTGGTGTCGGTTTGAGGGATTAAGGGACAAGGAGGTCTCGAGGCCATCACTGAATAAGGCGAAGTGGCAGGTTCTTGGGATGGGAATATGTAGAAAGGTTTTGAGATCACTCTGTTAATCAAAGGAGTGTTGAGATCGTCATGAATAGAGATTAGTGACATAGTAAGGAGCTTTGATTATTTGTCTGAGGACTTTTGATTGGTAGGATTGGAAGCACTGGACTTCTATTAAGTTTTTGTCTCTTTAATTTTGCGTGGGAATTATCAGTCTGCTGACTAGGTATCGTCCTAGGTATGTGACTTGGATGGAAGTCGTTATATCTTCATCGTTGATGTACAGAGGAGGACAGGACTGTTTTTTCAGTGTGAACACACAATGATAAATTTTTTCTAAAATTCAGTTTTGTCCTCCACTTTTTGCTCGTCGTCTTCAATAAGTTTTAAGGAGTTTTTGGATGTTGGAGGCAGCTTGGATAGGATTCAAGCTAGAGAACAAAATTCCAGTAAAATCCATGTAAGTAGTGATTGATAATGGTATTAGGTTGTTTAAGTAGGTTAGCAGAATAAATTATATAAAAAATGAGACCAAGAATGTTATCTTATGGGACATCGGATTTTATCAGTCTGATTCCCACAAACACAGCCCACTTCACTCTGAAGCAGCGATTGGTCAGGTAGGATAAGATAGTAAGGAAAGGGTTTAGGTTTATAAAGCATGATCAGGTGCCAGACCCTACCAAAAGCCAGTGTTAAGTCTAGGAATGCACCCAAACAATACTCTTTGTTCTCTAGAGGAGAAGAGATGTTCAGAAGTGAGAATAGCAATGGAATATTTCCATATGAGTGGAAAGTGAGTTGTTCATTGGATGGCATTATATAATTGTGGTCAAGAAAACTCAAAATGGCCTAGGGATTTTCTATTTGGGGATTTGTCAATGTGGTACTTAACTTCAAAAGTATGAAAAGGTTAAATTCACTAATTGCGTGATCTGCTTGACCAATTAATACAGTACAATTAATTAAGGTTTTTAGTTTAAATAAAAAAGTCAATGGAGGGAAAACTCAAGATGGGGTTGAGATAGGAAGTTGATGTCCGAGTGGATCGAGGTCACGATAGCTCAAGTGGTAGAGCAGCGGCGTATCTAGCCGAAGATTGTGGGTTCAAATCCCGCTCGTGCCATTGAATTTTTTTATCTCAACCAAAAACCTTAATTAATTGTAAAATATGAAAAGGGTTGTGAGGGAGATTGAACAGGAAGTACACTAAGGTTATGCTTTATCTATTGTGTGTGAGGGACAACATTGATGTCTTATAAAACCAAATTCCTTCTGAGCATAATTTTTTTTTTTTCAAAAAAGGTTATTATACAAGTAATATATTTTTGACTGGCAAATTGTGTAAGTATTTACGAACAGTGTGTTTGAACAAGGAAAGGTGTATGAATGTTTTGAATTAGAGCTGCATAACATTCGAGACATGAAATGGTACATGTTACTTGGGTTAATACAATACCATTTTTAGGACTTTTGCTTTTACTAACCCCCTCCTAAAAATACTTTTGTTTAAATTTAAGTTTACCTTTACTCTAAGAATTTGTTCTCTCAAGTCTTGTAGATCATTAAATGTGGATTGTGCTGTTATTGAATAAACTAAAACAAATCCTTGACCATTTTTCATATATAAATCACGCATAGCAGTGAATTGTTCCTGAAACAACATTTAACAGCAAATAGTACATAATACGTTTAAGACAAATTTATATATGTATATATATAATATAAATATTGATAGGTCATCTTATGTTAGGTTCCCTTATATTAATTTTTGTTGTTTAGTAATTAATAACCTCTATGTGCAATTTAATACATTTTTGTTTGTTTTAAAACTGCTATTTATTGTGGTTAAATCTAAAAAATAGCCCAATATATACATATATTAATTACATGCACGGAGCATAGTACTGATACAAAATGAATCTAGTATGCTTTTAATAACTTCTTCAGAAATATGTATGTATATATTTTTTCAGTATCTGTAAGAGAAAATTATTTCATTTCACCAACGTAATTGGTTTATTATAAGATTTTGTGTTTGTCCAGTGAACAAATGATAGAAAATAAAAATATAACAATCATTTTTTTCTTGAAACAATACAATAGTAACTAAATTAAACGAAAATAATGATATATTTGAACTCAAATATTGATTAACCGCCTGCCCAGCCTGTATTGATACTCTGTGCTGGGGGGGGGGGATTCACTGCAAGGGCCACTGTACACTACACGCTAAGCTTTAGTTTTGACAATTTCAAACAGATGAGGTTGCAACTGCGCACACACTGGCCAATTTCTTATGTGTAGTTGCAGATCAAAGCTGCATCAGACAACTTTTGTCCAGTGGTTCTACATAATGTTAACTAAATCAGTTATTATTACTATTGATTCAAATGAGTTATGTTATTATAAATGCCAGCAACCTTTGTCCCAAAGCAGCATTGTTCAGTAATATGAGGCAATATAACATAAATATGGGATCATGCCTAACCTGGAGCTTTTTTTTCTTTTTTTTATTAGCTCGACAAATGCGTGGTGTGGGTTGTATGGAGAAGAGGGGTAAGTAATATGCTACAAGGATCATACATTTATGATTCCAATAATGAATGGCTCATTGTGTTTTCAGATAACATTCTAAAAGAGCAAACCTCTTTACGATTATTTTTAAAAATATATATCTGGAAAAATCCTTGGTTGACTTAACCGGAAGGGACCAAAAATCATTTTTCATTAGAAATTGATATGCAGAAAACAATAGGTAGGTATATCATGACAACCTGTACCTCACATAGAAGAAATAAAGGAGGTTAGAATTTGACTTTTTTTTGTATCTTGTTTTGTTCTTGAAGGCATATACAATTCAGAAACCAAATTTTTAAATTAAATTTTAAATTAATTATTGTTAATGATAATTAGTGCTCATATGTATTTGTAAAAGTAAATTTTAAAAAAGTGTGTAGTACTAGATCGTTAATTTTGATCATTTGGAGATCATGAGAAGTGGTCATTTTTTGTACAAGAGTATTTCAACTATGGGGTTATTTGAACCTTAGGGGTGCCATTGTTTTCTTTTTGTTTAATTAAAAAAAAAGAAAAAAAAACAATTTGTATGTGGGTTTGAATGCAGGGCTGTTAGATTTGAACCATTGAGCCTCTTACAATGAGGAGGGCAGCGCCGTGTCAATGACTAAACTGATGCCCCCACAAAAATCCTATAAAACAAACTAACAAGTTAATTTCACATTAATCATTGACAGGCTAGTCAACAATGTGCACTTTCGAACTGTACACCATACTGAATAAACAGTCTGCCAACAGACTTTTCAGTTGGAAAGGAATTGGGCAGCTATCCAAGTGTTCACTTGAATGTGCATACTAATATAGGACAACACTGAATAAGCAACCAACTAAACAGTAAAACATCTAAAAATCTGTAGTGTGCAGTGGGTCTTAGGGTACCTACAAAATTTTTCAAAAACACCAGAACTCTGAAAGGTTGGAACTTTGCTATTGCGAACTCCCATAAGAACAGAAGAAAAAATAAAAAAATAAAAGCTCAGTTTAAATTGGACCAAATTAAAGAAGTTAGCAGGGGTGTGGACAACTTTAGTCCAATGTGTCTTTTATATTATAAACTCCTGCTCAAAATTAACGCACCACCTTAATTTTTAAACAGAAATTCTTTTTAGAGAAATCCAGCTAAATCTCTTCATGTTTATTCTCTTTTTTATGCTTCACAATCCCACAAAAGTAAACAAGAATTGTTTACAATCGTGTTAATCCGCTTTGAAATGGATTTGGTAAGATACACAAGAGTTTCCTCCTGGTTTATTCCTCAGTTTCACTGCATCTGCTTAACAGACACCATTTCTTTTGGAAGTTTAAACTTTAATTTAGAACTTATGGCGCCCATAAGACATTTGAGTGAGCGTGAAGCCGTCAGAGCGATGACTCTTCTTGAGGAGGGCTACAGCCAGCGACAAGTTGCAAGAATAATTGGATGTCACCATACCACCATCGGAAGAACTCTCCAACGGTTCAATGAAACTGGCAGCAACACACGGAGGCCTGGACAAGGACGTCCAAGAGCAACGACCGAGAGGGATGACCGATTTTTGCGCTTACATGCCCTCAGAACGAGGCAGGTGACAAGTTCGGAAATGAGTAGCCTCCTTCAAAGCACCAGGAATGTCTCAATTTCGGCTCCCACTGTTCGAAGAAGGCTGAATGAGTTTGGCTTGAGCAGTAGACGGGTTGCTTCAGGGCCACTACTGACCAGAGACCACCGAGTAGCCAGGCTGCGATTTGCCCGGGATCACCTCAACTGGAGTTTTGATGCCTGGAAGAGAGTTTTATTTTCTGACGAAGTTAGAATCGCTCTTAATTCTCCAGATGGTCGTGCTCGGACATGGAGACGAAGTGGAGAAAGATTTGCTCAGTGCAATATTATTCCTCGCGTCGCCTTTGGTGGAGGCTCCATCATGTTCTGGGGAGGTATCAGCATGGAGGCCCGCACAGAGTTAGTCGTTGTTCCAGGACGGTCTCTAAATGCACCAAGGTATGTGGAAGAGATCCTCCAACCTCATGTAGTGCCTTTCGCTAGGAATATTGGACAAGGCTTTTTATTCATGCAAGATAACGCTAGACCTCACCGTGCGAGATCGGTGGAAGAATTTTTAAATGAACAGAATATTGAGCGGATTGAATGGCCAGCTCGTAGTCCTGACCTCAACCCTATTGAGCATATCTGGGATCAGCTAAAAAAAAGGATTAGGAGCCGAATACAACCTCCTAGCAACCTTTCGCAACTGCGCCAAGCGGCATTGGAAGAATGGGAGAATATTCCACAAGAAAGGGTAAAAAACCTCATCAACAGCATGAGAAGACGCCTGGATGCAGTAATCAAAGCCAGGGGAGGCAACACCAGATACTGAGTAATTAAATTTGTGTTTGAACTTAAATGAAAATTTTTGACCTTTTCAGTCTTTTTTATGGAATATTTTTTAATAAAGTTTACCGTCCTTTTCTGCTTTTCATTTTCATTTGTAATGTTTTATTATTAATAACCTACAATACTAAAAATAAAAATAACGTTCAAAAAACACCTGAGAAAAACATATGGTGAAATATTGAAGTGGTGCGTTAATTTTGAGCAGGAGTTTATATTGTTACTTACAGTTCCAGCAGTATCAAGAATTTCGAGCATGCACTGCTGCCCATCAACTTCAACTTGTTTTCTGTAGCTGTCTTCAATAGTCGGGTCATACTTTTCTACAAAAATGCCCTGGACAAATTGGACAGTCAGAGCTGACTTCCCGACTCCACCACTTCCCAGAACCACTATCTTGTACTCTCGCATTTTGCCTGATTTCTGAAACAAAAATTTTATCAATGAAACCTAAATGAATGAAATCAAACTGTAGGCCAATTTTATAGGCGTATCATGGAAATTTCTTGAATATAAAACTTATCCAATGGATTTATATGCATAACCTAATTCCACCACATGGGTGACAATCAGGTAAAATTATTAAAACATTTTTCTGTAAACAATTTTTGCATACACAATATGACTTCTACGTAAGTACTGGAACAAAACTCTTATGCCAAATGTGTCAGTAAAATACGTACCTAGTAGTCTTAAGAGCTCATACTACCAATATGCTCAGAGAAGATGAATTAATCGTTAAAAATTACCCAGAAATTTAGTGCTTTAGAGACTTCCTCTACTTACTTACCCTCAATAAAATAAACAGGCTTAATATTATCATTAGCTCTTTTTTTTGTCTTTTTTTTTTTTTTTTTTTTGAACAAATAACTTTGCCTTTTCATCATTCACTTCAAGCATGTGTAGCGATACCAACGAATAAATGCCTGAATGGCAGTACAATTCAACTCGAGATGTATAGCATTAAACATCAATCAATAAAGATATACACTAATGCTGAAAACATCATTAAAAAGACAGTGAACAAAATTGGACTGAAGTGAGATCCCTAGGGAATGCCAGAGTCAATCTCAATCACCTCAGAGACCGTTAAATCTAACTGCAAATGAACTAATAGACAGAAAGGAATCAATCCGGCCTATCAAGGGATCATGGACACCCAATCGGTCCCATTCCTGTTCATCACTCCTAGCAAAATCAAATTTCAAATCCTCACAAAATCCACTCAAATGACACAAATTTTAGGGCCAATTTACAACGTATGTGTGCCTTTATTCACAGAAAACGAAAAATTACAAACCAATATACGACAGAAACTTTTGTTTTGTACAGTTATGCCTACGTATTTAAGAAATACAATAAAACTAGACATTACAATATCAAAACAAATAATTTCTTGTTAAAAAAAATGTTTACCCTTGATATTGAAGTTTTTAACTTATTAAATATTAACAGGTGGATTGTAAGGCTATCTAGGAACCCCAGACTTGACTTAGTCACCATGGGGTGTCGTGCCATGGAAAGCACTAGAATGCAACCTTATCTACAGAAATTTCTTTGATAAGTTTGTTCAAAATTGAACCTGTTTTAATTACATTCTGTATGTCCCAGCCAAACCAGCAAAAATTTAGCAAAACTTTAAACTTTTACCTTAAAGCGTTAATTATTCTGTTAACTGTTCGTTTTTTAATAATTCTCAAGGTGTTTTGAAATTGAAAAGCTGCCATACATGTGATAGTTTAAAAAGTATATTTGTGTATGCTCGGAACGTTTTATACAATCGTAACTTTTTTTTTAGTTGTGTTAGGAGGAGAAGCCAACTGGTAGGAGCATCAGACATTAAGTTTGTAGATCCTGCAGTCTCAGGTTCGATTTCCACCGTCGCCCATGGAATTTCTGTCCTTTCTCCCTTCCCCGAAAAAATTCATTTACTTTGGCTTCGTTAATGTGGCAGAACGTAATAACCAATTATGAAAGTAACAATATAGTTATGGACAAAACAAAATATTTGTCCTCAAATTGTTAAAAACATATTTTTTCAGCTATTTTTTAAATGTTGTAATTATCTCCAGAATTGCAAAGTGCAATTTCCTATAGGGATTATAAGATCAGTTTAAAAAACGTGTAAAAGTCTGTTTTAAATTGTCACTTCATCATAAAGGAATTTGTTTTGCAATAATAAAGAAGGCAGCTATTTGAGCACAACCGAATCGGATGCAACTGTTAAAAACAAATCATGTAAACTTATCTACACAAATACTTTTGGATAAGATATGTTTGTTACAAATCGAAACAATTTTTAATCAAATTACGGCCTGTTTTGGCCATGAGTCATTATCATTTTCAATAGATTTTCAATAAGGCGTTTGAAACTGGGAAACAAACAAAGGCCCTGTTTCATAATAAAATACTAAGTGGCGCACTTTTGGCAAAACTGTCTGCATTGTATCGTATTGGCTGGAAAGTGGTACGAAGTACCACACAATGGTATAAGTAGAGCTACGGTTTGAAAGTAAAACGTGTGGTAAATGCAGACAACACTCGTTTATTTCAAACAATTCTATGGCCAGAAAACGTCACCACAATTATCAATGATTTTTTTATTATGGCCCATTTTCCTCAAGTGTGTTGAACTAATTCTGATAGATATGCCAGTTGAAAATGAAGCAGCATTTGTAAATCGGCATGGAACCAATTGAATAAATTGTATGTTTGTATACCCTCTCTAACCGAACAGGAGACTTGTACTTTTGTAGTTTTTTGCTTGTTCAATATCACTTGAAATTTTTTTAAGGTGGTGGGGGGGTATTATTATGACAATATCATTTCCTCCACTGTGACCTAACTAATCTATTGTGGAACCCTTATAAATTATAACCATACCTTGGAAAAGTGTGTGTGTAAAAATTTTTCCTAATAAGACTAAGCTCTTCCCTCAGTGGCATTTTTCAGACATCCTTTGCTGTGACAAGAGACTATACTGTAACTGGGCTAATGCTTCACATTCACAAAGGATATGACTGATATCCCTGATTCCTCCTGACAGAGTCATCATGTTTCTGTCCCTGCTTCGCCCATTTTTTCAAGATTATAGCTGAGAAGGCAGTGGCCTATGATTTTCCTCAAATCCTGCCTGCTGAGAGTGAGGAGCTCCTTCGCCTTCCATTTTGAGATATACAAATCTCTTAGCCCGGTACATTTAGTTCTTGTCCGATGTGTGAAAGGGCCTTTTTTGTTTAGTTAGACAGCAGCTTGTTAATTTTTTTCAGTGCCTTCATGTTTGGGAACCCACTTCATAGTAATCCTGTGTTTTTCTAGAGCCATCAGGCTTTTTACGTCCTCACAGACAAGATTGGAGTTGAAAGCATTCATATTTAGTGACTTTAAGGCTGCCTGCCCATCGGAGAGTGTAAGTAAATCTGTGCACCCTTCATATTCTTCTTTAATTCCTGTGCAGGTTGTATTGTGTGGACCTTAATTAAGAAAATTGTTGGGGTTAGCACATGGGGCTTTGCTAGGGTGTAATTTGGCACTTTTATCCCTACACCTACTCCCTCTGCTCTATCTTTAATCTATCTGTGTACCATATTGAGCCCCTTCTTAAAATTTGGTATTACCTTTTTCCCAAATTGTTTTATTGCGTATGTCCACTTGGAAAGATCTGTCAAAGTTGAGCTGTTTTTGTCAAATACCAGGCTGTCTCATTATTTGGATCCTTTCCAAAATTTTGTAGTGGCTCCTCCTTAGATCTGGCTCTATTTCCTTGCATCTCAGGGACACATTAAATAAATTGTATGTTTTGTATAGTTCCCCTCTAAAAACTGATCGGGCGACTTGTACATTTGTAGTTTTTTGCTTGTATATCACTTGCAACATTAATGAGACCTTCTCTATTATGAAACAGAAATTATTAGTGTTTGCACTTTGTAGTTCACGTGCTTGTATATTTTAAGTAATGCTATCAGTATCATTATGAATTATGCCCCTGGAGATTGTTTAATAGGTACATTTGTGTACACTAATAATGTCTTACACATGCACCTTTAACTGCAAATATAAGAAACTAAGGGTAACTATGGGTTTAAATAATGGGTGAAATGCATATCCTGAATTTGATTGACGACTCAGCAATTGTAAAAAATAAAAAAAGCAAGCTTATCACCATAAACCACAAGGTACTCGTTCGATCGAACAAAAGATAAACTTATCTTTCAAAAGCATTTTCTTTAGAATTAAATCATTTACATTTAAGCATTTCGATTAGTTTGAATATTACATAGTACGGCTTTGTTTCAAAATAGCTTATCAATGAGCAATTTGTTAAAACATAGAAGGCTATGATTTGAATCTCACAAGCATGTACAGTCAAATCAAATGGAAAATTGTTTCTTTTTTTTAAATGCTTACTCAGAATATTGAGGTTTTCAAAACTTGAAACAGATGAACAGCAATGATTGTCTCGCAATAACAACGTAACACCATAATATAAACTTATATCTGGGAACTTCCTCAAATATGATAAGTTTGTTCAAAATAGAAATTATTTGTAATTAAATACTGTCCCGAACTACGAACAAATTGCAATGAATTTTACAATCTTTTTTTAAAATTTTTATATATAATTTTTTTTTTAAGTTTTCAACACATCCTCGACATGGTGTTTGCAATAGAAAAGCAATCTGTTGGATATTGTTTAAAAACGTCCACTGGGAGGGGAGCCAGATAGGAATTGATTGAGGAAATAATCATTGACACTGGGTTTTTTCACGCACTGATTTTTCTCCGTCGGTGAATAATTTATCACGAGCGCGCTTTACGTAAACCCCGTTAATCGCAACATTGAAAAATCCAACTAGAAGGGCTGAGTAATGGAAACGACAATCAAAACATGAGTCTGTGGTGTTATCGTAAACCCGGATATGAAATTTTTTTCCTTAATTTTTTTTTGAGGGGTTAAATATTATAAAAATAGCCGAAATGGTGGACGGAGCTTTGCGGGGTGTGAAACGTCTTTTGTCAAACGCGTGCTTATTAAACGTATCAACAAAAAGCTCGGACTGGGGGCGGAAAAGAGGAGAAAGCGCTGAAAAATAGAAAATGAGTCACTGGAGGTTCCGAGACAAAAACGGTTCATAAACAGAAAGAGGAGTCGGAGATCGGGGACAAAAATTGGGCCGAATATGTGAAAAGCGGCGAAGGCGGAACAGGCGATGACAGACAGATAAAAGGAAACGGATGTCCGCGGCGAAAAATTACAAAAAAAGAACGGATAACCTCGAGTACAACGACTCGGGTTCAACTACTTAAAAAGACGCAAAATATAAAATTTTCCGTTAATACAATTTCCAACTCACCTTAAATGCTTCCAACTTTTCTTTTGGTGTCGTCTTTCCTGTCGGGCGGTAGCGTGCGGATCGGCTGGCTGACGGGTCAATCTTCCGATTTTTAAATTTCCAAAATGTTATATTTATACGGAAACCAGACGGGTTTTGACTTAAACATAACACGATTTGAAGTGTGAGTGTGAGTGTGTGTTCGTTACTTTCGACTCTTGACTCCCCTGTACGGACGCCCGTATCGGAAACCGATCGGAAACGAATCCAAGGGCCGATTGAATTACGCGATTCCGATTCCGAGTTGGATGAGAGACGGTTAGAGCATTTGCTGTGTCTCGAATTGTAATTTACACGGAGACTCTAATTGTCATACCGTTAGACGGAGCGAGAGAAGGAACAGGGCGATGGCTGAGTAGATTTCGATTCAGTGTTGCCCCACCAATCCTTCCACGTGAAGAGAAAATTTACCCTTCCGCTCCCGACAGGCCGTTCCGACGGATGTTTAAAAAAAAAAAAAAAAAAAAAAAAAAAAAGACAATCCATCATATACATTAAAACCCATCAAAATATCTCAATTCAACGTCTAACAAGTACAAAAAGTCTTGCCGATTTCTTAAAAATTAGTCTTATTTTTTTGTGTATTTTTGTCATCCATCGGTTGTAATGCGGCCTTCCCGAGATTTAAGAACCAATTTTTTTGTATTCTGTGGTGATTAGTGACCGTTAGTCGATGATTATTTGGAAATTATGAGATGCGATCTGGTGTGACGTAGTTTATAAATCCCAGGCACTGAAGATGATCTCAATAAAGATCGAAACGTTGGCACGATAATGAAAATCTTTTTCTACAAACTACGTCACACCAGACCGCATCTCACGATTTCCGAATTATCATGAATTGTATTATTTATTTTATATAAACAAACAACCGATAGGCAAAAAAAATCCATCCACTTGTAATATAGCATTTTTCAGTCAAATGAAACCTAAAACTTAATGGTAACAATTATCTAGAGGAATAAATAGTACTAACAATAATTTTCTATGATGATTGAATCCTCATATTACAATCATTTATGATTCAATAATTCAACAAATAGGAAGATTATATATAAAGGAAGATTCAGGAATATCAAAGAATACCTCCAACTAATTAATTATCTACAATGTAATATAAATTTTACATTAGAAATGACCAAAAATGGTTGTTTGAAGTTTTTAGACGTAAAATTGTCCATAATAAATAGCCTAATAGGCCTATGTAGAAACTCACAACTACAGACACTATGATTCCAGCAGATTCCTCCCGCCCATGGTCCCAAAAGGATGCTGGTTCCATTTGGCTCATAGACCGTATGTTAAATCTCCATTAACACCGGCTAACTATAAAAAATAATTAGAAACCGTAGCAAAAAAACAACGGGTATCTATTACTATTTATTGATAGATTGCTAGTTAAAATTATAAAAAATTAACTTTAAAAGAATCAACAATAGGACTCAGCCACCCCACCATAAATGAATCATTGAATTTCCGTCGTTTGTTATACATTGGTGAATTATCAGAAAAAGTTAGTAAAATTTTTAAACAAGAAGGTTTTAAAATAGCTTATAGAAGTACGGGGTCACCAAAAATCGTCCTCTCAAAACGTAAAGACAAAGTAAACAAATTGGCAAAAAACGGGGTTTACAAACTTAATTTTAATGATTGCGACATTAAATTCATAGGACAAAGTGGTAGAGAAATAAAAACGAGTGTAAAAGAACAGTTGCCTAAATCGAGCTAATTTTCGGAATTTAAGGACCATCTGAAAGAAACAAAACATAATTTCAATTTAAATTTAAATACAGCAGAACACCGGCTAAATATAAAAAAAAATAATAATTAGAAACCATAGCACAAAACAACATAGTTTCAACAAAGGGAAAGAACTTTGATTGGAGAAATTTGAAATTAAAAAATGCAAAATTGAACATGGTAATAAATGCATTAATAATATAACAGATTTTGATCTACTTCCCATTTTAAACATGTACATAATAATATTAAAAGTCCAAATAATTAAATTAATTATTTTAAGTGTTACTATTTTTATAATATAATTATATAATTCCCCTTTTTCGCACGTTCAAATTGAGCGCCATTAAAAAACCAACTCCTCCTGGAACGTCACGTTGGCGGGAGGATCAGCGGTTTCACTTTTGCATTTCATGTCGAGATACGTGGTTGTAGAAGTCCTTCAACCTGATGATGATCTAAATAGCTCGAAATCCGAAAGTTGCAAAACAACTTATTGTGAGTACGAACTATCTTTTTAAAAACGATTGAACTCCACACACAATTCATAATTTGTATAGATCACAGAACGTTGTTCCTCGCTCAGAAATACTTTTCAATCCCACTTAATTAAACTTCGACGGGGTGGATATAGAAAAGTTTGATGAATCTTCAAAAGAAACGTTCTTGTACCTAAGCCTTACAATTCAATGATTCTAATGTTAATATTCAATCTTCATAAAATTATTGTTAGTACTGTAGTATCATTTGTTTATTCCTCTACATAATTATTATAATTAGGTTTTAGGTTTCATTTGCTTGAAAAATGATTTCATTTGACTGGAAAATGCTATATAACTTGATTTGTATCTATTTTTACAAATTAATCAATGTTTTACGTTTCTAACGTTTAATAATTGAGCCTTTGTCCAAAAAAGGTTAAAAAAAAGAAAAAAAGACGAACGATAAAATTAGTTTATTAAATTTTTAATTAGCATTTCAATATCGCGTATTTCCTCCCCTTGCCTTAATTACATCTCGAAGACGCCTCGGAATATTTTCTACCAGTCTGGAAATATCTCTTTGCTGGAGGTTAGACCAATCTTCATGAAGAGACCTTTCAAGATGGTGGAGCAAATCAGGAAGTGATGGACGTACTCTTATTCCTCTTTTGAGGTTATCCCATAAATCTTCGATGGAGTTCAAGTCTGGAGAACGGGCTGGCCAGGCCAAGACCCCGATATTATCCTGTTGAAGGTATGTTTGTACTATGCGAGCGAAATATGGACGGGCATTATCGTGCATTAGAATAGGATTGTCGTTGATTTCATCGAGGATAGGAACGCATGATGTTCATTTCGTCCACGCAACGAGTGGCCGTCAAAGACCCTCCACGAACGACAACCAACTCTGTGCGACTCTCCATTGAAACCTCCGCCCACATCATCACTGTGCTACGTTGAAAAGGTTCGATCTGGGAAAAAATACAAGCTTCCTACCTTTCAATCACCTTCACTGCAATCTTCCTCGCCCATCTGGAGGTCGTAGAGGAAATCTGCACTCATCTGTAAAAAGTACAGCAGGCACTTGTCCAAAGACCAATGGCTGTGATCTCGAGCAACTGCGAGCCGTGCAACTCTGCGTGTTCTAGTCGATCTCTTACGGGGCGAAAAACCATCAGTACATAGTGATTTAATCTTCTTCGAGAAGTGCGTTTACAAATTTGGACACCTCGAACTTCCTGTTGCTGATGAATCGCTCGAACAACAGTAAGGTGCCGTTTCGCAAAATTCTCAAAGTCAAAAAACGGTCATTCTGTGGTCCTGTTACCCTGGGGTGTCCAGAACCAGGCCTTCTATGGTAGGAGCCAATTTCTCGGAAACTTTAAACGTCGTCTCACAGAGTTTCGTAGGGAATTCTGATGACAGTAGCCGCATAACTGATGGAACGCCTATCATCCAAGCGCGACAACCTCAGCACAAGTGGAATTTTTGTTTAAAAATTGAAATTAAGAAAATAAAGATGAAACTAAACAGTTTATTGATTCAGAAGCAAATCTTTGCATCTTTACAGAAGGCAGGTAGTTCGAATATGAAATGTGATTAATAAATAGCAAACCAAATGATTGTTTTTGTTCAAACTTTTTGTTATAACTTCGTCATTTTTTGCCCAATTTAAAGTCTGATCGAACCATTTTTTTTAAACGTAAAACATCCTTGAAAATTAATTATTCAGAAATCGTGGGATGCGGTTTGGTGTGATGTAGGTTTCAGAATAACATTTTCTTTATCGTGCCAACGTTTCGATCTTGATTGAGATCATCTTCAGGCCTGAGATTTACGAAACTTTGGCACGATAAAGAAAATGTTTTTTCTGAAACCTACATCTCACCAGACCGCATCCCACGATTTCTGAACAATTATCGATTAACGATCACTCTAAAATTTAGTTATTGGCCTAATTCGGTCTTAAGGGTGGGTGCATACTTAGCTTCTCGCGGGTCGTGGTCAAGTACGACGCGATCGCTTACTAGATGGCTTACCACTCTTTGGGCCAGTGTTCATACGAAGAGACCATGTTGATTTAGATTTCGTTGTTCTTTACCATATGCGATGCAGTGCGTACCTCTTCTGACAACTTAGCTTTTCGTAGGCAATGGGGTATACTAATCAACATTCCAATTGCCTTCAAGACCTCCAGCAAAGTTCCCAACGTACATACGATTTCCCCCAAGATCAAATATCACAAAACACTGTTCGCGCTCCTGTCGATACCGAGTACTTTTATTTTAATAAAAAGGCGATCAACCGCATAGGGTCAATTTCTTCCTCAAAAGCTTCCAAGCTGGGTGGCGAGTAGGACACAGACCAGGAACCTCCCCGACAGCGGAAACGAAGGCCCCGGCATTATCACGCGCCCCGTATACCCTTCATAACCACCACCACGGGCACCGAAACCGCACCCTAAGACACCCCCCAACATTGAGTAATGAATATTCTTTTGAATGAAAGTATTTTATCTTCATATTTAAGAAATTAGTTTAGTTTTTTAAGCAAAGTTAGTAGTCTGCCTATTTGATTGGAGTCATCACCAAGCGAGTCTTTGATGTTGGTTGGAATTTCCAGCCGGTGTCTTTTTCCTTCATATTTTTTGTAATTTGTCAAAATGTGTTTAACTGATATTTTTTCTGTACAAACATCACAAAGCGGAGTATCTTTTTTTTGGCAAGAGATAAGAATGAGTAAGCCTACAATGACCGATTCTGGACCTAGCAAGGACAACGTCTTCGTGCCTGGAACGCCTATGAGATAAGGCCCAAGGTTTTACTCAGTCTTTTATCTCCTTACGTTTGACATTAGACAATGTCAAGTGACATTAAAACATCAGCTGGTTACAGCGCAAACCACACTGAAAATTTCTATCATAAAAACCTATAAAGAACCTGCAACATACAATATAAGCTCAATAACCGAACATATTATAAAAATACCCATAAAAATGTAAAATCCGGCGAAGTGATCGTTTCCACATATAAGCTATAATAATTGTGTAATTAATTTTCGAGTCCCACCCTAAACGAGTGTGAAACTCGATTTACCGAAATTGAGAAAGAGCTTCCAACAATTTTTTCAATTTGGGCGAGAAAACAATTCAGGCCATATTCATTTGCAAATCACTTAGAACTTTATACCGACCACACATCGTTACAATGGTTGTTCTCCACAAACGAACAGAACCCAAAATTAATGAAATGGATGCTGAGCTAGAAGAATACATCTTCCAGATAAAACACTGCAAGGGCGACGATAACAAAGTCGCTGATGCGTTATCGCGTATCGAAGTGAATATAACTACGCCGACACAGGAGATAAAAATGACGACGATTTTCTTGCACAATTCTTTATACAAAATTCAGAAATTTTCCAGAATCGTAACAAACGACAGGAAAACCAACCGGACATGGTAAGCATAGATGATCTCGAAAACAACGATGGTATCTTTGTAGAGACAGTGAATTCCAATGCCGATGGAAATACTGGAATAACAATCGAGATCGGGGCGTCGGTGGCTGCAACGGTCAGGCGTTGACGTGGCGCTCATCACTGAAGGCTAGGGGTCCCTGGTTCGAATTCAACGGCCCTGCATACTTACAAATGTTTTTTTTTAAACACCGGCACCCCGAAGGTTGATATAACTTGTGCTGTTGGGAACCCTCGTAAAAAAAGTCAAGTTACAAGTTAGTTGAGTAATGTATCAAGTTAATAGAGTTATAATCCGAATTTCTACTAGAATAAATTTCGAATAAACGGATAAACAATATAAAGAAATAAATATTAATAATGTAGAGTTAAAAACTTATATTGTAGAACTAAACAACATTATTAGAAGCAATAATAAGGAAATTGTTGGCTTGGAAATTTGCTTCTACCATTCAGCTAAGGATCTGGCGGAAGTTGGCGCTAGGATGCAGTCGGCGATAAACGCCTTGGCTGTGAGAGCCGAGGAAACCGGGTTTACCTTCTCAGCGTCGAAAACTGTGTGCCTCCACTTCTGCAGATTGACGAGGGCGCATAGTTCTCTCCTCAACTCTGCCTGGGGCTGCGTTCGTGCGATACGTAGAGTCGGAGGGTTCCTCGGCCTCCTATTTTATGAGAAATAGAGATGGCAGCCACACATCGACGCCACCGAGGTCATGACCAGGAAAACCACGCACTGTTGAAGTTTGTAGGTCACTTTGAGTGGGAAGCGGATGGGGAGATCCCACTAAAAATGTTTGATTCGGTGCTGTGTTCAAGAATCTTTAATGGATTGGACCTATTCATCGGCCTGAAAAATGCGACTGAGAAAGCTAGATAGGCCAATTATCAGGACCTGAGAGCGATCTCGGAAGCGTTCACGCTAGCCCTTTGGCTATCCTGTGCTGCTGGCTAGGTCTTGCCTCCGGACCTTCGGACACGCGGCCGGGTTCCTGGGTAAGCAGTGGATCATCTAGCTGGGACAATCCTTCAATGCCCCCTTGGGGATTCGCTTCGGTGATACCCTAGGGAAGTAGGGCTGGACAGACCCTAGGGACGGTGCTTCGTCTTGGCGAGAGACAAACACCCCCTGACCCTTTTGGCCGTACTCATCCGTGCCGATGTCTTGTCTAAGTCGTGCACACCGCCATACCTCTACAAGGCTAAGTTCTTTGAACTTAGAAACAGATGCACCGAGTTTCGTCTTCCAGATTGGTCTAAGCCCAGCGATGCTGCGGCGTGTGCCGATAGAAGGGGTATAGTCGTATACACGCCGAAATTGTATGCGATTTGGCATGCTCTGGACGGACCGAGGAAGGATATCATCGCATGTACGCATGTATCGACTTTCTGAGCGCTGTTTGGGCTTTACGTGTTTCTATGAGGACCCTCTCGACGTGCTCTTGTTAGAAAGATATGCCGAACTGGAGCCCCAGAAGCGTAAAAGAACGATGGTTGTTGTCTGGGTTCGTGGTCACAACGAGGGTGACGAACGTATAGAAAGCCGGAACGCTCACCTCGGACCATCGCGATCAGGCCCTCGACGCTAAGCGAACCGTAAAAACAAGGATAAAGGAGAGATGGCAGCGTACACGTTCTTGTGAATTAAGAGCGATCCGAGGTATTGGATTGACCTTGCATTCATTGCAGAACTTTTCCTTTAAATTAATTATGTATATGCTTTCCCTTTTTTGACCTTATCCATTCTTCTCTTTTTTTAAATTGTACTTTATATTTTTATTAATATTTCTTTTATCAATGGCATCAGTCGAAAAAGTTATTATTAAATATTCTCCCCCCCCCAAAAAAAAAAAAAAAAAACCAACAACAACGTAAATTGTATTTATATTTGCTTGGACGAATAAATAAATAATAAACATTTAGTAATTCACTCCTGAATTTCATCTGAATGCTGCCTCGTGAACCATCCTGGACACATATAAAGCGTAGCAAAGTTCCAGTGAGGACTGAGTTGTACACTACCAAAGAAAACCACCTCTGTGGAAGCCCAAGATAAAGAGAAAGAGAAGGAAGCAGTCACTAGACATAGCCTTTGTGGAACATAGGGTTGAACCAATTAGGTTAACTTAGGATAGTTAATGCAAGATTTTATTGTGTATGAATGTATTTATTAGCATGAATGAAAGGAGGACATAATAGTCAGAAAAGTACATGTAACAGATTTACAGAGAAGAGTATGTTCTTTTAGTGATGTCCCACAACGTAGCTGGTCGTCAGAAGCAGTCTGTAATCGACTGATAAGTCCTAGTATACTTAAGAGTCCTAAACAAAAGATTGATCAAACTTAAGCTCTACAAATTCTCTCAGTCCATCTCACATCCCTAGTCCTAACACAGTCCCAGCCAATAAAGGCGAAATCTTTTTTTTGTCAATTTATATCTAAGTTTACCTTAGTCAGGCCATTTAAGACACAGATGAGCTCCAGTTTTCTCTCCATTTACCAGACGGATGTTTTCAAGGTACTACAGCCAATGCAATATTGCTGGAAATTCAGCGGTGGTTCAGTTTGGTAATGGTGTGGAGTGTAATTTCTTTAGCAAAGGTTCTTGACAGACACTCTTGAGGAATATGTGGTCCCGTTTGTTCCTGTTATTTATTGGTGGGAAATTCTTGTTTATGCAAGGTAATGCAAGATCCATGATGTTGATATTCACATTCTAAGATGGCCTGTCGGTTTGAACTCTATTGAGTGTTTTAGGATGAGCTCAAAAATTTGGTAAAACGAAGAAATAAACCTCCTACAACCTTAGCTGTGGTGAAACGTTAGTTGAGATTTGGGATGAAATTCCTCAAAACATGGTTAAGGCTTAATTATGAGCATACTGAGGAGAGAGTCGTAGTAAGAATAAGAGGAAGTAACACCCAATGAAAGATTTTCAAATTTGTTTTATAGCATTTTATGTTTGTGTAACAAAACAACTTTTCTTTTTTATTATATTTTTGTTTGATTTCGAGTTTTATTTTCCACTAAACAAATATTTATTTTTTGAATGAATGAATGAAACCTGAATTATAAAAGTATAATTGGTAATACTACTGAAGAGTCAAGTACATAAAAAAACAAAATACGCTGCTTTTTTGAAGCAGTGTAATTCTAACTTCTCTTCTTCTGGGTTCTAATTTTTCAAATATCTTTTAATTCTGATTGTAAATTACATTTTGCTAATACTTTCTATTAACCACAGTTTAGATTGTCTTGATTACTTTCTGCAAACCGCCTTGGTTAAAAGTTCACACTGTACGATTGCGCTCATAATTTTAATTAAAAAAAGGATTGGTTCCTTTATACCTGTCTTAGGAAGAATCGAATATTTGTTCTACTACTTTACATATCAAGAACTAATTGTAAGATGGTTGAATAACGTGGTTTTTAATTGATGTTGTGCTATTCGATAAATTTTCTGCTTAGTTGGTAATAGCATTTATGCGCTTCAAGCATTCAATTTCATTTTTCAGCTACATGCCCTTAAAAACGATACAAGGTAATTAAAAATCGATTATGCGGTATTCTTTATACCTAACAATGACAAAAAGCATATTTCTATCTGCGATGTATCCAAAACTAGGTAGCGTAAGAAGAAAAACGAGGATGCTACTCTTTGGGTTATCCGTTAGAATATTATGGGTAAAAGATAAGGAAATTTTATGGGATATTTATAAGTAACAATCAATGTCAAGATAGGATCTTATGATAAGGTAATAAGTACTTGGTAGGACGCTTTTGACCTTCCACAACAGTAACTAGTGCCATACTCGGTCAAAGGCTCGACGTATGTTCAAGCACAATACTATTAATCATAGCTGTTTCTGTGCAACGTTGGAGAGAAACCTTGTAGCAAGGGAACCCCATTTTGCTTCTGCCTACTCTTCAGAGGGATTGTTGTATTTGTCGTTCAATGTACGCAGGCTTACCCATGACCTGTCTAAGAGCTGAGAGTCTATTACGTTGACCACTCAGCCTCCCACAGTCTACCAAAGTCCTTTAACAACCGTTGCTTCCAAATGACCCATGCAATTGCATTATTTCCTGTCCAACCTAGGTCTAAGAGGTGACCCACAGAGCAGAATATTTGCTCTTTACTCCCTAAACCTAGCCAATGAACCGCAATCCTTAGAGCTTCATAATCGCCAAAAGCACCTGCGTATTCCTTGAATCATGTCCAGTGGAGAATGAGGGTCAAAGAAACTAACATACGTGATTTCACTCTAAAAAAAAAAAACCCTCCCATTTATATACTTTGACAATTTTTCCATCCCTGTTGTGAATTGTGCACTACGCCTGGACAAACAACTGATGTAGAACCCACCTTCATGACTTAAATGCACGTACGGTTCACCATGTTAAAATGACTGCTCGACAGACATAAACAAACTTTACGTTTCCTTGCTAGACCTTATTCAGACATTAGGACTTTTAACTCTACGAGACTTTTTGATCATCGTGGTTTGACTTTTCCAACATGCTTAAGCAGATACATTGCACAAGTTTGCCATCTTCAACTGGATAACCTTTGTTTGATTGAACTTTGCTGTAACGATAGTCAAATGAGTTGCAGTCAGGTCTTTGTAGCATTAATTCGCTATCCGATTGAATCTGATCGCATAATTTGTGTGCTAATTAATTTCCTAATGTTTGCCCTTTCTACCACATGAAAAATATAACTCGATGGATTTTGATTTTAGAAAGAAAGATAAATTAACTAACTTAAAACAATCATAATGTGAATCATAACATTTGATTAAGATATATGTAAACATTTAAACCAAAACCAAAAATTATCCTACTTCTTAACCTTTCCCTACACCGATTTTAATAATCACATTAAAAAAAAAAAAAAAATACAAGAAAATATTCACGATGTAAACAAAGATGGTTGTTTTTGTTTTCATCGGTCGTGTTGTTTTCCATTTATATTGCTTTTTCATCGTAGAGTAAGCCAGGGAAGAAAGAAGACTGTTTTATTTTTATGACTACATTATATTTACCAATGTTTCGGCACTCTCGGAACTATCTTGTAGCCAAACTTATTTTACTTTTTCCACAGTTTAATTGTGAACAATTCATTTGAGTGCATGACGAAAAATGGTACCAAGAAAACTTAGGTGGTTCAAATGCAATTGTTGTCGTTTAAATTTATACGATCCTAGTTGGAATGGAATGGTGGCAAGGGTACTAGGAAGTGGGGTTTGTGTGCCCCAGGCACTGCAGCCTTCTGGCTTATTGTACCTTGAACCTTCCTAGTTCCTTGGTTTAGTCAATAGACTCGATCCTTTTTCTCAGAAGTATCAAGTCATTGACTGTTATTGCTTCAATGTGGTTCTCTGAGTAGCTTTTGCGCGTCAGATTGAACCTCCATTGAGCCATTGCTTCGCATTCGAAGATGATATGAGTGGCTGTTTCCTCCTCCTCATTACATAATCTGCAAATTGGATCACTATTATATATGCCCATGTTTTGTAGATGTTTTCTCAGATGCCTGTGGCCGGTTAGTAGTCCTATCACTCCTCTGAGATTTGCCCTCTTCAATTGTAGTAGTGTTTTTGCTAGTTTTGGTGAGGGTTGTTTTATCATGAGTTTACTGTGTCTAGCACTGCTAGAGTTTATCTCTTTGTTTTATTTGGATCCATTCTGCGATGGAGGATTCTACGTTTGTTTTTGATATCCCAAGGATAGGCTCGGGGCCTATGTATGGTCTTGCGGATCCTCCTCTGGCCAGTCTGTCTGCTTCTTCATTATCCAAAATTCCCCTGTGCCCTGGCACCCAGGATACCGTTACCTTGTTGTGTTTCCCCAGGTTTTGGAGAGTTTGGATGCATTCACTGACTAATTTTGATGTAATCCCTGTACATGCCAGTGCTTTGATAGCTGCTTGGCTGTCTGATCTTATGAGGATTTTTTTGTCAGTGTAACCTCTTTTAAGATTTTCCAGGGCACAAGCTTTGATAGCATGTATTTCTGCTTGAAAGACCGAGGTGTACTTCCCTAGTGAGTTCGATTGCTCATATTTTGGGCTTGTACAGAAAACACCTGATCCGGTTCCTTCATTTGTTTTGGAGCCATCCGTATGCCATATCATTGTATCCGATGTTCTCCTGTGTTCGTCCTCTCGTTTGTAGTCTGTTTGTAGGAGGTCGTGAAGATTGTTTCCGGGACGATCCTAGTTACTCACTGAGATGACATAAGACGAAACTTATTTGAATGATCCTTAAACCCGTAATACCCTGCAGAGCGATCAAGTGTTAACAGTTAACTTACAAATAAATTGGCAATAAAAGATTAGAGCAATAAAGGTTAAACTTAAAAGAAACATAAAGACATTGAGGGGGTAAAATAGCGAATGCATCTGACCAAAATATTGAGAAAAAATGCCAAGTAACTTTCTATCAATTTTTCAAGTTGAATTTGATACATGTATTCCTAAATTTCTGCAATTAACAAAGAACAGTGATAAGCAATAAATACGATTTAAATATTAACATTACATTATACTTTCATCATAGTAACTATATAATAGGGGGAAAAATTATATACATCTGTTTTGGATTTTTTTAAAAACATTTTTACTTTTTTTTTTTTTTTTGGTCATCGTGAGACAAAAATGAACTTATTGGCAAAATTTTAGCCATTTTCAATCATTTCACTGTGAGATTGTTTGTGCCTAATATAAATTTAATTATTATTATTATTATTTTAAGTTTAACGAAATTATGTAAGCTGGAATAAGACAGGTACAGTAAAACAAATAAGTTTATTTATTATATGATAAAATACAAAGTTCATTTTGATCAATATAATTATTATTATTATACTATTTAAATTTATCGCTCTATAATGCAATAGACCAATTGAAAATATATTAGAAGTATTTAATTGTAATATAAATACAGATTATCCTGTAACCCCATACTTCCACGACAAGAAAGAAAAAATGTACAGCGTAAATAAGCTGATAGTTAAGATTTATCTGAATCTGAAACCTCTGAAATGTCTGTTTAAACAGGAATATAAGTACAAATAGTTTAATGGGGTAGAAACGAGAATATTTACAAAATATAGTATTAGCCATTAAACAAATTTGATATTTTGCTACTTAATTAATCAATAAATGAAAGTTTACGGACTATTTACCGTTCTTTAATGCTTGTGATTTTGTTTTTACTTACCTGTCAAAAGTTTGAAATTGTGTAAAAAAATTTATTCAACGGGTCTAATGACAAAATTGTAGAATGTGGCAAAAGTTTTTAAAACAGACTACCAAAAAAAAAAAAAGTTAAGAAAAAGAAAAAAAAAGTCAAGAAAAAGAAAAAAAAGTCAAGAAAAAGAAAAAAAAGTCAAGAAAAAGAAAAAAAAGAAAAAAAGTCAAGAAAAAGAAAGGTCCAAAAGAGAAGTTGGATAAGGAAAGAAATTTATCTTTTGCGCCGAATGGTCAGCTCACAACAGCTCTTAAGCTAATAAAATGTAAAAGTTTCTAAATGCACAATTGTAAAGAAACTCCCTCAAAATCGATGTCAAATAGGTAAAATTAATAAAACAACTCAAATTAATTATTTAATCTTGTCGCGTGAAAAGGTCCTTCCTTGGATAATTCAATTTGTTTCCGGATCATTATCATTTTATAATAAGGCAATGATCATTTTCAGACTTCTAAAAGTTTTGGAACAGTCATTCTCTCATTTTAAAGACCGAAACAAGTTTACAAAAGCACCGGTCATTTTTGTCCGAAAAAGTCGATGAAGAATTGTAGGAAGCCTTAGAAAAGTTTGCCGCCAGATTGAAAAATTCAGAATTGTTAAACAAATTGCCTTTGTTCAATGAACGAACATTCATTAAAAGTAATTGACCCTAAAGATAGACAATAAAATAGACTATTGAAAACTTTAAAATTATATAGTTTCTAAATTACATAAACAATTTTTTTATGTTGCGCATTTGCTTATTTAATTTTTTTTAAAACTATTATAGTTAAATTACTATTTTTTTCTTCAAATTGACATCTTTTCAAACATTATAAAAAAACAGATTTTTTTTCTTGTCGTGGGTGTATATTAGGATAGTTTGTACTAAGAAAATATATCGGAAATGAAATTTTAATACAATAAATAGTAAAAGTGAGAATTGAGGACATCTGTCTTTATTTAAATACAGTTATAAAACATAAAATTTATCACTTTATTTTGAAGACCCTCTTTGAAGATGTTCTTTGGCAATTCCTCCCGTGGGTTCAGCATTAACTTTAACTGTACAAAAATTAATGCTAGCGGCAGTTAAAAACATTTTTGCACTATATACAACTTTTTTTACAATTGTAGTAACGAAAATAGTTATTTTATACTTTATGTAACTTTGCCTTAATATTTATTCCTTAAGTATAAACAGGGACTTTTTTCTTTTCTTTTCTTTTTTTTTTTTGTAATTTCTAGTTTTCATATATATACAATACAAACAAAATTTAATTGCCATCTAAAATAGATGTAATACAATAAATATATTTCTATAATCAATCCTGTATAAATAAAAATTGAAAATGAAAAATGATATCACCGTTAATGGATAAGGCTCTAAACAATTTGCAGATGCGGTCATGTTACAGCAGTTGTTAGCCGCTAGAACAATTTTAGGATAATACTCATTCCAAAATTTGAGAGATTTATAATCGAAACTGGAGGAATCACTCATGCTAAAATTCTTATCAATTAAAAAAATGCGAGGATTTTCTTTAGTGAATGGATCCCATTGAATTGTTTTTTTACTTTGAACAGGAATAGAATATTTGGTAAAGTTGCCAAAGAGGCCCATAACAATGTCCGATGTCTTTTTGTCGACGGTGTTCCAAATGACTTGGGGGGAAAGAGATGTCCAGTAGGGCATACCCCAAACAATAGGCAAATCGTACTGGTGCGGGACTGTAACCCAGTCTCTTACATCGGCTATTGGGGATGTTTTTAGCTTATAATCAAACCTGTATAAATATGTCGGGCTGTATTTACTTACAAACATTCCAAATTCAAATGTGCTTGAGCCATATTTTTTATCCGTCGTAAAATCTATGTATTTCCTTCTGTAAATTGTTGGGTCTTCAGGGATCGATGTAGGTGTATAATAAAATAAAATTGAATCTACTAGTAATTCTTCATTGAGCGTGCATGTTTCGTTATCAGTTACAGGCAGAGCGTCGTCTATGACAGTTTGTCTAATTGTATCGTCAAAAAGAGATTTTGATATATCTGCATTTATTGAATTCACATCTTCCATGTCTGTGTAACCGGCCATAAGGGGCACTCTATTGATGCGGCCGTCTTCGAGTAACTGTTTCGGATCTTCCTTTAAAAAAGGTTTTGTCACGTTTTTAAATAAGCCGTCCACAATCGGGCCCCAATCATCAAATGCTAATGTCTTAGCGAAAAGAGTGGCCACCGGTGCATTCCTCAAACATGCCAGTAATTCGGCAGGCTCCTCTGAGCAATAGAACTCTTCCTTTAGGGAAAGAATCGCATTCGGATTGGGATTCTTTATCGCGTTATGAATCATAAAGTTGCCGCTCATTGTTATCGCCCTGTGAAATTTTCCAGCAGATAGTTCGGAAATTAGGTGGAGAGAAGTGCTTATGCTACCGGCGCTGTGGCCCCAAAGTACTACATCAGTGGCAGAACCGTTGAAATGCTGTATATGCTCTTGCACCCATTCCATCGCAGCGAGCTGGTCGAGAAGGCCGACATTTCCTGGAGCGGAATCATCCATCATTGAGAGAAAACCGAGAGCACCAAGCCTGTAAGCTGGTGTGACAACAATCACCTATGAACAAATAAAATTATAAAAACACTTTGAAATCATGAACATAAAACAGAGGCAAGTTTATTTTGTATGTAAGAAGATTGTAGTTCAAATAAATTGAGCTTTGACCATTTAAATTTCCAGTTTTCACTCTTTTTTATTTAAAAAATAGAGAAGTTGTTTGCTTTTTAATATACTTATAATGCTGAGTGTTTTATTGTATTGTTCTATTTTAAAGTAAAACATCTTTAAGTATGGCTGTATAAATGATTTGTTAAAGGTTATTAATTATGAGATTGAACAAGACCTGTTCTCTCAGGGGCGTCGGTGGCCACAAGATTTCATCCTTGACACAGCGCTCATCACTGTAAGGTAAAGGTCCCGGGTTCGAAAAAAAAGCAAATAAAAAATAAGTAAATAAAACCGTAATTTATCTATATTTTAAGATAAAAAAACTTAACCCTATACTTAGTTTGATCTAACTATGGCTAGATTGATAATTTGCAGTGTAGCCTATGAGCAAATCAATCTACATTCATCTCTGATTAGTGTCTGCCTATTCTCACCGATTTTGCCCCCCCCCCTCTAATGATTCAATATTTCACCATTTCAGCAGTACGTGTGAGGTGAATTGTTAAAGACAAAACCAACAAGAAGTGTTGTTTAAGATTTTGCCTTTTTTTTATGGTAATACTGGAGAGAAATTAACTGCATCAAAACCTGTTACACCGTTGAGACCCCAAGAACTTTTGACACCCGAACAACTAGATTTCACATTGGGTGGTCCTAGAATGACTCGGATACCTTTTGTTTTATGGCGAGTGCTGTCGCATCCCAAAGATTAGGCGAGCCAACCATGAAATCTCCAGGGTGAAGCCAGATAGCAACTGGCCAACCAAATCCACGAGGTGTCTTACCTGTAAATAATATCACAATAAAGTACATAATAGTTAATATGCATATAATTTATTTACAATATAACATTCAGTAGCATTGAATAAAAAGATTAGGATTCGTTGGGGAACATGCATAATAATTAAATTTATTTTAGTCGAATATATAAAAAAAAATGCTTGTATGTTATTAATGAAATAATGAAAATACATTACCATCCGGAACATAGACATTAAGATAGAGGCAATCTTCATTGAATTCCAGTGCTTTGCCTGGAAAAAGCCTTGTTGCTAGCTTGAGGACGTCGTTGTTTTCAAAACTTTTTTTGTCTTGCAGGCAGGAAGGCATGTATTCTGTGGCATTTCTCACACCAGTCCATGATGGCCATGGATCTGTCTTCGGTGGTGCAAACCTTAGATCCACTAGAGGAGGATGGGCATACGGTATACCTATATTGAACGAAATATTTATTTAAAAAAAAAATAGTGTGAGCTTTTTTATAACTTACAGGGTAGTTTGATCGTCTTCAATCATTTTGGTCAACCAAATGTGCTGGACGATCAAACTACAGGTCATAATTTATGTAGAACATAAGCATAGAATGTTTGTATTTTAACAATATTTGCATAATATTTTGTCGGTTTGTCTACTGTTTGATTTCATGACGATTTTCATCTTCAGTGGATGTCTGCCCGTTTCTCTCACACTTTAAACAACAATTTCATCAAATCCATTACATTGCATTCTACAAACTAACTTTTCCACGACTTTTGAACTCAAATGTAATATTTTTAAGATTATTGAAAGTTGAACTAATGAAATAAACTAACATTTTATTTGTTTTTTAAATTAAATTATGTTTATTATGAAGAAATGGGTCTGTTTAAACTTATAATGTAAATGTATATATCATTTCAAATATTACAGCCTAAAATATATATATATATATATATATATATATATATATTGTGGTATTTTCTATTGATTTACAGTAGTGTAAACATTTTAATTAATAGGAAACAATTGGAACCCGAGATGTAAAGATTTATTGTAGTATTATTTGATTCAAAACACTGTGTTTGCAAGTCTTTCTGGTTGGTTATGGTTGTGAATTCTGTATTAGTCAGCATCACTCACCATAAAGAGTAAACTTTTCCAACGACTAACAGCGTCATAAAACGTGCAAAACCAAATAAAGCAAAATTGATAAATGACAAACGAAGAAAGAGTTAAGTTTACTGGGAAAATATTTATGAATTGATTTATGAAACGTGCAAGGTCTGGCTGTTTTAAAAATCGTTTTTTTTTTTCCTATTTGTACAAACATATACATTATGTAATGCGATGCAATATTTTTCATTTGCATATATCCTGAGGCAACCAGTGTTGCTTGCCCTGCTTTCTGAATAGTTACTTTTGAACTATTCATAAGGAGGTCCCGGGGCCAACTCCGCTTCAATTGAATTACTGGGCTGCAGCGGTGGGTACTGTTGGACAGGGATGTGAGGAAGTTTTTCATGGATTTGGTGGTAAAATTTGGTGGGAATTAATTTATTTACAAAGCGAATTTTAAGGTCGTTGTGGAGGGTGGTATTGAAAACTTGTTGACTATGATTCTGGGGACTTTACATTGGACAGACTGAATTCATTGGATATTGATAGGCATAACAGTGCCCCAACAGTTCTAGAACATATGTCTAAATTGGTTTTAGCAATGTTTTGTAAAGTGCCAGTTTGTTTTTTGTCAATATGTTAGATATCAATGGAAGTAGTTTATAGGGAAGTCCGAAGCATCAGCTCCGTCTGTCTTTTTATTCACATCTGTTCTATGTTCAAGATAGAACCCAAGGTAGAGTACACAGTCGGTTTTATGGGTCTGAGGGTAAATGTGACATGAGTACATTTATTTACATTCACTTTTTATCCTCCAAAGTTTGTCCCATAAGGCTATTCGTTGGACTTGTGCCTGGAGCTCTTCCGAGGCAATTGCAGGATCAGGATCAGAGGAAAGCACACCTGTGTCATCTGTAAAGGATGCAAGCAGGGTGAAGTTGGGATGTCTGAGGTGTAAAGGAGGTACAGGAGTGGTCCTAGCACACTGCCCTGTGGCACTCCCACACCCAAAGGACGTTAGTCAAAAGTTAAATTTAACAAATTAAGTATTAAAATTAAAAAATAAATGAGGATATTTCTTGGGTTTCTTTTCAATAACTAGACAACCATGAACCTCATTTTGTTTTTATTGGTTGCGATTTCGGAGGACATCGCCTCCCATCATCAGTTTCGTTTTCTTGTGTTTACAAAAAGAAAATGAAACTGACGAAGGGAGGCTGATGACCCCGAAATCGATATCAATGAAAAGAAAATAAAGTTGGTGGTCGGCTAGTTCCTGAAACGTTAACAACTGGAAAAGAAGATTAAAAAATATATGAATGACAAGTTCAATTTTTATGTAGTATGTAGTCAATAAAGAGCGTACAATAAACTTACATATTAAAACTTACCCAAGATTGCGTATTATAATATTTTCATAGCGCAAAGACATTAAACGTACACACGCACGAACGCACGCAGATATTACCACTACCAGTAGCATTAAGCACGTACTCTAGTTATAAATTAAATAATAATTTCACGACACTTGTTTGATTAGTCATAAAAAATTGCTCCATATTACCAAGCAAAGCATATACAAGGCAGTTGTTTTTAAATATTAAAGAGGTTGTGCATTCGTAGTTGATTTTTTTCTTAATTGTCTCGGCAAACAATTATGTGTGAAGAAATTATGGAACAGATCATATTCTCGGTTCTTTTCTTTTCTTGCAGAACAATTAATTTCCTTTTTAAATGTAAAACTGGCAGACGAGTAGTACCGCGTCCCGCCGAGTGCAATAACGGATCACGCGAACCGTTAAATGGAAATAGGGAAAGGGCGGATATAATCTCGAGAAAATTGCTTTTCCGCAAGGTCAGGTTTGGGAAGACCGTCTCTCCTGCTGATCGGTATACAATAAATTGAAAATTGCTATTTACGAGATTGCAACGGAGGTTGTTTCGTGAAGACCGCCTTCCATTACGTTAAAGTCTAAGTCACGCCAGATTTTCACATTCTGACTTCAGAAAATGGCCGAATAAAACAATTGAGAACACCACAGACTTAACTCAGTTATTCATGATATTTACTATTCTCATATACTCTATTGCATGTTCAGTTTCAGAGAGATTAAATAACGTTATTTTATCCAAACTTTATTGTAAATTAAATTACTGTGTAAAATTGTTACTCAGGAGGGGGCCAGTGACATGATAACTGTTTCTGAAACTTCTTGTTTATTGTAAATTAAATTACTGCAAATTGTAAAGAAAAAAAGAGGAACAACTCAATAGTGGGCACTACTACATGTTATCAATCACTTTCATTGTTACACAGCAGGTCGCACGGCCAGTGACATGATAATTGTTCTGAGGTTAGGTCATTGTGAATGTTAAGATTGGATATATAGAAAGGAACATTGACAATGATTCGAAGGATTTTGATTGAAGGGATTGGATACTTGGGAGTTGGAACATTAGTAAACTGAAATACTGTTATTAGAGAACGGGTGTTTATCTTTGAAATGTTAACCAACATCTCTAGCCGAACCGATTTTACAAGCTACAGATTCTTCCTCTTTCTTTCCAGCACACTCTTTTATACGTGTCTATTGTGGCAGGATCTGTCCGAGCAAAGATTTGTCCTCTCCATTGGAGGTACATGTCATTTTCAGTCCACGGTTATCCTTCTCCAGATAGGACTTTAAAATTGATTTAAAAGGAAAGGTGTCGGTATCGAAAACTAACGGACCAAATATTTGTAGTAATGTAATCAATAAAATGTTTATCATTTAGGTATTAATCTGTAGAATTAGGAGTCATATTTACCCCGAGACTCTCATGGACACAGCACTTCTCTTGGAAAGCGTCAGTGGCTAAATTAGGCCTAAATAGCACATGGTCAGCCTTCCTGCTCAAAGAAACTATCCCGATCAAAGTCAAGTATAGTGTTTTTAAGGCGATAAGTCGTGCAATTCTGTGCTATGGCTGTCAAATGTGGGGATACCAGAGGTTTGAAGCAATAGAAAAAGTGCAACGTTTTTTTGTAAGAAAGTTGTTCACATTGCCCTCTGGTACACCAAACTATATACTATATTTAGAAACTAATTTGGATTTAATTTTGGTGTATACACTTAAGCTGCACTACTCCTATATTGTGAAAGTTCTGATGTCTCCCGATACCAGATACGCCAAAATAACATCGTTGGCGGTCATAAAGGCTAATAGCTCATGGTTCGCTCACTGGAAGTATTTGTTTGAAAGGTCCAACTTGCCCTTCCTCCTATCCTTGGACAACCTCTGTGACTGGCATAATCATTTTTCAACTCTTATTGATCAAATTAATAAACAACATCACGAAGAATGCCGGTCACGAGTCCAAGCATCCACGCATCTCACACTTTACAAGGGGATACAAATTTCTCCTGCATTGTTCGACCTGCACGAAGATAATTTTGACGCTCTTTGTCTCAATGAGTTGCGATGGCTATTTAAGATGAGGAGCGAGGTTTTCCATTTAAACTCGGCTGTTTGGATCAGAGGGGAGTTGGGAATCTGTTCTTTGTGTAATTCGCGATCTATTGAAACGGTATCCCACTTCTTGGCGGAGTGCTCGTCCCTGGGTGAGATTAGGTTGTTGCATCTCGGATGTTTCACTCTTCCCAGGGTTGACCTGCTACGGTTCTTGAGTGGTTCAAATTCGCGACCCTTAGTTCGTTACGCTAGGCATGCATGGAAGTACAGATATGAATTAATTAATGAGTTTAATTTTTGATTTATATTATATCCTGTTTTTCTGTTCTCTTTTGCATTTTGTCAGTTTTTGTTTTCTTTGTATTGCGTAAGCTATAACGTTTATTTTATCTTATTGTGTATTTATATTTTATTTTATATTATTTTCTTTGGTTTCTGATTGTGTAATCAACGGCCTCTGGCAGACGGATCCAAGATCCATGGCCTTAAATGCTTGGAAATCTATCTTTTTTTCTTTTTTTATGTTTAATAAAGCATTATTATTATTATTATTATTATTATTAGAATTGTCCATTTAGCCTCAACGTTTTTAGGCATAGTTGCGTGGAGCCCTTATGTCCTTGTCCATCTCTCCTTATGGCCTAAGGTCAATCAATCAGTCGATCAGTAACAACAATGCAGAATTACTATAAATTGCAAACTAGGATTTTAATCATTCCACCTGCCGACTAAAGAAAAAATCAAATAAACCCACCACTGAATACGGCCATACGAAGACGTATGACGTAGTAAAATAGCGACAATAGATGTTCCAGGGTGTCGGAAACGACCGAATACAGGTTCATCACCCCCCTCGACCTCAAGAAGAGATTTCACAGTAATAAATGACCCAATGCAACGCCGATGATGAGCTGCCAAACTGTACTTAAGCATAAATTTTACTTGTAACTTCACAAATCCGTTTGCTTCTGTCTGAGCTGCCTTTTATTCTCTGTAGAAGGTGAAACATTCTAAAACTAGATTAAAAAAAAAAAGAAGGAAAGTTAAATTGCCGTCTTGAAAACCGAATGTTAATTTTATCTTTTAATTGTACGAGTTCAGGGGGTGAAATTTCTGCGTGAGGAAAATAGATTTGGGCAGCCGATGTGTGGGGTTGCGGGATGTAATTTAAAGGCGGGAATCGTGATCGAACCCTTCTGATCGTTAAGAGATTCTTTTTAGAACTTTCCTTGTTTCAACGAATATCGCGTGTAGCTTTAACGATCGGCCAAGTTTTTATCCCGCATTTTAAACAAAGAGGGAGGACTGGAGCGTGTCAATATTTCCAGCACCGCCTACTGCTCTGTCCCATGTCGCACACTTATCTTAGTTAAAAAATGAGCACATCTTGATGTACCAGGTAATTTACAGTTCAACTGTTTCTATATTTGGTCTCATGTTTTAACAAAATAAAGAAAGAACTAGTTGAAACAAAAGTTTGTGTAAAGTTTACTCAAGCAATTGAACGAAATGGCATGAAGGGAATGATTCAACAAGAATTCCTCCTTAAGAGTGCAGGGTAAATGAGAAATTGTCGTTAGCATTCTATACTTTATCATTAATTCTGCGATTAGCCCGTCCATTTTGCTTGTTTATTACCGGTTTCAGCTTCTTGCGTTATGCTGCAACAACGTAATGGGCGTGCATCTGTCGTTCAGTGTCCTCTAACTCTGTAGACATTTCTCCTTGGTTTGTTATGTTTAATAATTCTGTCTAATCTTGGGAGTTAAAGCGTTTTAATCAGCAGATGCTTTAACGAAACATTTATCGGTTTCAATCTGGACCACGGTTGCTCATTAGTTATGCAATAAAAAAAATTATTTCTTAATGATTTTGATGTTAACCCTTCAGTTAAAAATGTGCTTTATTTACACAATGCTGAATATATTTACACTGATTGTACTCACAAATGTCACTCACAACTGTTCGGGTGGATCTTCTGGGAAGGGCGAAGGCTCAACAAACAGGCGGTTGTCCTCAGGTCAAAAAGGACGATCCCGGTCGGAATGGTCACAAAAGTTAAGGAGTGACCAGTTGTCCCTCAAACCGACACGTGGGGTCCAGACGCCCGCCCACACCGTACTCAGCATTTCTTTAAAATAGTATAAAAACTCATCTGGAAATATCTATGCGACAGTATCACTCTGTTGGACTTAAACATTGTTTTGAGAAGTTTCTTCGTTGTTTTAAGCCCTCGTCGAGCGGTTACTGGCACCCGGAACAGGGAGTAGTTAAGTTTTGAAGTCGGGTCCGTTTGTCCCGCAGTGGCGTCCATTGACTCAACGGAACTTTTAGCGTGCACGTCAGAGCTTTGATGGCGGTTTAAAGAATTCTCGTTAAAACGTGCCTGAAGAAATTCCTGCTGCGATCGTTCGTCTCCTCCCGGAGGAAAGTCCTGAAAATCGCTCAAGATAAAAGAACGAAGCACCGGCAATCGGGTGAAAAAGAACACTGCCGTAGGAGTAAGTAGCCATCTTTCGCTTAATTCCCTTCCAACTTAATCCTTCCTTCTAACAACTCCCAAAAAATTCATTATAAAATAACGAAAGAAGACTATGATTACATTATTCAGATATCGTGAGTTGCGGTCTGGTGTGATGTAGGTATCAAAAAAACATTTTCTTTATCGTGCCAACGTTTCGATATTTATTGAGATCATCTTCAGGGCCTGGGATTTACATTGTTTAAATTTGACAAATCCATGTAGGATGCGGAAACCCCTTTGAATATGATCTCAATAAAGATGGAAACGTTGGCATGAGAAGGACTGCATACACCGTATTCTAGAAACTATTATTGAAAGAGATTACAACCAGACTGTTTTATTCATAAAAAACAAAAAGCAAACTAATTAGCCCGCCAGAAGTATTTTTATTTCGCATATTAATCATTTACTTACTTTAATTAAACATTTGAAACAAAATTTCCCTGATTCAAAGTCATATGATATTCTTAAAGAAGAAATAATGCAAACTAGACTCGATCCTAAAGAGTCCAGGATAGAATTTGTTAAAATAATTAAAGAATTACGTCGTTTGGTTTATATTGGACTAACACTAGACAGACTAAATTCAGACGTATTCAAACGATTAATGACTAGGTTAGATAAAGAAATTATATTTCACATTTTTAAATGTTTATCTTCCCCATTAAGTAAGCACATTACGATATGTAATCCAGAAATACTAGATGAAATTAGAAGCATAAATATAAAAAATAATATAAATGTTCTTTTGTATTATCTAACATCAACTATTAAATTCAATAGAATTCCAAACCATTTTAACAATCCTACGTATTTTAATAAACAATATTCTCAAGTACAGCAGACTTCATTGAACAAATTCCAATATCATAAACGACAACAACATCACTTTAACATTAACAGAACATTAAATTCACTAATTTCCTGGTCCACCTGACCAATTAATACATTACAATTAATTAAGGTTTTAGTTGAGATGAAAAACTCGAAAGGTGGGGTTGATATATGAAGTCGATGACCGAGTGGATCGAAGTCACGATAGCTCAAGCGGTAGAGCAGCGGCGTATCTAGTCGAAGATCGTGGGTTCGAATCCCGCCCGTCCCATTGACTTTTTTCGTCTCAACTGAAACCTTAATTAATAGCAATTAACTTATTAGGGGAAATTTTTTTTTATTGTATATAGTATGTGTTATGTGTATTTATCTGTGTGCATGTATTTATTAGCGTGAATGTCGAGGGGTGAGGGTTAATATAACGTCGCCATCGCCCCTTGAACGATGAAAGCGAGTGAGCGTGTGTTCGGGGTCGATGGCGGAATATTAATAACAGTACCTCATCGACCCCAATCTAAAGTGTAGGTCCACCAAACCGAATGAGTATACTGTATGGATGTATTTAAGTGTATGAATGTATTTATTTGTATGAATGTAGTGTTTGAACGGGTATAGAATATAAAATATATGATTTAGTTAGGGGTTTAAATGACCTAGATGTCGGAAGCCACAGCAAAAAAAAAGCAATTAACAGAACATTTGAAGATCAACCTAAGTGCCAATAAAATAACAGAAAATACTATAGAAAACCGAGTGATCCCAATTTAATAAAAAAAGATCAGTGCATAAACAGGATACGCCAAACACAGTTGTTCCATGGGTATACATCTGATTTACTATCTCCCTACGAAGTGACTCATTGCGAGAAAACAAAACGGAATCATGCCACATTACGTAAAAAGCACCATCGACCCACTAACAGAAAAATTCGATCATATTTTAGGACTAGAAAAAAAATGGAAAGGAAGCCCCTCCCCCCGAATATTAATTAAATTCTTACAAATTATTACCACATTTCACTGACGGGCGGGATGGTCCATAAGATAAATCTTAGACCCCTCCCCTAACTGTCCCACATGTGATACGGTAGATTTCGGCCATATTGTTTTCATGTGTGCCGAAGTACGAATATCAACGGGAAGCTCTGCTCAAAAAGATGGATAACATGCAAAAAGTTCTGAAACCGTACAATTGGAAGTCACTGTTAGCGCAAGATAGAGAAAGTATTTACAAGGTTATATATTCATTTTTCAAAGCTGTAACATGGCGGTTTGAATTAGGAAAAATTAAACAATAAATGTAACGACAACGTTCCAATATCAATTATTAAATAAAAATAATAATCTGCAGAATGAATTATCAAAATTAAATTATATTATGTAAATATATACAGGTGTATAATAGTGTGTCTATATGTGAATAGGCATTTTTATGTACATGCACGTTTGTGCATATGTAGGTATAATTTGTATATATGTGAATATGTGTAGAATTGTGTATTTATGTATTATATAAATTATATTTTTATATTTTTTCGCTGCAATAGCTGTATGTGTGTGCATATATATATATATATATATATATGTGTGTGTGTGTGTGTGTGTGTGTGTGTGTGTGTGTGTGTGTAATGTGTGTATACCTACGGTAAGGCCAAAAAAAAAAAAAAAAGTTTGTACGTTTGGGGGGGGCCGCGGTAGCCGAGTGGTTAGCGTGAGAGACTCTCGGCTAGTAGACCGCGCGGTCGCGGGTTCGATTCCCGCCGTCGCCTCTGGCCTTTTTTTCACGATACCCCTTCATTTCAGATAAAAGCAAAATTGTATCTCTTTCTCCTTCTGAACAAATATAACGTTTTGCTAGGGTATGGAACTATGCAAGACCACAACATAGAAACAGATTTAAGTCCAAAAATTATACCAGGTTACAATCATGCAACCAGAATTGAATAATAAATCAATTTATAAGTCAAATAAAAAATCATCAAAACGATATATCGGCCAAAAATGTAAGAAGAAGTAAGCAAAGTAGTAGTCAAAAGTAAAAATGACCCCGGATGAAAGTATTTTCAGGCCAACACAAAACTCACACCCAGAAGGCGTTATTCTAGAACAGAAAGTTAATGAATATCAGGACAACTGAGAACTTACAATTAAAGTTACAAAAAACAATCAAACAAATCCAATACTAAAAAGAAAACAGAACACGTAAATTAAATCGAACCCATTATGAAGGGGTGTCTTCTCAAGGGACAATGGCCCGTCAGGATACCTATCAGCCTCCTAATTCCCCTCCTAGAGTTAGAAAATAACATTTTTGATTTAATTCCTTCAGAAACTCCTTCGATTGCCTGTGCCGGGGGACTTCTTCCATTCTTTAAGGAATTGTTTCATGCCCCAGCAACTTATACTCTCTTTCGCTGTGATTGAAGAGTGAGGTAATACTGGTAGTGGCCCGACAAATGCAGTATTTGGTCCTTCTTTGGCCAGGCTGTCCGCCTCTTCATTGCCATAGTGCCTCTTATGAGCTGGTATCCATATGAGGGTTACCCTATTCTCGTCCCTATAGTAATCCTATTGATAAATTGAACGGTTTCCTCTACCAGCCTAGATATGGATAACTCTTTTTGTGATGACCTAAGACTGGCCTGACTGTCGGAAAAAATTCTAATATATTTTCCCTTAGTAGTTGACACAGTTCCATGAGTGTTCTGCAGCAAACATTGATCGGCCAGACCTCCGCCTAAAAGACTGAGGTGTTACTACCAAGAGGGGGGGAGATGATTCCTAATTTGGGTATATGTATTCCAGCACCGCTTCTCTTGTACTTAATGAGTGAGCCATCGGGGAAGCAATCTATGCTACTATTGCCATCATCCGCATTATAGTTATAATCACGTGGAGTAACTACCTGAAAGTATTTTTCCCTAAAGGAGTTTTAACCTTTTTGTCGCTAACACTTAGAAGTTGGTTATTAACCTTAGTAGGTAAATGTAGAATCGAGTGTCCTATATGGTCTCTCTTATGATTCCAGCTGCCTTCACTAAGCAGCTGGTGAGTGTTCTAACCTTGATCTCTATGTGAAGAGGTGTAGTATTGGTTATCATTTCTAGTGCTATGGTGGGTGTAGTTGAAAATGTTCCTGTCATCATCAGACGACCTAGTCTTTGAAATATCCTTAATTTGTTGCTGTTCCCTTTATTTTCTAGCCCTTTCCACCATACTACGGCTGCAATAGAAAACTTGGCCACCCAAGGTTTTTTTACCCCATGTTCTACCAACAATTCTCCTTCACTGCACCATGGTTATTGTGCCTTTCCTTTGTATATTTTTAATGTGGCCTTTCCAATCAAGCGTTATCCCGAGGAATTTTATTGAATCTCTTAGTTTTAATTCGATGCCCTGAATTTTCGGTTATTGAAGTTGCCTAGTGATCTTCTCCTGCTAAACATTATAGTTAGGGACAACGCAGCATCCCTTTGCAGTGCTCTTTCAGAAGCGTAAGCATTTAAAACATAAGAGAGTTTTTAATAAACTGTTCGACCTTGCGTTTTAAAAAGTGTATAGTAAGGGATTTGGGTATTGTTTGGCCCCAAAACGATACTGAAACAGTACCTGTGTTTACTAAATCGCCAGCTTCTGTAGCGGGTTTTTGTCTGTCAAATTTACGTTTAAATCCTTTAAATTGTAAAATTTTTGCATTTTGATTATCTGTTTTTATTGTTTGTAAAAGTTCCGCCTTGCTGAAATCAATATCTACTTTTCTTATTATACCCTCTCTAAGAGTCATAGATGAGGGAATATACGCCCTATTTTTTTTAACATTTAGACTTAACTAGCAGGTCTGCAGCTTGGTATGTCTTCAGAATGAGTGCTTCTGTTCCGACCCGATTTACCAATGGACATCACTTCCTGTCGAATTTTTGGGTGGTTCTCGTCGATTAATTTTCCCAGTGGCGACACTACGAAGCGTGCAATCCTGATAGACCGCGTGCTTTGGTCGTTAATTATTTGATAAGGGCCCTTATCAAAAGTCGAAAAAAGATTTTCTTGTTTGTTAGAAATTTCAATATTCAAACTTAGTTCATTCTTATCGGGGCTCGATGCAGAAAAATCTGACCTTAGGGTGGGACTAACATAGTCTTCATTCTTTCTGGACTGTCGAAGGGCTGGAATCTTGCCCCCGCTCTAGGCGGACATTCCTTCTGTGCGACCGGGATCGCGTTCAACATTTTTTAACAAAATTAATAATATTAATATTTAACAAAACCCAAAACCATAAAACGAAAACTAAAAGGAAGCACTACCCAAGAAATAAGAAAAAGAACAATAATAAAAAAGTTACCAAATATTGAAGATCTTTTTGGTAAAACGGGTAGTGCAACATTTCACCTCAGGGTTCGATCAAATTGAAATGGGTCCAGGGTCAGACCCTAAAACAGATTTTTCCACCGAGGAAGAGCATTTTGAATTTCAAGGAATACCATTTGGTTTAAAAAACGCTCCACCTACGAACCTTCATATTTGCAAGAATTCTGCAAGAATGAGTTACATGGACGTCATTGTACTTCCGACAACCTGAACGAACACAATGAACCTATCAAAAGCGAAATGGATAAAGTGAAACGATATAATTTGAAAATTCAATCAGACAAAGCTGAACTTTTCGAAATGGAACTCCTTTTTCTTGAACATATACTTCCTAACGAAGGCATCCGACCCAACCCCGCAAAACCTGAAGGCATTCCTTCCTAATTCCCCATTTCTAAAACCCAAAATCAAATTACACAATTCCTCGGATTAACGGGGTATTGTAGAAAAAATGATCAGGAATTACGCCCAAATAGCAAAACCGTTAACCATAGCATTACGAAAAAACGGTAACGCTAAGAGCATAGATGATTTTAAAAAAACTTTAATTGAACCACTTCAAAACAATCAAATATTACAAAGGCTCGATTTTGAAAAACCGTTCTACTTGACGACAGACGCTTCTAACTTTGCTGTTGCAGGAGTACTGTCACAAAATCTCTACGGAAAAGACTTGCCTATATCATATGCTTCGCGTACACTACAAAAACAAGAAGAAAATTATTCTACACTTGGGAAAGAATAATTAGCAATAGTTAAATTCACTAATTTCGTGGTCCGCTTGACCGATTAATGTATGACAATTAATTGGGTTTTTTTAATTGAGATAAAAAAAGTCAAAGGCGCGAGCGGGATTCGTCGATTTGTCGCCGAGAATCCAATCCGATTACACGACATTTGAAAAACGGCAAAACGGAGGGAAAACTCAAAAGGTGCGGTTGAGATGGGAAGTTGATGTCCGAGTGGATCGAGGTCACGATAGCTCAAGTGGTAGAGCAGCGGCGTATCTAGCCGAAGATCGTGAGTTCGAATCCCGCTCGCGCCATTGACTTTTTTATCTCAATTAAAAACCCTAATTATTAGCAATAGTGTGAGCGTTTTACGGACGACGATTTACGTATGCATACGCTATAAAACTCTTAAATGGCTACACAACCTTAAGGAACCAAACTCAAAACTGATAAGATGGAAATCGCAACTCGCAGATTTTGACTTTGATGTGACTGACGGCTTGTCACTTAATCCACCCACCATTATTACAAAGCATACACGCTATTGAAAGTTCAACTACTGATCCAAAGGCAGTGATTGATGAATTTCTAGCAGCAGCCCCGCCTTCATCAGATATTGACAAACTAGTAGATCAACTTGACAAGACATTTAAAGGAACACACGAAGACGAGATTCAGAGTGTCTACAAACCCAACATTCACATGAATCACCTCATAAAAACCACATATTTATTGTTGAAGGTAAGATTAAGTACATTAATGTTGAAACATATCAAATAATTATTACCATGGGAAATACAAAAATTCAAAAAGCCATTCAACAAAAATAGGTACCGTTCGAAGACGAAAATTGCCTGGAATACCTACAACCAAGAAAGGCATACGGCGTATACTTTTTTCCGGCAGTAGAAAACTCCATAGATGAAAAAAAATATGACCAAATGTTTAATCATTTCTCAGATATCGTGAAACCAAAACCTCCCACGTTAAAAATTAACAGATATTTTCAAAAAAGGTTAGAAACATTATTGACTCCTCAGAACAAGAAGAGATCATTTTACATTATCGTATTGGCAACACCGCTCACAGAGGAATGCATGAAGTTAATCAAAATTTATCAAAACGATATATCGGCCAAAAATGTAAGAAGAAGTAAGCAAAGTAGTTAATAACGTCGAAACATCTTCCACCACGCCAAACTATTCCGATTCAAATGGCCTGAAAAAAAAAGTCCCGAGCTTAAGAGAAATAATGAACATCGTAAAACACAAATGATCGACTAATCAACACGATAAGAATTTCTCTTAAATAGCATTCAATAATTCCACTATTTCAAAAGTAAAAATGACCCCGGATGAAAGTATTTTCAGAACAACACAAAACTCACACCCAGAAGGCGTTATTCTAGAACAGAAAGTTAATGAATATCAGGACAACTGAGAACCTACAATTAAAGTAACAAAAAAACAAATCAATCGAACCCGAGATAACATAGAAATTCAGGAGAAATTTCTTTACGAGACACAGTCTGGAAAAGCAAAACGTAAATATAAAAAAAAGGGATCTCGATACAAAACCAGCCACAATTCAAAGAAAACAACGTAAAATAGAACCCAGTCTTTTAAAGAGACCTCGGATATTTTCCGAAAACTCTGTAATTGCTCAGATGAGGACGTTACTCGCACTGCTTCTCCTGACTTAAGCGAAACGGGCCAGACCAGTAGAGGATCCCCAACATGGAAACGGGACTAATCAAATAAGTTAAAAGTAATAAGTATAACATTGAAGAAGGGATTGATAATATCAATAATATGCATAATTTACTCCAATGAACTCAATGAGCATTAGTCCCGATCCAACGGAAGTGGAAGAATTAGAAACAATCTTTGAACCCAGGAATAACGCGACCAATTGTCCAGATAATCTTGAAAAAATAATTAATTAAATACCTAATTTGCTCAGAACTAACCACACGAACGAAGAGGAAAAAAATACAAAATTATAAATCTGATTAAAACATTTCTTGAAATCATAAAAAGAGAAAAGGGTCAGCTAAGTAATACTGATCTTTTGAAACACAAAATCTACCAGTTTACACGAAAAACTATAGGTATCATGTAGCCTTCAGAAAGGATTTTCAATCAGAAGTCGATAAATTATTGTAAAATAAAAATTATTAGACCGTCGAATTCACCACACAACATATGTCATAGTCCCGAAAAAGGTGGACGCTTCTGGGAAAAGAATAGTTCGAATGGTGATTGACTACCGGAAGCTAAATGAAAAGACGATTGAGGACAAATTCTCACTTCCTAATATAGAAGATTTATTCGGCAAAACAGGAAGAGCGACGTATTTTTCCGCAAGATCTACCTTCTGGATTTCATCAAATCGAAATGGATCCTGAATCCGTACCAAAAACAGCTTTTTTCCAAAGAATAACTCGACCAATTGTCCCGATAATCGTGAAAAAATAATTAATTAAATACCTAATTTGCTCAGAACTAACCGTATGAATGATGATATTGTCAGAAAACCGTGTAACCGTTCTGATGAGGACGTTACTCGCACTGCTTCTCCTGACTTAAGCGAAACAGGCCAGACCAGTAGAAATAACTGCCTTGACGAATAGACCTGAGATTGATCCTATTCAACTACAGCGAGTAAAAATAATAGAAATGTAAACTATACATTCATACACGTATTGACTTGGACGTAATATAAAACGAATCAGAATACACACACGAGACGTAATAAATTACAAACTGAACAAATCGCTTTTGGCATTATGTCAATACGCAAAGAACTTGTTCGACCATTTAATTAACAGAGAGAGACGAAAACAAAAGATTAAAACGAAGGCTTATTTAATGGTTTAGGAAAAACATTATCTTGGATTACCGGAACTCCGACGATAAAGATAAACAAACGCCATCGAATTTTTCGTTTACAGCGTAATGTTGAAAATCAAATGACCATTAGGAAAAGATTAATTGACCAATTCAATCGTGACATTCAGACCGTAGAAAACAATAATAGAAAATCAAACTGATTAAAAAATCCTATATTGGGTGTTATTGCAAAATAAATCGAAAACTCTACAGAATTTTGTAAACTTAAAACATCCTTCAATCCTCACATATGATGATCTTGAATCATTGAAAAATACAAGAAATATTACATACGTCCAGTCTTACTATTTTACTACCTGCCTCGAAATTAACCGAACTACATTGCTCTCTTATGAAGGACGAACTTTATTATTTTATACCTTCACAAACCTCCATCCTTGTATTATCTCATCCCATTAAATAAAAATGATCATGTAATAACAACATATACATACCCCGTATTTAATCCTTAAAGCGAATGATGAACTATTTACTGCTACTTGCATAGATTTAACTAATCAAAATTATTGTAACAACAAATCAAAAATTAATAACAATTGTATTAATCAAATTGTTGCAAATGAATTTTTTTTAAACTGTAAATATGTTTACACATTAAGCATTTAAGAAATATGTATCTTTAATAAACTTTTATTTAGCTTTTATTGTAAAACTAAAACAATTGTAATTTAAAAAAAAACTTTATGAAACTTTAACTATTTAAGACTAGTTTAATTAAATTAGACAAAAATGAAGTATTGTTAAATTTAAAAGAAAATGTATACAAATATTAAAAAAATCGAAAGTTATGTTTGCATAAACCGCCATGTATAGAGTAGCGAAAGCGATCTTTTGAAAACTCAGGAAGGCAGTAAAAATGCATCCATTGGAACTATTAAATGTTCGCTTGACATTTTCAACTATTTATGTTAATGTTGTAAAATGTATTGGCGTTCTGTTTGTTTGTTTTCGCCGTCAGCTTAAAGAAGACAAACAACTTTCACGAGAGGCATGACTCATAAAGTAGACACTCTTCAAGAAGTGGCAATTCAGTCTGCGTCTGCTTTTACAGAACCGCCGTTTTTCCCGCGTTGAGCTTCTGACTTAAGGACGGAGGAGTTAATGGAGTAACGAGTCGCCACTCAGGCCGACACGACAGCAAAGTCTAGCGGGTCCAGACGCCCGCCCATCATCTTAATCAGCATCATATTTAAAATAGTATAAAAACCCTTATTCCGCCTTACCCATGCGACAGCCTTCTCCCCGCCACTCTATCGGTTTAAACTTAAACATTGTACAGTTTTGACAATAAAATTTCGTTTTCATTTTACGTCTTCTTTGTTCGATAATAAATTACATCGATTATCCTCAACATAAGCCAACTTGAAAGACATGGCATTCCAACACAGCTCCCAACGTTGATTTTCTGACTTTTCTCCTTCAAGCCCGCTACAAATCAATAATACAATCTGGTAGAGTACAAATATTATCAAAGGATCTCAACTTAGTTCCTCCCGCTGTCCAAATCTCTGCCAACTTTGCGACGCCGTCAGGTCCTTTTACAACTTTAAATATTCGACCTAGTGGCCAGCTCAATGGTGCGACACTTGGCTCTTCAATCCACACAAACGTTCCAGGAATTAGAGAGTTATGCCACTTAACACGAGTTTGCAATTCTGAGATGTATTCCTTGGACCAACAAGCCCAAAAGTGCTGTTTGATTTTCTCTCCATTCCGTGGAAGTGAGTTAGCCTGGAATCGTGTGTTTTCTACTAGTCTTCTTCTGGTAAACTATAATTCTTCTTCCGATCAGGAAATGCGAGGGAGAGAGTGCAGTAAGGTCGTGTAGGAAATAGGTGTAAGGGGAAGGGAGTTCGGAAAAGCTTTTACTTTGATCACTAGTAATAATATATACATTATGCAGGGTGGGTGACCAAGACTCGAGGGATTAAATGCCTAGGTAGACTCGTACCCAATCCCTAAAAGGTACGGGGTTTGATCGGCTCAAATGTCCTGCATATCCTGCATAAATCTCTTGAACCTGTTCACAAACCCCAAGATTTTGAACCATTTTATCTCGGGGAGTGATTTGTTGATGTCCGCTGTTTCAAAGATTTCAAATCTAGACCTAGCATACCTATCACACCCTGCGAGGTAGTGCCTTGGCGTTTCTTCTTTTATTTCACAAAAAATAGCAAATGGGATCTGATTACCCATTGCGGAGAGGTGTCTTCTAAGTGGGAAGTGGCCCGTCAGGATACCTATCAGCCTCCTAATTCCCTACTAGTAATAATAAATCGGTAAAATTTAAATGTGTGTTTAGTGACTGGGAGTCTTGTGGTCCAGAGAAGGGCCGGTGTTGTGTTTGGAGAGAAGCTGTGACCGTGTGAGTGGCGCCGTTGGTGGTGGTCTGTGACCATGAGTAATCCGTTGGCTGAGGTCCGGTCGCAGTGAGTCGGTTGACTCCGCAGAGGCCGAAGTACTGGGGTGCAGCAATAGCCGAGAGCAGCGTTTGGCTTTCGCGGCTGCGAGTACTTGTCGTCGTCGACGGTGTTCCTTCAGTGATGGCTCGTCGGGATGAAGAGGAGTCTTCTGATGTCATCCATTAGTGATGTTTGAGACCTCGTCGCATGGACGAGTCTGGTTCTAGCGAGGCAGTCCTCTGCTTATATAGGGAAGTGCTCTACTCTGATTCGCTGCAGAATGGAGGGCGAGAGAACATTCTACAGATCGTAGTGGCATATAGCGGTAGCTTCAAGAGGCCACTGCAGTGTGTTTCTCAAAACTCTTTTCAAATGCGATTTGCAAGATTTTATCCTGTGTCCCAAATACTTCCAAAAATCACACACCATAGGTATGAAGTGAAGTGCCAGCGGATGTCGGCAACAATTTGACCTAAGGCTTCTCTCTTTAATTTCAAGGATTTAACCAATTCCGTCAATCCGATATCTTGGACTTTGCCGCAAAGCAGACAAACAGCGCTAAATAACATTTATATAATTTACAACTTCGGCCATATCCGCCTTTCAATGTTACGGGCCACTGCAATCTATGTCTACATTATAAAATGGTGTAGCTGGTACTATACGAGTTTGAAGCAACACTTCCATTATTGATTCCGACTTTCTGGCTTTGCCCTGAAACACCTAACGATGTACTGTCTTTCTCGCTAAATTTCTACTTCTAGTAATCAAATAAGTTTCTTGGACAGTGTATAGCACAGTTGGTGAGGCGAAGCATGGCACAATTTAACACGTTCAAACACTGTTAATCGGGAACAAGAGTAGGGTTTACACAGGATTCAATATAACGGATACATGTGTGGTAATTATTGACCGTTCATTAATGATTATTTACAGATCGTGAGATGCGGTCAGGTATGACGTAGATTTAGAAAAAACGTTTTCTTTATTGTGCCAACGTTTCGATCTTTATTGAGATCATCTTCAGGGCTCAAAGGGTTTGTTTTTTGTGAAGACGTGTCATTGCTGTGTCGAGTGGAGAGTACCGGGCATCAGTGATGTGAACGTGATATATACACTGCTAAAATGTTCAGCTCAAAAAAGTTGTTCAGCTAAGCCTAAATCAATTCTGTTTGAGAAATGTTTGTTTATTATTTTATCCTTTTCTACCATCCTATTTTCCTATTTAACATCCCAACATCAACAAGCGCCACACCACGCGCAGCATCGTCACCACTAAGTGCCATTTTTATGTTTAAAAATCGAAAAAAAAGGCTGAAAACAAAATAATTTATTGCTTCAGAATTCAAATTAGACTGAAAAACATTTTAAATTCCGTAAAAACTAAACATTGAAAAATCTTTTCCCCTCGTTTTGGATAAAGTATTAATTGTGTTTACCTCTAATTGATATTCCCTATTTAAAACAAATTACAAACAAATATTTATTGATAACAACAATGAAACAAATTAAGGGCAGAATTTCTTTTATCGAGACAATGGGGGGGAAAATCAATTGAGTGGTATTTTTTGGCAGTCAGTGTGTTTACTGTCGTTCGCTGGAAATCTACCAGTGAGTTTCCTTATTTCCTCTTTTCTCGAATCGAGATAATTCCCCTTGACCAGAGTACGCGAATTTTCCCGTCTTTATTTAAATTTCATTCTAGATAGGCTTGCATGACCTAGGCGCTCGATCAAGGGGGAGCGAACTACCCTTCAATGAGGTTAAGTGGTTTCTCGACCGCTCGACCAAAGGGCCATAACCTCTTATATATCTATACGTTTCACATTTTACACTCTTACGTATTTAACGTTCTAATCGAAACTCAAAGAATCCGGCCCATCGAAAAATATAGTAGAAACAGTTCTAATTATCTTATCACATAAACTGTCAAAAACACTTTTCTAACTACTAATTTGCCCACTAATTGTTATTTTAACATCGCCCCCTCCCGGTTCGTAACGCTGTGCTTCAACTTCACTACTTTTATTTGCCAACAGCTCCAGTTCATCAAGAGACCAACGCCCTTTTCAAAATGTCTTCCTTTACAAATTAATTAATTGTCTACATCGGGGGATAAGTACAGGGTTTGGCAAGTCACATAAGCTGAATATTATGCTTTTCTTACTCGATTAGACCTTAACTTTTTCGACTATCATACTTGCTAATATCTTATCCTATCGTAACTAGGAACGTTGCCGCTTCATACCAGACGACACTACTGCACTCGACTACCGAGAGAAAGCTGAATCTAAATATTTATCATGAATAAACGGTTCTGAGTAAGAAGTTGACACGAGAAAGCGGACACCCTTGAAGGAAAGGGGCTTCCACACCGCTGACAGGGCACGAACCCTTCTGTGGCATAGGAATCCACACTATCAGCATCTCAGACAGAAGAACAAAAAAAAATGAAGGAACAATGAAATTCACTCATTGGACTTAGACAATCCAAGAATCTTCTAACCAATTTCGGAAAGAAAGAAGGCACAGAATGTGTCAACGGAAGCAGGAACAGACAGCGAATCCTAACAGGACACTGCAGATTAAATGGACACCTAAAGAAAATTGAAACAATCCAAGATGGCACATTAGATTCTGCAAGGAGGCAGATGAGACACCAACACATTTACTAACAAACTGCGGAGCAACATTAGCCCGCAGGAGGAAATGCTTTGGGATGTATAATGTGACCATAGAAGAGCTTCAACTATTAATCAAATTTCTTGATGAAATTTGAAAGTACCGATGTACTTTAGGCAGAGAACGGGGGATACAACAGCTCTTAAAGGGCGCAGTATACCATACCCTGAAAAAAATTATACCTATATCTACAAGAAGTTGACACAGCTTCAATTCAGGATTGAGCAGACCTCTAAGTGGGAAACTTTATAATTGAGAATTTCGATTCGGGATCGGGGTGAGTTATTGACAATTGGAAAACCTGTGAGGTCTTTCGAGGATCCACAGGAAACTCAATGGTATTTTAAAGAATTTCCTCGATACGTACATGTATTACTTAGCCAATCTAACTGAAGAAATAGAAGTAATACTTAAACACCTTAAAGAGAAGTAAAGGGGAAAATGGTTCGGAATACACCCTGAAGTCGTCAATCACATTTGTACAAAGCAAGGAAACAGCAGAGATCATTGAAAGATGAGCCTTTCCTAAAAAAGTATATTCATGTATTCATTTTAGTGACAAGAAAATACATCATTTAAGATAATTAAATCATAATCATCGCACATATCTAAGGACGTTTTAACTCGTCAATAACTGAGTCTTTTGACTGTCTATACAATCTACACTTATAATTGTTACTAAAAAGTAATTTTACTAATTTTTGAACGCAAGATGTGAAAAAAATAGTCAGTGATACGGATTCAGCCGAATTCCTCGGACAATATGCCACCGTCTTTCAAGCGCAAACTATGGCTATTGAACGCCGTGCCAGGGAGATTAAAAGGCAATTGTCAATAGAAGAATCTACTCGGACAACCAGGCTAGTCTGAAGTCGTTCGGCGGTAAAGTCCAGAGTCGTTTGGGACTTCATCACAGCCCCGTCAGACATTGGGGAATATAACAAAATTACCCTTGTCTGGGTATCAGGGCACACAGGACAGAAGGGCAACGAAGAGGCCGACAAATTGGCCCAGGACAGTTCGATGAGGGTACGTATTGGCCCTGAACCTCAATGGCTGACTCCCAACTTCAACATGATCTCCACATTCGGCCACCTCAATCTGCCCCCCCCCCCGAAACCTTTCATCCCTTCTAACATCAAATGTAAAATTCAAAATCTCCAGATACCTCTTGGATTTGACTTTGTCCTCCTTTAATCCTTTGAATACTTCCTACTAAAGTCATTGTTTTCTTAACCGCAATTCTCCTTACCCACTCATTTCCCCGTGTAGAGGAAGTTTTCCATTGTTCATCCAATCCCTACACCCAACCAACCACACCACCTTCCTTCCTTCCGCAGATCGGATAGTTCAAATTGTGCGACACCGAGCATCAATCCGGATGTCGTGGGTATTATGGTATGGGTACAAAAGTATACACTTATCTCTCTTTAAAAAAATAAACTGTACGAGCGCAGTGTCGAACTGCGTTACAATACGCGTATCACAACGCAACGCATGTAGAGCAGAGATGTCATGACGTCCGTTCGCGTCGTGTCATCTCGCCTCAGTATGCACCTTGACTTAGGCCAATTTATTTACGCGTGTGAGTGCTAATACAACACAGAATTGTATTATAATAACACCCAAACAAAATCATATAATGTTAAGAATATTACATTCATGCAAGTAATCCGTCTTTCATGCGATACGGCACTAAAGGCTGGCATTCTTAGGAGGAAATTAGTTTACTGTAAGAACACGTTTATTCTACGTTCTCGGCGTTAGCTGCCTGCCCCTAATTTCTTTCTGCTTTCTGGAAATCAAAACCTTTGACCTTAATTTTTCTATTACACAGGTATATCGTGTAACCCGATTACTCGGAATAATCTCGTTCTTGTCCATGACACAAATTTTGTCGGTATGAAACTATTCGCTAGCCCTTTTGTTTAATATCGATGTGAACCAGTTCTAATAACTTCTTTTTTTTTTTTGTATTAAGTAATACAATACTTTACATTTTATCGGTTCATTTGTTTTTGCAAATATGTACATGTGTGGAAGAATAACGAAGCCATTTCTCAAGGACTTGCAAACTGGTTGATATGGATTTCTTTTAGATATAAATTATAAATGAAAAAAAATAAATAAAAAGAACTTGAACTTAGGTTTTAAATCAAACCTATTTATTCTTTCAAGGGACTTCGTCGCGTGCAATTTTATTCCACCGTTGGAAAATCATGACACGATGAGGATTTTACTATCATTTAAATTTCTCTTAACTTTTCTTAAAGTATTAATTATTCTTGACTAAATGAAGCTTATCCTCCTTATTTAAACATATTTATTTTTGTCGGATAACTTATACTTTTACGCCAATGCGGGATAAATGAAATATGTAAAAATATTCATATTATACAAATCGCTGTATTGTTACACTTTTGCTCTAAAATTATTTTTAGGTTTTTAACGTACTTGATTACAAGAGATGATGAATACAGGATGTTTGAATTTGATCAAAAATTCCGAACACATCTGGGCATCAAAAAGGAATGGAAAATAACTCCTACAAATGGCACCATCCTTTGGTACATAGATGGATCTAAAACACAAGATGGTACAAGAGCAGGAGTATTTGGACCTGGTATCAAATACCGGAACCCATGGGAAAACACGCCAGTATCCTACAAGCAGAGATTCACGCAATAGAAAGATGTGTCCAATTATTCAACCTAGATAAGGGATACAAAAACAAGAATATAGCTATCATGTCAGATAGCCAAGCAGCCATCAAAGCACTAAGTTCAAGAATGGTGCTGAACTGCAAAACCAAATTAAATTTATTAGGTACGCACAACAAAGTTAGCCTCTGCTGGGTCCCAAGACACATGGGAGTAGAAGGCAATGGGAAAGCGGACACCCTTGCGAGGAAAGGGGCAGCTACACTGCTGACAGGACCCGAACCCTTCTGTGGCATAGGAATCCACACTATCAACAAATATCTCAGACAGAAGGACAAAAAGAAAATAAGGGAACTCTGGAATTCGCTTATTGGACTTAGACAATCCAAGAATATTCTAACCAATTAAGGAAAGAAAGAAATTACAGAATGTGTCAAAGGAGGCAGGAATAGACTAATCCTAACAGGACCCTGTAGATTAAATGTGCATCTAAAGAAAATTGGAATAATCCAAGATGGCACATGCAGATTCTGCAAAGAGGCAGAAGAGACACCAACACATCTACTAACAAACTGCGGAGCAACATTAGCCCGCAGGAGGAAGTGTTTTGTGATGTACAATGTGACTATAAAAGAGCTTGACCCAATAAAACCGGGCCTATTAATCAAGTTTCTTTAGGACTCACCGCTCTAGGCAGAGAACGGGGATACAATAGCTCTTAAAGAGCGCAGTATACAATCACCCTGAAATATCATCATCATCAACGTACTTGATCGTGGACCGTATACTTCTAAATTTAAGATCTTAACAAAGCAAAATATGAATCTCAACTTCAACATCTGAAAACCTACATAGAGGTGTTAAAACCCCAGGAGTCGGAGGTAAAGGCACTTTTATAGCTATTGAAAACATTGATCCCGTTAAAACGAAGGGTATTATCAATGATCGGCTGAATCCCACTAAGATGTAAGTTGGAGTTAAAAATATGGTAGGTCTAGCGTGTTCGGGCGCGTTCCGTCAGCAGGGCGTCCGATTTTTGACGTACGCAGTACCCCTCTAACTACAACCCCTATCTTCTCAAAATCCACCAATCATAACACACTTCCCTCCTTTTCGCTCAAAAACTTACCTCTTACAGCCTTTTTTGGGCTCTCTTGTCTTTCCAACGCCAGCTCTCGGAGCGAGCACACCTCCTATCGCCCTATCTCCTCAAAGTGTTCCACCATAGTACTTAACCACCGTGTAAGATCGCCCGACTATTGCTTTGCTATGAACATTTACCGCCACGCGAATGTCCGCGTATTGAGATTAGAATCGCCCCATCCTTAACTCCTCGTGCATTCCATCTCCCGACCCCATGGTCACAAACCTACCATCGCCATTTCCCCCTTAATATCTCATCTCCCTTTATCCATCTACCATCACCATAATACCACAAACGAATCATCCATAATTTTCCCCGGAAGAATCCATCCTTTCACTACCATCGCCACTTGGATTTCGTCATCCACCATCATCATCAGCAACGCTGCTGAAACCAGGCCGGTTTACTGGCCTAGTCATCGCCGAACAACGCACGATATCGCATTCAGAGACATTCACAGCTTTCCGGCCTTCAGAGGCATTCATCGCCTTCAGATCTCCAATACGATCATCGGCCATCTTGCAAACCATAGAAATTTCATTAAACAGCGAATCTTCAATCACTCCTTTCGTTGATTATTTATTCCTTCATTTAATTCTTCCTAAACTAACATCTAATGAATCTGGAATCTTCCATTCCCGTTGGTCAAGAAACAATCTTTTTATTAATTATATTTCGTATCTCTGACGGTGTTCGTCGGCGCCGTTTTGTATTTGGCTGCTGGCGATCATAACGGATGGACGTGTCATCGTTGAAACATGAAACAGAGCTTGCCACCATATGTCATAACATTGATAACAAATTTAAAGAGGAATTAAAATAAAAAATAAAAATTCACCACGATTGTTAATGTACGATGAATATTTGTCGATAGAAGTCAAATAGAAGTAAACATTTTCATGAAAAACAAACGGAAAGTTAGTAGAAGTAACCTCAATATACAAAGAGGTCTGGAAACGAGAAAAAAGAAATTATCGAAGCTACAGGCTGATCGTTTATCCCAGATGCCGAGTGACAAACTATATTTATGTCAGAAGAAAAGACGTCATCTTCAGAGAAAATAATATGCCCTCGAGTACTGGAGAACATGACGTCAAAAGGTGCAAGGTAACAAAAGAAAACTGCAAATGTATTAACTGTGTCAAATTCAAAGATAAAAGTAAAAATAAACAACACTTATCTGAAAATAATGCCGCCTAGGAAAAATCTGTCTGTATTACCCCATCCAAACAAAAATTGATTACGGCCAATAATAGCAGTATAAATATATAACGGAAATCAAAGATATTAAATGTTTTCAAATTAATTTGACTGTAAATCGGCAATAGCAAAACTCGTTGCAAAACCTGATGGGAAACAAGAAGATATTGAAACAGGATATTGCTATAATTCAGGAGCCTTATTTTAATAAACAAACAATGGGATTTCTGACGACTCGGAGAACCTGCAAAGCAAGAAAAGGAAAAATAGGGCGGCAATTGTTTTTGCGAACTCTAGATGTTTTAGTTCATCAACAGCAATCGAATGAATGGTTTAGTCGATGTTGAAATGACTCAATGAACCAATTTTATGTCGCATTTTTGACGAAAAAGAAAACATTAATGATATTTTGGAAAACTTGACGAAAGCCATGAGGTCCGTTATGAATAAAAGGTTATTGGCGAGGATAGATACGAGAGATCTAGTACAAAACTTGACACAAAAACCAACTCGAGAGGAATAAAACTTGATCACCATTTGGCAGAGAATAATTTAAAATTGGTAACGAAGTTGAGAAGATTGCCACTTTTGAGTATGAAAGAGGAAAGAGTAACGTTGATCTCACTCTTGTGTATTGATCAATGATTTCGTATATACATACAAGGATATGATAAAGGTCTTTCAATTAATCCAACTAAACTGGAACTGATAATGTTTAGCAGGAGAAGATCACTAGGCAATTTCAAAAACCGAAAATTCCAGGGCATCGAATTAAAACTAAGAGATTCAATAAAATTCCTCGGGATAACGCTTGATAGGAAACTTGATTGGAAAGGCCACATTAAAAATATACAAAGGAAAGGCACAATAACCATGGTGCAGTGAAGGAGAATTGTTGGTAGAACATGGGGTATCAAACCTTGGGTGGCCAAGTTTTCTATTGCAGCCGTAGTATGGTGGAAAGGGCTAGAAAATAAAGGGAACAGCAACAAATTAAGGATATTCCAAAGACTAGGTCGTCTGATGATGACAGGAACATTTTCAACTACACCCACCCTAGCACTAGAAATGATAACCAATACTACACCTCTTCACATAGAGGTCAAGGTTAGAACACTCACCAGCTGCTTAGTGAAGGCAGCTGGAATCATAAGAGAGACAATATAGGACACTCGATTCTACATTTACCTACTAAGGTTAATAACGAACTTCTAAGTGTTAGCGACAAAAAGGTTAAAACTCCTTTAGGGAAAAAATACTTTCAGGTAGTTACTCCACGTGATTATAACTATAATGCGGATGATGGCAATAGTAGCTTAGATTGCTTCCCCGATGGCTCACTCATTAAGTACAAGAGAAGCGGTGCTGGAATACGTATACTCAAATTAGGAATCATCTCCCCCCCCCTCTTGGTAATAACACCTCAGTCTTTCAGGCGGAGGTCTGGCCGATCAATGTTTGCTGCAGAACACTCATGGAACTGTGTCAACTACTAAGGGAAAATATATTAGAATTTTTTCCGACAGTCAGGCCAGTCTTAGGTCATCACAAAAAGAGTTATCCATATCTAGGCTGGTAGAGGAAACCGTTCAATTTATCAATAGGATTACTACTAGGGACGAGAATAGGGTAACCCTCATATGGATACCAGCTCATAAGAGGCACTATGGCAATGAAGAGGCGGACAGCCTGGCCAAAGAAGGACCAAATACTGCATTTGTCGGGCCACAACCAGTATTACCCCACTCTTTAAGCACAGCGAAAGAGAGTATAAGTTGGTGGGGAATGAAACAATTCCTCAAAGAATGGAATACGTCCCCCGGATGCAGGCGATCGAAGGAGTTTCTGAAGGAATTAAATCAAAAATGTTATTCTCTAACTCTAGGAGGGGAATTAGGAGGCTGATAGGTATCCTGACGGGCCATTGTCCCTTGAGAAGACACCTCTTCATAATGGGTATTCTACAAGACCCCTTTTGCAGCATCCGGGAAATAAAGGAAGAAACGGCTCGACACTACCTCGCAGAATGTGATAGGTATGCTAGGGAAAGATATGAAACTTAGGAAGGAGAGGACATAACCAAATAATTCCCCAAGATAAAATAGTCCAAAATCTAGGGGTTTATGAATAGGTCCAAGAGGTTTATGCAGGGCTCGTGAGCCGACCAGGTCCCGGACCTTTAGGGATGGGGGACGGGCCGACGTAGGCTTTTAACCCCTCGAGTCCTGGTCGCCCGCCCTGCGTAATAATGAAGAAACAGACAGCATGTCTGATCATCACATATTATATTTTGCAGTGAAGAGCCTAACATCAACTCAAAATTTACCTAAAAACGACATACCTCGGCATTTAACGAAACTAGTAAATTGGGATAAATTCAATAAAATCTTGCGAAATGAATTATGGGAATACATATATACATATATAAAAAGAAGATATTATGCCAATAACATTAGATGATAACTACTAATGCATATCATGAAATAAAGCCGGAGAAATGTTTTTGATCAGCTAGTGATAGAGAATAGCAAGCATGAGATGATTAAAATTGGAAAAATAAAGAACGCCTTGCTGGACAAGGGAGTTACCAGGAAAAACTATTTAAAAACTAAAAAAAAAAGAAAATTTCAAAAAATATGGAAAACCTCAATGTCGAGAAATAAGACTAAACCGATATTATCAAATATAAGCAATCGCTTTCGAACAAGATTTGTTCAACAAAAAAAAAAAGTTTGTTATCAAAACTGTACTCTTTTTAAGTTTAAACCGATAGAGTGGCGGGGAGAAGGCTGTCGCACGAGTAAGGCGGAATAAGGGTTTTTATACTATTTTAAATATGATGCTGATTAAGATGATGGGCGGGGGTCTGGGCCCGCCAGGCTTTGCTGTCGTGTCGGTCTGAGTGGCGTCTGGTCCATAACTTCAATTTATATACGGCCAGGATATAAAAACGGCAAAAAAAAGAGTCCTGCAAACAATTTGTAATGGAACATATGGCACCAAACCATGGAATGAGATATATAAAGAGAGCACTATTAAAAAAAATGACGGAGTCTGGACGGAAAGCATCAAAGAAACTATGGAAGTGATAATGAATAAATGTGTTCCAAAGGATGACACTCCAGACGACGATTACCATAAACTGATTAGGAAAGAAGTAAAAGGGATACATCCGACGAAGCAGAAAGAAGTACTATTTACATATTTCTAAATTATAAACGCAAATTCAGAATTTGAAGAATGAAAAGCAACGGGATTAAATGGATCGTATTAACGATCTCCAAATAATTATTTTAGAAAGATCAAATAATATTATTTCCAGAACTACAGTACTTTGGTGAGAGAATATCTGGCAAGAGGTACATTCCCAAGGACCTCACTCTACTGCTAAAACCAGGAAAGAAAAGTGAGAAAGGTGTTTCAAAATTTAGACCAATCAGCTTGTTACAGATTGGAGGAAAACTGATAGAAAAATTGTGAATAAATAAAATCATGTATTGGCTGAGATAGTAAGATCCAACTACCGAGCAAACAATATTGTTTTACACCCAGAATGGGTCTGAACACGAGCTAATTGACATGAAAGGATTTTTTTAGGAAGAAGTGGGAAAAAAGGAACGTGTTCTAACGATATCGCTAGACTATTCAGACATCGTGAGATGGTGTCTGGTGTGATGAAGCTTTCAGAAACACATTTTCTTTATCGTGCCAATGTTTCGATCTTTATTGAGATCATCTTCAGAGCCTGGGATTCACATTGTTTAAATTTGACAGATACATGTAGGATGCGGAAACCCCTTCGAATATGATCTCAATAAAGATCGAAACGTTGGCATGAGAAGTAAATTTTATTTCTGAAACCTACATCACACCAGACCGCATCTCACGATTTCTGAATAATCTTCGACTAAACGTTTTTATTTTTTGTTATTTCTCATGAGCCAAAAAGTTTTGAAATAATTCTCTAGAATAGCGGGATGCAAATAGAAGCTTAATTGTTTTAAATGGCAAGATACTCATCTACTAGGTTCCTTTTTTTCTTAGCTTTGCCCGTCGGCATTGGCCAGTGAACGTACATTTATGAAAGGTTTTTGAACGCTGAATTCGACAGTGCGATCGGGTTTTGATTTGAAGCGACCGTTCTCAAGTTATTCACAAAAAGCCGTTCCAAATTCCAAAACATTCTTTTTTTTTGAAAAATAAAATATTTTCCATCTTCGTCAACCACTATGTATTTATTTTGTGTATTTATTATTTTAACTGGTATTAGATGAATTGTTTGTATTACTGAAAGAAAGATTTCGTCAAATAACACAGATTAACAAGACGCTCTGAAAGCAGCTTATTAAAGCCACATTCAGCCTGATACAAATTTTGGCCCACAAATCCAAATTTAAAAGAAATAAAGTTTGACAAACAAAACGTAAATAAAAATTGTTTTGGCTACGCTTTATGTTTTTGAGTAATCCAAGTAAAAAAAATTATTAAAATGTTTTAATCATTAGTTAAAAATTTATCTTAAATAACATAGTAGTAAAGGGTAGTTTTTGCAATGTCCGACGGTCAAGAGGTCATTCGTATCTAACCGATTCCTAAATCATTCCATGGTCAACTTGCAAACGAAGAAATAATAAACAATAAAATTACCGATATAAAAAAATATTAAACTAAGGCATAATACAATGTAGAGAACCTACAGATTTACTACAGACTATTTAAAAAGCAATGAAAAACGAACTGTTCATCTAGCTGAGCCCAAATTCTATTTCGATTAAAAAACAATTACAAAAAAAAAATCATTTGTGCCTGGACTATCATATTTACCTTTACTTATTAACAATTCGTATTTATGCCAAATAAAAGCCATTACTTTTTGTTAAACAAGCAAAAATGGCAGGATGCTAGGCTAAAAAAAAAATCCAAAGTGTCCGGTATAACAACAGAGTAATACATTAATTACACGAAGATCGATATATGTTTATACAGTGATGTTGTATTCCGGATTTGAAGTGAGCTGTTGAAATTCATACCCGTTGATTGCACGTTCTTCACACCTTTAAGCTTTAATTAGGCGGTTTGTGAAATCGACCAGACTTGTTGAACGTATATAAATAGACACGTTCCTCCTAGACGGTGATATTGTCTGAAACCAGTTTTGAAAAATTTCAATGTGGACGATTTAGTACTTTTCTTAAAGCCTGTGAGCGCCCACTGCCAGAAATCAGTTTTAGTGAGCCGTTGTGAGAAAAATCTGAGCTTTTTATTAGTAGTTTTTACGTTCGGGGAGACCTTATGACGTGCTAAATTTGTTCTTTTACGCAAAACGTTATTTCTGTGTTTACGGATGTCCGTTACAAAAACACCTGTTTAACTTCGCGCATTAATAATTTAGCAAATGAGTGAGACATATTTCCCAAATTATATATGCGTACCAATGCTTAATGAGTAATTGTGTGTAAAACACTTCTAGAGGCTAAAAAATAAAATACTAAAGCTTTCTTGTCATTGAAATGTGCACTTCTTTACAATGTGAAAATACATACATTCTTAAGATATACTGAAAATGAAAAGACGGTTTCTTGACTGGGTGCCGTCGAACAAGCTTGGTAATAATCAACAAAAAAGTAACAGAGAAAAATCATAATTTCTAAAACTTTATTTTAAAAAAAAATTGATGCAATTTTGCTAATAAGTGCCAAATAAACTTAGTATTCGGATGTTGACAATAACTGACCTAAGAAGGCAGCTGCCCTCAATGTTCTAGAAATAAACAGTTCTTTTCCGAGCAAGGTCCCTTGCCCTTTAATGTCGACGATTAGATTTCTTCCAGGCCTGGCGGCGTGGACGTGAAAAAGAAGAAACGAGAAGAAGTACAAGACGTGGAACTCCATCCTCCACTGTGGGTCGACCACTGGCCGACTACCCCCTCCACAAGACGAAGCGTGGCGAACCCCACTCGCGAGACCCCATTTAAGGGCGAAAGGCCCGACCAAGGCTGGACGTGTCGTTTCTTGCCAAGGCGATTTCCCTTAAACATAACACTTGTGCTTGCTTTTTTTCCAAATTCTTCTCATAACCCGGCCGAAGCGTTTAAGGAGGCGGGTTAGATTCTCGCTGGAAGTCTGGAGAAGAACTGAGGGACGTTAGTCAATACGGTGCAACCCTGTTCCCTCGCTGCCCCACATAATAGTTGTACAACTTGCACGCTATCCTCTCCTTCGGCTCCTTTAGAAACATTTCCATCTCTGAACCGGTCGGGCTTAACATGGAATTGTGAAGGCTTGCCACCAACGCGAAACATAAAACGATATCAATCTTAACTTAAATATTGGCTATATCTTTTTTTAAAAAAAGAAGCGTGTCACACGCGAGACGGGGGTTGCAAGAAGGTCAGAATTTCATGTCCGACCTTAACTCATATTGACTTTTTCTTCGAATGAAACCACAGCATTAATCGTCCAGATATCAGCAAGATATAAGGTCCGAGACGAAAGGTAGCCCGCTAATATTTTAGGCATATGTTAAATTTGATTGTTTTCATTAATGTTTTTCATTTTAAATAACTTTTTGTTACATGTTGAATGGACATTGTTAATTATATGAATGTAAAGACCTGGAAATATAACAAATATTAATGGCTGTTTACATCTTGAGATGCGGTCTGGTGTGATGTAGGTGTATAAAAACATTTTTTTATAGTTCCAACGTTTCGACCTTTATAGAGATCGTCTTCAGTGCCTGTGATTTATAAACACTGTTTAAATCATACAAATACTCACAGGATATGACTATGAACTGCGAGGAGTCGGCTTCTTAGAGGGAAAAGGGGTACTCAATATTCCTCCATCGACCTGCATAAAATAACTAACTAATCTAATAGGGGTCGATGGGGTACTTTTATAAATATACCGCCGTCGACCCAAGTCGCGTACACCGCTCAAGGAGGAGCTGTAAATGCACTTCCATATTCCGCCATCAACCCCTCTCCATTCACTCTAATAACTACACTCACTCATACAAAACACGGAAACACAAAACAGCTACATACATATAATAAAAAATTACCAATTCCCCTGAAAAGCCTAAAAAACCGGAACAGATTTTAACGCCTAAGGCAACTACTTGACCATGGTGTATCGTTTGGCGGTGAAATGCAGCATCTACCCTCATCCGCACCTGGCTCATGGAGTATGTCCTCTTCTAGGACAACTTCTCCTCTGCACTCCACCGGTGATAAACAAATGTTCCACGCAACATGATCTGTTGTAAGGCCAACTTGTTGAAGGGAACTTTTGTGTGGAACCCCCAAGCAGACTCGTTGTCGCCATCCTCAATGAAGGACTTCCAGGTCGACCGCTTGCTGGACCTCATCTTATTCTGGAAGTGTCTCCTTTTGGTGTAGTAGATAGCCTTCGTTCTATCAGTTGAAATGCTCGCCTCCCTCGCCATGCCTAGTCTTGAGAGCCGCAATCGCTTAGATCCACCAGGCAATTCGCTGACAAGATGTGGTCAATCGCAGACTCGCCCCTGGGTCCTTGGAAGGTTGCCGGAGACTCCTCGTTGTTTAGAAGATGCAGCGTATATTGGCCCGCTAATAACTTACTGACCTCATGTCCTCTTCGATCAGTGTTTGCATGCCCCAGGTGGGCATTAAAATCACCGCCGATCAGTCCCTACTCGTATTTAACAACAATTCGCCGAATAGTCTAATTTTCGGCGGATTTCATGCTGTCTGCTGCAGTATACTGACCCTCACATGGCCTATTCTTAATCAGGTGAGTATGACACTTCTTCCGAGGACCACCCATCGACAGTGCTCTTGATAGGTCCCTTGAAGCTGCCATTTTAATCATGTTTTTATTTATTTCTTCGTGCCAGAGGGCCGGATCACGGTGGTTAAGTTCGGCAGTTGGGCTTAGCCGCCTCTTTCGCCTTTTCATTAGCTTCCAGAATTATGTGTCCAGGTCTCCAAACAGGAACCACGTTTTGCCGAAACTCTCCAGTTCGTGGTACCACTCCAACAGAAGTACTACGAAGAGTCGACGGAAAATCTATCACAGACCGCAGTAACCGCGCTGAGGGTGTCTGCACGCTAGACAGGTAAAGTAGCCATCGACTCGAATCACCCAAAGCACGTGCCAAATCGCATACAGTTTTGCCGGGTAGACGGTACAGTGGGACGGGAGCGAGGTAGACGAACTCTCGCGATACACTACACACGCCACACTTTCGTTAGTCCTGGACCCGTCTTTAAAGACGAACCGAAAACCAGCGTACCTCGATCTAAGTTACAAAAACATAGCTCGGTAGAGGTAAGGCGGAGTAGATGACTTGGCTATCACGGCATCTTCCCCTTTTTTTCCACCTATGAACTTCGAGCATGAGAGGCCAGTGGCCGGCCGGATCGAATTTGTCTGGCTTACGAATTCGAACGATTAAGCTAATTTTTTCTTCGCTGTTTTAATTTTTAAATTGTCATTACGCTTATTCGGGTGATAATCATTTGTCCTGTGTTTCGTCATCGTGGATTGTCGAAAATCCGTCGGTAAACCGAGAAGGAAAGGTTTTCCACCCAGTTTTTCCTTTCATTAATTTCTCCCTTTCCCTGTTCCTCCAGGATTCCTCGTGGATTAAGGAAAACAACGAACGGGCAGAGTTAATTTTCAATTTTATTTGTTTGTCGTCGTACATTTACAGTCCACTACATTGTCATACCATCCCCCGCCAGGTCTTCTCCCTTTTTCCTCTGTTCCTAATCCTTTAATAAAGTATTAGATTTCTTGTTTGGCCGTCTTGCGTATACCGGGCACGAACGCACGATTGCTCAAGTGGTTAGAGCAGTGGCGTAATGAGCCGAAGGTCGTGGGTACAAATCCCACTCGTCAGACTAACTTTTTCATCTTAACAGAGACTCCCGATAAAAAGTATAATTAATTGAAACAATTAAATTGGTCAATTATGACCGCTAAGCATATATGTATTAATACTAACACTATTTACAATTTAACAAATAAATGTGTAGAGATTGGAGACCGTTAATCGATAATTATTCAGAAATCGTGAGATGCGCTCTGGTGTGATGCCACTCTACATGGCACAATTGAGACTTTGAGCCCTGACCTCTTAGTTAAGATCGAAACGTTGGAATGATAAAGAAAATATTTTTCTGAAATCTACATCACACCAGACCGCATCTCACGATATCTGAATAATTAACAAATAAATATTAACAGGCTTAATGACTAGATTACCTATTTAGTGCATTTAATTTACTTTATTTAGTCGGTCACTTTTTGTTTTTATTACTGAAAATACAAATTTCTGGGTTCCAAAAATTTTCTTTTTCTCAACTCAGCATTTTTCAATGTGTCTATTATAGCAGATTGCTCTTATGTCTTATTCAGCCATTGTTTTCTATATTCTGAGTAGACTTTGCATCTTAAAAATAAATGCTCATTGTTTTTTTTTAAATCTCCAAGTGCTCAAAGGCGAATTTACTAAATTGCAGCTGCTATGTCTATGGCCTGTTAATAACTGAGACATATAGTGATGTATTTCTAAGTGTGTTATTTTCATGCACTGCCTGTTAGATTAAATACGTACCTCTTACATACGGACCATGACATGCCAATGCCTTGGTCACCAGGATGGGCACCATACCCTGCTAGCCATGGGCTTGGCTCCACATACCAGGCCAATAGATGGTCCAACCCTTGACCCAACTTTGGGCCAGCTTGGCCTCAGTGGCCTATACTTTCTTACTTTTCCTGTGCTGTGATTGATTTCGAGGTCCAGGAAATCTCTACTGCATCTTTATGTTTGGCTATGGTGTATAATTGCCGAACAATGTTGGCCAAGAGGTGGACACATCACCTATCTACAGCGCGATTCATTTGCGCATGTTGGCCTCTTTTGATGTGTTTAGTCAGACAGCTCCCAAAGCCAATGTTTTCCAACACCATTTTCAACTTTGGCCAATATAGGCCACTGCCTCTACATAGTGGCCCATTGTTGGGAACATAGTAATGAGGGACCGTCAGAGTGAGGTATTCACACCTAAATGTCAACCACACACTCTCAATCTCAACTCTCATCAGCTTCTGCTTACAAAAGTCTTGGGTGAGACATAAAACAGCATCCACCCCCAATCAAAGGTGTATGAATTAATCACCTAAGGTTAAAGCTGTGTCAAATTAAACCTCTCTGAGCCAGGTGACCTTAGGCTAGGCACACACATGCAATTTTTAGTTGTACGACAGTTTGTTTCCAGGAGTGACTGCAAAGGGTTTGTCTGAAAATGTACACACTTGCAACTAGCATGCAATTGTAAATCCGATCAACTAAACAGTCTGTGTTTTGTCGCAAACTAAATGGTTTCGCAACTAAACAATTGCACAATTCCTTCATGTGCTAAGAACACTGTTTAGTACTAGCCACAAAAATTATATGAGTGGCAATGTTGCCAAGGACCAAGGACTCTGGTTACACTGTCCTCAAAAGAAACTCTAATCAATGAAATTGCGAAAGGACTTGCCAAACTGCAGTTTGAAGGAATTCACTTCAGGCCAAGAATGATGTTTATTGACAGTCAGGATGGCAAAACTGTAGATTGGCTTAAAAGAATAACTCCTCAACTAAAGCTAAATGAGCAAAAGAAACTGGTAGCAAAGGTCGGAGATGATATCCCAGGACCTCACTCAATAGTGGTTTGAAAACAAAACTGGGAGAGGAGAAGAAAAGACTGTCATTTGTGAAAACAGAACGAAGGAACCTTCACTGAGGAATGGAAGGCACATTCGGACTAGCAAAAAACAGAGTTATAAATACCAGCAACAGAATTTCTGGCGTTAGTTGAGTCCAAAGTAGAATTGGTAATAAAGAAGAAATCAGTACTACTATCCCGCCCGTGGTAGGGGTATTTCTCTTTGTCATTAAATGACTTTCTGGTCCACATAACCTGATTGGCTGTCCAGCCATCTCCACCTGTAAAGGGGCCTTGATTGTGTTGATTCTAGGCGAAGATGAACTCTCAGCAAAAATGGTAATGAAAAGAGGATACACATTCAATTATGGTTTTGGAAGGATCCCTGTAAGATGTTTGAAAAGGGGAGGAGGAGAATCCCCCATCCATTCAAAAGGAGCTAACCTCTGCAGGAACACCACAATCTATGGAGGCTACCTCCACAGAAAATGCTGGAATGGACCAGGACACTCCTGAAATCCAAAACCCACCTCACACCAAACTAATAATGCTCAGTATGGAGGAACTTGGGTGAGGAGACACCTCCTTCAATGCCAAAAGAATAACAAAACATAGAAGACTTGAGAAAGGCCACGTAAACCAACCATCATGCTAAAGCTGCCTCGGAAGTGACGACTTGGATGTTTACCTAAGGGCATCCAGGAGCACTGACAGTAGAAAGGACAAATAAGAGGTTTTTCCTGCAAAGACAGTAAGCATGTATGGTATTCCATAAAACGGCTGTACATGTATATTAATTACCTCTATCTTGCAGAATTCATGTTCTCCATTACAATATGCATAACAGTAGATGTAAAAAACTAGAGGCAATAGTAGCATCTTCATACTTTCCAGGAGAAGAAGACTACTATAGCAGGAAGAACCTCCCTGACTCATAGGATGTGAAGCCAACAAACACACCATGATGTTTTGGGTAAGCATTAACAACAGCAAAAGAGGTGAGACTTAGAAATTTTGTTGAAGGAAAAATTAGAAATCTTTAACGTAGTATCAACTCCCACAGTGAAACAAGAAGTGATGGACATTACCATTTCTAGCTATGCTCTACACAGTGTTATCAAGCATTGGAGGGTTTGTAATGAAGAATCAATCAGACCACGGAATAATAAGGTTTCACTTAAATCAGATAGGAAAAAGCTTATACCATCTAGAAACACCCGAAACACTGACTGAGCAAAGTTAGCCGGGATAGTCCAACATAACCAAATGAATCAGGAAACACATTGAATCCCGACAGGATTCTTAGCAGGACACTGCAAACTGAATGTGGAAGATTGATATAATACATACAGAAAAGAAACAGAGGAGACACCAACCCAACTGCTAACAAACTGCGGTGCCTTAATGGCCTGCATGAGGAAATGTTTTAGGATGAACAACATAACCGTAGAAAAATTCAACCTTGAAACTAGGCCTACTAATTAAGTTTCTTAACAAACTATGACTGGTATGTTATAGGTACAAAATGGGGTATACAGTAGCTCTCGAAGGACATGGCATACAACACTCTGAAGATTACATCTTACACATATGACAATATTATCTATAAGGCTATAACCTTGACCTCTGGTATTAGCTCTTTACACCAGCATCATTGCAAATTATTTTTATAATACAACACTATATTACAATAAAATACACTTAATACAGAAATAAATCCATTAAAAAATTGATGGAAATATTAAAATTAAGCCCACCATGGGCAGTTTTCAACCACAGCATAAGCGATTCTGTCTCTAATATTACTCTTGCTAAATATTGTTTATCTCGATTTATTTAATAAAAGTTAGATAACTTAGAAGTATACTTATAAGTGGTTAACTTAGAAAGTAGTAACTAATAACACAAACCGTACTTGCAAATCTTTAATATACTTCTTCAACTTTGTTTTGCAATTTGTTTACACAAGTTAATAGATAAACAGTGTTTTCTCTACATTAGTGTTTTGAGCTGTTTAAAGGCACAACTTGTAATGGAGATATTAAGTAAGAAATTGTTTTCAGTATGCATTCCAAATTTTCACATACGAAACCATTTAAACAATTTGCTATTTATAATAGATGAGAAAATTATATTCAATTTGTTAGGACTTGTATTATATCACTATTATTATCATTGAAATTACAACCCACCAACAAAATAAAATATTTAAATGGTATTAAATATTACATATTTTAAAACAATCTATTTAACTCAGTAATAAATATAAACAACTTTGGCTCATCCGATTAAATTTTACAGGGAAATTAAACCTATAATGGAGTATATAATAATATTAAGTACAATGTTGGGAAGTTATGTTCAATATTTTTAGCACTGTAATAATGACTATTATACTAGATAAAAAATAAAAATAAATAAATAATAAAATTAAGAGACTCTCACAACTGTACAGTATTCATTTACACAGCTTCAATGAAAGATAATGGTGATATGATCATTAAAAATAAGCTTCATAAACTAAAAAGTGGCGATGCTAGTGGTGTCTATATCATTATATTGTTCATGTCTATTACGATGAGAATGTATCAAAACTGGTCATAACATAGATTTGAACACATTAACGTGGAGGAAATTGTAACATTGGACTTTGTGACACACTTTTAATACAGAAAAACTATTATCTCCATAACTGGTTGAATTCACTTCCTCCATATTCAATGTGCTATGTTGCACTTTAAATCACAAATTTTTTAAAATTAACAACAATGAAATTGAAATAACACATAAATAAGATTTAAAAGAATAAATTAAAGCATATTTAATAATTAATAAATATCTGTACTTATCCTGTCCTGTCCTAATAAGAAGAAATACCAATCTCCAAATTTTCGACTTTTTTTTTACCATCGTATTTTTACGTACATTTCCTATTAAAAATTATGGTGAAATCAATGTAAATCGGTCGATATATTAAAAATATCAGCTTGAAATATCGAAGTATTGTATATACCTTGAAAAGTTTTATAAAATACTAGTAAAAAAACCTGTATTTCTGAAATTTTACCATTCTTAACAGAAACTGCTTGTATTACTGGATAAAATGGACACATATGCCGCTTGTGTTATTCCACAAAAACTTGTTTCCTGCAAAAGACGAATAGATCAGTTAGTTGGAAAATGCATCATATCGAACAAAGAAAATGGAAATTCAGCGGTATTAATTTAAACATACGATCCATCATGTGTTAATTTACTATTGCATTGCGAGAAATTATAATTTAAAAAAAAGCAATTTCTTTTGAGTTTCGTTCATTTACATAAATATCAAAAATCTTTGCCAGTTAATTGTAACGTAAAATTCAAAGAACCCGCATTAAGAGCGAATCAATAAATAAGTTATAAATTATAATTTAAAAAATCTTTCAGGATTATTTAAAAAAAAAAAAAAAAAAAAAGATAGAGAGAGAGAAGTTAAGTTTTAGGCCGAAACCTTTGAAATATATGGCAACTTAAAACTGAGGCAATTCAGCGAGAAAAATTTCAAAGCTCGATTGGTCCAAACTATCAAAACAGTAGATATGGCATTTCTTCTTGGCAGGACAGCATTTTAACAAAAAGTAAATAACTTTACAGAAAACAAAAACCTTAAAATTTTTAATTAAAATTGTTGGTCAGTATAAATAAAAAAATACAACATTAAATTGCAAAGTGTGTCATTTAATAAGTTAGGGGATGTTCGGTGAATTATTACTATAAGTATGTATTAACAATATATTACAGGTGCTAATAAGATATGTTATCTTTTCCCTTTATTATACAATGGAAATAGTTTCTTAAAGAATAATAAAACCTGCATCAAAAAATGAAATTGATTGCACAAATGTAACATTTTATTTGTATCAAACGACCAATTTGGGAAGACTATCAATTGGATGAAGCACCCACTAATCTATGTTTGTTTTTTTAAATAATAACAATGTAAAAACTGAATTGTCGGAACTTCAAGTTTTCTTAGAATACATATTACAATAAATCTTACATTATGAAATCTGTTAACTGTCAGAAATATTATGAAACTGAAGGAAACTACACAAAAAACCTTTATATTATGAAACATTGTTGTGGTGTTCAATGAGAATAGACAGATAAGGATGATAAGCTGCGTACAAAAACCTTTATACCTCATTAGCAAAGAAGTAATATAAAAAAAAAAGGTAAATGTCAGTTTTAACAAAATATATCTTTTGAACAAGATCTAATAAAAACTTTAGTAAATAAATAATATATATAAATAACCAATTTGAAAACATGATATAAACATAACATTTAATACAATTAATCAGTCGGCTTGTTAATTTACCAAAAATTCAATAGATGAAAATGGATTCAAAACTGAATGATGTGTATATGCTGAGTTGTCCATATTTGTTGGTTAGATTTTGAAGTTATTCTAGAAATTCGTATATAATTAGCTAAACTGAATAACATTTCTGCTTAAGTAACGCTTTTTGAACGTGTCAAAAAATCTTTTAAAATAAGTAAATTGAAAAGTAGTTAAACAAAACCAGCAAATTGATTGAAAACTCAACAACATTACAAAGGCTACATATTAAGTATGACATGTTTGAACAATTCAAGTGGCCCACCACCACCACCACCACCACCACTTTGCTTAAGTTATCCTTATTTGATTAACTCAATTGAGAGAAACACATAATTCTTCTTTTTCTCGCAACTTGTGCTGAAGTGTATAATACGATGAAGAAAAACTATGATTACAACTTGGCTCTTGAAAGTAAGCTGTACGATGTAGTAACCAACCGTTACTTCACTAATAATAAACAGCCTTTATCAAAAAGTTTGAAAACATTTTACAAAACATTGTTGACGTAATTATAAACACGTTGATGTTGACTCGTGTAATTAAGTACTACAAAACAAAAGGTGTAATCAAATTGGCCATATTTTACCAAAATTTCTGTAGCGAAATAATCCATCCACCTTGTCTCGGGCATTACAAGATTAAAGATCTTTTAATTTAAGCTTTTTATTGTAAAAGTTAAAATGTGGTAATTATCACTTTGAAAGCGTAATCAATTTTTGTTCATTTAAAAACACAACTAGCCATAGTACCTTTTCTATTGTTTTCCAAATTAAATGTTACGTTAAACAGCTTTTTTTGTTTGATGTCCCACGGATTCGAAGTGAAACGGATTATTTATGTGTAAGATGTTGGAAAATACGTATATATGTTGTTAATGATTAATGTGTAAAGTTCAACATTATGAACACTATGATTTTACAATTTAATCAGTCATAAGTATTCCAGTCAACAATATTAAAATGATTAACAGTGGCCCACCAGATGATTTAAATTTTGCAAAGCACCACATATATGTATTGGACCCTTAGTCAACAAATTTAGGATGGGTTTTCAGATTTTTTTTTTTAGTTCTTAAGTCTTCTACAGTTAATTGATAGATGGGCACACTTCACTTAAAAATGTTCACTCAAATACTAAAAAATAACACTGTTACACACACTCAACATTAATCTACACTGATATAAGTACATCCACACATATAGTACATGTATTTAAAATAAAAGTTATTGTTGCACTTAACAGTTTGTGCAAATAAATATTGTAATTTTAAAGATTTATATTACCAATAATTACAAAAAATATAACACCAACACATGTATACGTGAATGTTATGTATGAGTGCGTACATGTATACATTATATATAAACATGCACGAACACTCATACACATGTTACGTATACACATCTTAGTTATAAATACATATTGGCTATATTGGCAGTGTTAGGCATTCACTCATTATCATGTATATTAACATTTCGAAGATATGAAAATATTCTGAGTTTTTTTGACTAGGATTTTGCATGTTTGTGAGCCTTTTTTGCCTTGTTACTTGCAATGTCTTACATAGGCCTCCCTTTAGGATATGTACTACACATTTTAACATAAAACATATTTTTTTTACAGAGCCGACATGTCACATTGATGTGAATACATTGTTTATTGTTAAATTTTGGGCATTTTTCATTTTTTAAAACTTAATTTTCGTCACTTAATGTTTTTAAACCACTGAATAAAAAAACAAGTTCCAGATATATTTTCCAAGATGAAAAACCTTTCGTTCAATAATTTTGATTATCTCTTATTGCTTTAAATAACTTCATCCTAAATTAAAAATTTAACAATTTAAAGAATTTTTTAAATGTTTATTTTTATACAAAACTACTAAAACCATACTCGAGGAATAAGAATAAAGAAGACTATCTTTAAATAAAGCACTCGCATATCACTGCAGTAAATACATGCAACGTATAAAAAATAAAATTTTCATTATTACTCTTATAATTAATAGTTCATTCGATTATTATTAGCTACTCAATTGTCTTTTACAATTTTAAAGTTTGAGGTTGTCTAAAACAAGGTAAGTGTCAGACCGATGTCCTTTGGGTGGAGATAATGCCAACTCTTTCTGCAAAGTTCCCCAACAGATTTCCAAGGCCCCGAACTCTAGAACCGTCTTTGAGCTTGATTCCTACTGTACAGCAATAACTCTTGTAGAACAAGGAGCGGATTTTTCTCAGGCGTTCTCGTCTCCTAAAACATTCAACAGTCATTCGTTAACTATGATGATGTCTACAGATTGTCAAATTTAGAAAACCTTAACCATTTTTTGAATTTCCCTTTTGAAGAAATATTTTCTTAAACCATCCTTCATTTTAACATTCAAGTCCCTTTATCAAATGTAAATGGCCTTAAATTTTCTTGGTAACTTTCAAAAAGGGAGTATCTTTTATATTTTACTTAGAAAGAATTATTTATTAACTGTAATTGAGTATTATTTTTTAAAAACTATGCCCATCCCTGTTTTTATAAAAATAAATAAAAAATAAATCTCATTCCTTTTTTTTTTTTTTTTTTTTTTTTTTTTTTTTTTTTTTTTTTTTTTT